>CM051354.1:29344202-29944202 GCA_028015215.1 Gynostemma pentaphyllum
CTTACTGTGACGACCCGACTCCTTTGAAATTATTTAAAATCAAATTGCAGCGGAAGACTTAATATTTAATAAAAATTTGGCGTGAATATGTTTAAAACATTGACTATCCACAACCTGTATACATTTTTCACATTAGGAAATTTAAAAGCAAGGAAATGCAATTCCTATTCTAGAGTTTAAAGAAGTTTATAATCATAGAAGTTAAGACGAAAAGCTCCTATGAGCCTATATAAAAATTTACATCTCAAAAGACACAAAATAAAACAAAATGAGTCCATGGACTTTTAAAAGTGTATCTAGTCCATCCATGTATCATCATCCTCTTGATCAAGCCGCACCAGCTCCTCTCCCACCACGACGAACGTAAGCATTACCTGAAATTGTTTGTAATATCATAAGCTAACAACAAGCCCAGTGAAAATAAACAGAATAAAAAGTAACATTAGACTCCAAACCCGCATCCGGATTTGTGTCCAAGTAAAACTCACATTCCCTTACATTTCAACCACCAAAAGGGTTTTACATCAAGTATTTCACTTTTACTTACTAATTCTCCCAAATAAGTGAGGAACTATCGTCCAAGCCTTTAGGAGGATGTGTTTCATAACACACATAACATTGTATTTCATTCTCTTTAATACCTTATACTATATATAAGGTTTACATTCAAATATTAATCTCTGAATTCAAGATCTTCTAATTAAATGAGAAACTAGTTCTCTTATAAATATAACATGATAATTATAGAAGGTTCAACATACCCTTGTATTTTCTCATTATACAACCCCATTTCATTCCTCTTTCTTTTAGCACTCGCCTATACATCAATTGCATTTCTTTTCTCTATAGAAATGTATGTTAGACATAATGTTTCAATTCTTTTCTCTATAGCAACTCAGGCTATCAAAAGTTTACATAATCTTTACCAAAGCTCCCAAACTCAAGAAACTAACTCTTAAATATTTGGAAGAATGTTTTCATATCCTATAATCTCTTTCTGGTTCATCCTTTTGATATCTCATACTATATATAAGATTTACCTTTCCTTTATGTTCGATAAAAATAATGTTAATCTCATTCGGACTTAACATAATTCACAATCACAATTTACGGTACAAGATGATATTACTAGCATACGTAGTCTAATCATCATTCATTAGCTCAATATACAAGTATAAAAGGGTTCACGATCTTTACATAAATATAACTGTGACGACCCGTCACTTTTAAATAAATTAAATTCAGAGAAAACAGCGAAAGTCTTTTAATTTACGAAAAATTGGCGTGGTTTTGTTTGAAAATTTGCATGCCGAAAACCTGTTTACAACCTAATTTTCAAATCTAATCAAATCTCATGGACTTTAAGTCCAAATCAGGAGTTCAAATATATAATATCATAAAAACATCATCCAGTAGCTCTTATGAGCCAAAATACAATATTAAAGTCTTTGAAATTCATAAAAGTGATACATAAACTATACAATGACAAGTCCATCTCGAGGCCAGCATCCCTCGATCACGCGACGACCACCTCCTCCTCCTCGACCTCTAGCCAAGGCATTACCTGAAATTGGTTGTAATATCATGAGCTAACAAACTAAGCCCAGTGAGAATAATAAGTATAAAAAGTAAAGATAGACCTCAAACTCGCATTTCGATTTGTGTCCAAATAAACTGACACAAAACACTCCTAAAGTCCTCCAAACTCTAGGTCATTCTATTCCATATTCTCCAAATGATGATACTAATTAGCACACTTAGTCTAATTGTTCATCCAATAACTTGTTATAACATAAAGTAATAAAAGTAAATGACTTTGCATAAAATATAACATCTCGACTCTCTTTCTCGTCTATCATATGCATAAAAGTAATGAGTACATCCCATAGGATACGCATTGGCCATTTATGCATGTAATGAAGGTAATGTGGATTTTCGCATTTCATCCACCATTCAACCTTATGTATGAAGGTAATGTGGGTATCCACTCATCCACCATTCCTTATGCATGAAGGTAACGTGGGTATCCACTCATCCACCGTTCCTTTCATTCTTTTCTTTTCTCTTTTCAATGGTGCAAGATGTTATGGTATAATAAATAATGGTGCAAAATGTTATGCATATGCTTGCATATGCTTGTAAAAATAAATAAAGTAAAGTACGATTATTAAATAACCGAAACAAGCATAAAGTAAAGCGGCATAAAGTAAGACATAAAGTAAAAAAAATAGATAGGAATCAAGGCATAACGATATGTAAATCGAAATTCCGTTAACAATAATAAAAGTAAAGGTCAAAATATAACGATTAACCTAAACTTTCAAGGATTCAAAACTTCCAAGTGAACCATTCTAAACTCCGAAACTAATCTAACTTAGAATCTTCTAAGATTCGAGGTTTTCAACGAGAAATTCTAAGTTTCTCGCCTAAAGGATTAACTTCAAATCCTAAGGCACTATCTCACATCCTCTAACCTTAGGTTGGATTCTAATCTTAGTTTCCGATTCTACAAATCATCGTACTTATTTGCTTTCTATAGTTACTTTAAATTTTATTCATTCTCACCTTAATTAAAAGTGAAGACTTCGCTCCTAAGCACCGGAAGAGCGATCAAACAAACGGTTCAAAAACACCTACAAAAGGATTAATATCCCGAAAATTAATAAAATACCAACCAACGATTAAACAACGATGAAACAAGCAAAAAGACGGAAAACTCAACAAACCCCCCATAAGAGGCTCTCGGCCCTCTCATCAAAATGAGGTCTCGGGTTTGGTTTTTCGGCTTTTTGGCAATTTAAATACGTTTTGAGTTGGTTTTAAGCAAATTCGATAATCCCGATTTCAATGGGTATCGATGAATAGGGTTTTTGAACATTACTCCCTTTCCCGAATTGAATTTAAATAAACATTCATTCATTAATTTTTAACCCAAAATCAAACCCAAAAGGGTAAATTTCAAATGGAAAGGGTTTCGACTGAAACTCGGTTTTAGGGTTATGAAATAGTTTCCAAAAACACGTAAAACTACTCCCGAATTGACAAACACCGAGTTTCACGGCAAGAAATCGAAAGAAAACAAGTAAAACTCCATTAAAACACTATTTGGAGCTTAGGGTTTCAAGAGATTCTTACCGAGAACTCCTCGGATCTCGAGAGAAACGGACGAAGGCTAGGTGGGAAAGACTCGTACGACCGATACCTTTCCAATGGACCCGGAATCAAGTCGATCGGGCAAGAAACGAACAAAATCAAAATCCTCCCTTTTCTTCTTTGAAGCTCACGGCAAAGGAGGAGAGAAATGAGAAGATTTTTGGTCAATTGTGGTCAATGAGCTCATTTAAAGAAGATAGTCAAATAGTAATTTTAGATATTTTGCAAATTGGGTAATTACAACTTTGCCCTTTTATGACTTTTTGACTTAAAAACGATTCCCGAACATCTCAAACTATCCCAATGGTGATTAATAATTATTAATTGGCCCGTTAATAATTATTAATACCATATAAACGTATTTAAATAAATAAAGCCATTAAAAGGAATTAAAATGAAATAAATTACTAAATTCTAATTTAATAATAAATAAATGAATTTTAATTACTCAAATTAAAATAAAATAAATAAAAGTTTTTTTTTATCACAAAATAACGGGACGTTACAGTCAACCCTCCTAAAAAGGCTTTTCGTCCCCGAAAAGTAAACTCACTAAGTGAAAAGCTGAGGATACTTTGCCCGCATATCATCCTCACGCTCCCACGTAGCTTCTTCAGACACTTGGTTCCTCCAAAGAACCTTATGTTGGGATTTATGCCCTAGAATTCGTAATTTGTAATAGAATATTTTATGAATAAATAAAAGTATTATTTTAGTGAATTTTGTGCAATTTATTATATGTTGATATTCGTTAAATATTCAAACATTAATAGAAAATTCCAGAGTTACTAATTCTGTAATCTTGACTACTATGAGATATAAAGTGAATCTAGTCCAAGATAGTAACTCAAATAGTCTACGATGTGAATACGGTTAGGAAACCTTATTCTGCGGTAACACCGTTGATGTTGTTCAACGATTTGATCCAAATCATTAGCATGATGTAGATGCAAGTGGAAACATCATATATAATGAGTTTATATAAGATCAACCAGGATAATAAATCGATTCCTAAATAACACCGTTGATAGGAAATGATTTATAATATCAAATTTACGTTATTAAGATTGATACGTCTCAATCCCCGAGTATGTTGTGAACTCACATTAATGAAGTCTTTTCCTTTGATTCACATAGTTGAGGGTGATCTGTTGATACACTCGATAAACTCCCGTTTGGGGAAATGACTAAATTGGTGCTTGGGAACATTTCTATACAAGATGGCATTCATAACTTTCCTAAAACAAATGAAAGTGTTAGTGCGACACTATTCTAACTTAGGAACTTTAGGTATCTCCCTTGTTGTAATGATTCAGGTACTTGAACATGAGGCCTCACCTTCTCACTGGCCGAGAAGGATCGTTCTATACTTGAAAACTATAGAAAAATGTTCATTAGAGAATCATCGGGTACACAAGGATAAAAGAGATAATTACAAGGGTAAAACGGTAATTTTGACCCAGATTGTAATTATGAGATTACCACGTGAAGGATATGTCAAAACAAACTTAATAACAAATGGACATAACCCATCTATAGTGAGGGGAGTTCAACTTAGGGTTTATAGTGGAATTACCCTAAGTTAATAATTATGATTAATTAATTAATGAGTTTAATTAATAAATCAATAATTATTGGAGCCCATGATCTATAGGTCCATCAGGTCCCTATGCTAGCCCATACATCATTGTAACTAACCAAGTTATTAATTTAACTAGGAAGAATTAATTATATTTAAGTAATTAAATTACTTAAATGAGGGAGATATTAATTGTTTAAATAAAGAGTTTATTTAAATAGAAATTAATATTGAAATTATTAATTATTTAAATAATGAGTTTATTTAAATAGAAATTAATAATTAATATTATTAATTAAATAATGAGTTGATTTAATCTAATAATAAAAGGAGAGAATTAAATATATTTGTTTTATGAAACAAATTAGTATTTTGCCCAAAATAATTAATTAAATGAATTTGATTCAATATTAATTAATGGAAAGGATTTTTGGAAATGTGTATTTAATTAGAAAATATTGTTTGAATTTTTCTAATGATAAATACATAAATATCATTATTAAAATTAAAAAAAAAAAAGGAGAAAAAGATAAAATCTTTATCTGTTGACAATGCAACCCACGCCACTTGTCAATTAACATAAGGAATTTATTTTTCCTTATTCATAAGGAGTCTGACGCCATACTCAATTTTTTTTATTTTTTTTTTAAATAATTTTGATTATTTAAATTAAATGAAATAAGAGTTCTAATTTGATTAGGAAACAAACTCTTATTTTTCTTATAAATATGACCATTGGGTGCTCATATTTGTAACTTTGATATTTATCAAAATTCTCTCTTTTAGTCTCCCTATAGCCGATTTTGGCATATCAAAATAAGAAGAATTTTTCTTCTTCTTTGTTTGTTCTTCCGGTTTTGATTCCCACAAGTCGGGTTGGTTTGTGATCGGGATATAGCATAGAAGGCTTGGTGAAGTGGATTGATGCTGTAAAGGAAACCCCAACCGATTCTCCATAAATCTACAATGTAAGTTTTTTCGAAAAACCTTATATTTATATTACGGTTTGATCACAATTGCATGTTATTAACGGATCCGTAATTAATCGTTAATTAATTTACTAAAGAAAATTCCGCAAATTTAGTAAATAGTTCCTTCAATTGGTATCAGAGCCTACGTTAATTAACATGAATTGTGATTTTCAAAAATCGGTGGGTTGCATAAAAACCGTTTTATGTATATATATAAATTGTTATATAAATTGTGGATTTGCTAGTTGACTGTTTAGGTATTCTTGGGCACTTAGGTTTTAAATTTTATTAGAAAATTTGTAAACCCAATTTTGGGCATAGGATTATTTTTTGTAATCGTCGGGAATAACGGAAGAAAAAGATGATGCAAAAATCGGCCAATGAAGGGAGAAAAGGACCTAGGGCGGCGGCTAAGTTTTTTTTTTTTTTGGTGGACAAGATATGGTAAGATATTTTTGCAATATTATCTTTTAAAAGATATATATTTTAAATATATAAGATAAAGATAAAGGGTAATTTCTAATTATCTTATATCTTTATAATATATTTTAAAATATATATTAATATTTATGGAAAATCTTTTATTTTATATTTTTCCATAAATAGATAAAAGATAATTATTTGAAAAATAAACCTTTTATGAAAAATATTGGAGAAAATATTTTCTTTCATAAAAGGCCTCCCACGCCTACATCAAGATGAGGAGAGAGAAATTTTTCAAGCTTCAAGACCTACAACAAGTTTTAATTATTGTAATTTTAATTTTGTTGTAGAAATAGTGCCAAGAATACCGGTCAATCTAGTTGTTTAATTATTTAGATATTTGTATGAGATATGATTTATAAATAATTGTTCATGCATATATGTATGTCATGTAGGAAATCCCACCATAGATGTATGATTAAGATAGATTTAATTGTACATGCATACATAATTATGTGATAAAGTTGTTATTATATTTTATGTATGTGATAAAGCATGTTGATTTTATCTTGTTATAAAATATTTATGCCGATGAGATTAGGATAAATGCATGCTAATTTTAGATAATATTCATCTATTAAAATGTTTAAAATTGAATAGAAAGTAAAATTAATATTCGAATGTGGATTTATTTGTTTAAACAATTGGACCTAAATTCACATAAGCACTATCGAATAGATATTTAATTAAGGGTTAATTAAAAATTAATGAAAATGATTAATTAAATTGAATGGATCTCTTGGCGAGAAAGCTCGCCCAGCGATGAGGTTTTTGAAAGTTCCCTTAACACGGAGCGCCTCTAACTCGGGAGCGATCCGGGAGAAAAGTTCAAGATAATTAATCGATTTCATTAAGAAGGTCCCATAATGTGATTAGTTTTAAATCTAGGAAACTTGGCAATTCACATTAAAATTGATCTAACCAATTTAAGAGTTAAGATTGAGTTAGGTTAAACTTAGATAAATTGATTAGCCTAAATTTGTCTGAGTATGAAAACCCAATTTTAAAATTTTGAGTGGGAGAAGGAAACTTGACAAAGTATCCTATGGTCTCCATTATTAGGCTCGCAATGTGAGATTCACACTTGACCTCTGTAGCACCCATAAAAGTGTTCATTCCCATAGGAAGGTTTTATAGTGTGAATCAATATCAAGGTGGGTCTCCCGAATGGGATAAAGGATTTTAAATGCGAATTGAAGACTGAATCTACACTTCGTAGACACTCATCTTTTCTCATTTGAAGGACTAAAATAATGGGTTACACTCATAAGAAATTGATAAGGTTTGTTATCAAAATTTCTTGACCAAACACACGGTAAAACAATTCCATAGGAATATGAGTTATTCTGGATTGGAAGTTGTTCGAGAAGGGTCTCGGTTTAACGTACAGGGTGACTAACTTATCATTCGATGGCACTCTACCCGGGAAGGTTAAACTACCGTGGCATAATAATCTGTTTAGGGTATTTCTATTTGTTGAACATTGTAGCATTCATGCATCATGTTTAATTTTATGCCAAACACATTGTTTGAATATAGAATTGCTAATTAAAATTCACTTAATTTTATTCATTACAGCTAAAATGTCCTCCTCTAATATTGCAACCAATAAAATTGATAACTTTGTCAAATGGAATGAATTGTTAAATGACACTTTAAATCAAGATTCTAGTCTAATCCTAAAAGATCTTAATTTGCGGTCAGATGCAATTAGTCGCGTAAATATGACCAACAAACGGATGAACGGCTTAGATAGTAATTCAGATTTACTTGTAGCAGAATCGTGGTTAGTGGAAGATAATTTATCCGAATGGATATTTGATTCTGGTGCCACAAACCACATTTGTTCATCCGCTCTAATGTCCGATTCTTGGACTAAAATAGAACATGGTACATATACAATGCGAGTAGGAACAGGGCAGTTCCTTACAGCAGTTGCATGTGCAGACATTTGTCTGCAATTCAATTCTCGTTATATACAGTTATACAACGTTTTACTGGTCCCTGGATTTGCTAGAAATCTAGTGTCAGTTTCACGTTGCATGAGAAATGGTTATTCAATTGACTCAGGGATTGATGAGATCAAGATATACAAAGGGAATTTATATATAACCTCTGCAGTCAATAGAAAAAATTTGTTCATATTGAGTCCGTCAATAGGAACAACAACACATAATATTGAAATGTTCAAGACTGCAAAAACAAGAACTAAAAGACAAAAGGTTTCAAAAGAAGAAACGTATTTATGGCATCTAAGGTTAGGTCATATAGGCTTAGACAGGCTTGAAAGACTCGTGAAAGCTGGTTCCCTAAGTCAGTTAGAAATCGGAATCATGCCAGCTGTGAACCCTGTTTGGAAGGCAAAATGACCAAAAGACCTTTTACTTGGAAAAGGTAATAGAGCCTCGAAACCTCGAACTTGTGCATACGGACCTTTGTGGACCATTTAATGCAAAAGCTCGTGGTGGATTTGAATATTACATCTCTTTCACGGATGACTATTCACGCTATGGATACGTTTACCTAATGATCCACAAATCAGAAGCTCTTGATAAGTTCAAAGAGTATAAAGCTGAAGTGGAAAACCAATTAGGTAAAACTATCAAAACACTTCGATCTGATCGTGGTGGCGAATATCTGGACTTAGACTTCAGAGATTATTTGATTGAACATGGGATAACATCCCAACTTTCAGCACCGGGAATGCCTCAGCAAAATGGTGTGGCTGAAAGAAGAAACCGAACGTTATTAGACATGACTAGATCAATGATGAGTTTCGCAACACTGTCACTTTCTTTTTGGGGATATGCAGTTAAAACTGCTTTATACATACTCAATGTGGTTCCATCCAAAAGTGTTCCTAAAACTCCACAAGAGTTATGGAATGGACGTAAAGGAAGTTTACGACACTTTAGGATTTGGGGGTCGCCCGCTCATGTGTTGATGGAAAACCCAAAGAAGTTAGAACCCCGAAGTAAAGTATGCCTTTTCGTAGGCTACCCAAAAGAAACAAAGGGTGGGTACTTTTATTGTCCCGTGGAAAACAAAGTATTTGTGTCGACAAATGCGCTTTTTCCTTAAAGAGGATTTTATGAAAGATAGAAAACCCAGAAGTGCAATAGTGTTGAATGAAATAAGTGATAACAACACAATTCATCAATCAACAAGAGTCTTGATAAAACACCTGAAATCCAGGTGCAAACTTTATCGAGAACCTCGGAGAAGTGGGAGGGTTATTAGAAACCCGGACGCTTTATAGGATTTGGAGAAATCCATATTGCCATAGCCGATGACAATCCGGAAGACCCATTGACTTATAAGAGTGCAATGCGGGATATTGATAAAGAAAAATGGCTCAAAGCCATGGATCTCGAGATGGAATCAATGTATTCCAACTCTGTGCTGGACTCTCATAGATCTTCCAAATGGTGAAAAACCCATAGGATGCAAATGGATCTATAAGAGAAAAAGAGGTGCGACGGGAAAGTTGAGACTTTCAAGGCTAGATTAGTGGCAAAAGGTTATACTCAGAGGGAGGGTATTGACTATGAGGAAACTTTTTCCCCAGTTGCCATGGTTAAATCTATTCGCACCATCTTATCCATTGCCGCTTATTATGATTATGAGATTTGGCAAATGGACGTCAAGACTGCCTTCCTTAATGGCAATCTAGACGAAATCATCTATATGATGCAACCAGAGGGATTCATTACTCCAGGACAAGAACAAATGGTTTCTAAGTTGCAAAGGTCCATTTATGGACTTAAGCAAGCATCAAGGTCTTGGAACATTAGGTTTGACGATGCAGTCAAAACTTATGGCTTTGAACAGAATATAGATGAACCTTGTGTATACAAGCGTATCATAAAAGACAAAGTGGTATTCATAATTCTTTACGTTGACGATATTTTGTTAATTGGAAATAACAAAGGAACGTTAACAGAAGTTTAAGAATGGCTGGCAAATCAATTCCAAATGAAAGATTTGGGAGAGGCTAGTTATGTTCTTGGGATTCAGATCATTCGTGATCGAAGTAAGAAATCACTAGCACTGTCTCAAGCAACGTATATTGATAAAATTATCAAACGCTTTGCTATGCAAAATTCCAAGAAAGGTATTTTACCTTTTAGGCATGGAATTAGTTTGTCTAAGGAACAATCACCTAAGACACCTCAAGAAGTTGAGGAAATGGGACAGATACCATATGCTTCAAGCAGAGGGGAAGTCTAATGTATGCAATGTTGTGTACTAGACCAGGATATCTCGCTATGCGGTGGGAGTAGTCGTGAGTTCCAATCCAATCCTGGAAAGGAACATTGGGTTGCGATTAAAGCAATTCTCAAGTATCTTAGGAGAACGAGAAATTATATGTTAGTGTATGGAGATAAGGATTTGATCCTTACAGGATACACGGATTCCGATTTCCAAGGTGATAAAGATTCTAGGAAATCAACATCGGGTGCGGTGTTTACACTTGGTGGAGCAACCATAGTTTGGAGAAGTATTAAGCAAGGTTGTATTGCTTGACTCCACTATGGAAGCAGAATATGTTTCTGCTTGTGGAGCCGCAAAGGAAGCCGTCTGGCTTAAAAAGTTCTTAAAAAACTTGGAAGTTGTTCCAAATATGGAATTGCCCATAACTCTCTATTGCGATAATAGTGGTGCAGTGGCAAATTCAAGGGAACCAAGATCACACAAAAGATCAAAACATATAGAGAGGAAATATCATCTTATAAGGGAGATAGTGCATCGTGGGGACGTGCTGGTCACGAAGGACAACAGAGCTGATCCGTTTACAAAGACTCTCACGGCTAATGTGTTTGAGGGTCACCTAGAAGGACTAGGATTACAAGACATGTCTCACTTACTCTAAGGCAAGTGGGAGATTGTTGGGATTTATGCCCTAGAATTCGTATTTTGTAATAGAATATTTTATGAATATATAAAGTATTATTTTAGTGAATTTTGTGCAATTTATTATATGTTGATATTCGTTAAATATTCAAACATTAATAGAAAATTCCAGAGTTACTAATTCTGTAATCTTGACTACTATGAGATATAAAGTGGATCTAGTCCAAGATAGTAACTCAAATAGTCTACAAGTCGAATACGGTTAGGAAACCTTATTCTGGTAACACCGTTGATGTTGTTCACCGATTTGATCCAAATCATTAGCATGATGTAGATGCAAGTGGAAACATCATATATAATGAGTTTATATAAGACCGGACCAGGATAATAAATCGATTCCTAAATAACACCGTTGATAGGAAATGATTTATAATATCAAATTTACGTTATTAAGATTGATACGTCTCAATCCCCGAGTATGTTGTGAACTCACATTAATGAAGTCTTTTCCTTTGATTCACATAGTTGAGGGTGATCTGTTGATACACTCGATAAACTCCCGTTTGGGGAAATGACTAAATTGGTGCTTGGGAACATTTCTATACAAGATGGCATTCATAACTTTCCTAAAACAAATGAAAGTGTTAGTGCGACACTATTCTAACTTAGGAACTTTAGGTATCTCCCTTGTTGTAATGATTCGGTACTTGAACATGAGGCCTCACCTTCTCACTGCCCGAGAAGGATCGTTCTATACTTGAAAACTATAGAAAAATGTTCATTAGAGAATCATCGGGTACACAAGGATAAAAGAGATAATTACAAGGGTAAAACGGTAATTTTGACCCAGTTGTAATTATGAGATTACCACGTGAAGGATATGTCAAAACAAACTTAATAACAAATGGACATAACCCATCTATAGTGAGGGGAGTTCAACTTAGGGTTTATAGTGGAATTACCCTAAGTTAATAATTATGATTAATTAATTAATGAGTTTAATTAATAAATCAATAATTATTGGAGCCCATGATCTATAGGTCCATCAGGTCCCTATGCTAGCCCATACATCATTGTAACTAACCAAGTTATTAATTTAACTAGGAAGAATTAATTATATTTAAGTAATTAAATTACTTAAATGAGGGAGATATTAATTGTTTAAATAAAGAGTTTATTTAAATAGAAATTAATATTGAAATTATTAATTATTTAAATAATGAGTTTATTTAAATAGAAATTAATAATTAATATTATTAATTAAATAATGAGTTGATTTAATCTAATAATAAAAGGAGAGAATTAAATATATTTGTTTTATGAAACAAATTAGTATTTTGCCCAAAATAATTAATTAAATGAATTTGATTCAATATTAATTAATGGAAAGGATTTTTGGAAATGTGTATTTAATTAGAAAATATTGTTTGAATTTTTCTAATGATAAATACATAAATATCATTATTAAAATTAAAAAAAAAAAGAAGAAAAAGATAAAATCTTTATCCGTTGACAATGCAACCCACGCCACTTGTCAATTAACATAAGGAATTTATTTTTCCTTATTCATAAGGAGTCCGACGCCATTCTCAATTTTTTTTTTTTTTTTAAATAATTTTGATTATTTAAATTAAATGAAATAAGAGTTCTAATTTGATTAGGAAACAAACTCTTATTTTTCTTATAAATATGACCATTGGGTGCTCATATTTGTAACTTTGATATTTATCAAAATTCTCTCTTTTAGTCTCCCTATAGCCGATTTTGGCATATCAAAATAAGAAGAATTTTTCTTCTTCTTTGTTTGTTCTTCCGGTTTCGATTCCCACAAGTCGGGTTGGTTTGTGATCGGGATATAGCATAGAAGGCTTGGTGAAGTGGATTGATGCTGTAAAGGAAACCCCAACCGATTCTCCATAAATCTACAATGTAAGTTTTTTCGAAAAACCTTATATTTATATTACGGTTTGATCACAATTGCATGTTATTAACGGATCCGTAATTAATCGTTAATTAATTTACTAAAGAAAATTCCGCAAATTTAGTAAATAGTTCCTTCACCTTAACCAAACGAATCGTTTTGTTTCTCAACACCTTTTGCTCGAATGCTAAAATCTCAACCGGGGTCTCCTCATAAGACATACTAGCATCCAAAACTATCTGCTCGTGATCAATTCGTGAGAAGGATCTGCCATGTACTTCCGAAGCATAGATACATGGAAAACATTATGAACTGCCGATAAAGAAGGTGGTAAAGCCAATCGGTAAGCCACTGCTCCTACACGATCAAGTACCTCAAAAGGGCCAATGAACCTAGGACTCAGCTTACCCTTCTTTCCGAATCTCATAACACCTTTCATAGGTGCTACCTTCAAAAACACGTGGTCCCCTACTGAAAACTCAAGTGGACTACGTCGTCTATCTGCATAACTCTTCTGTCGACTCTGGGCAATCCTCATCCTCTCCCTAATCAAGTCAATAGACTGACTAGTCAACTGTAACAACTCGGGTCCCAAAAGCCTTCTCTCTCCAACCTCATCCCAGTTGAGCTGGAGATCGACACTTTCTACCATAAAGTGCCTCAAATGGTGCCATCTCAATAGTAGCCTGGTAGCTGTTATTATAAGCAAACTCTACCAAGTACAACTGAGAATCTCAACTACCTCCAAAATCAAGAACATAAGCCCTCAACATATCCTCCAGAATCAGGTTAACTCTCCTGGCCTGGACCGTCTGCTGCGGGGGTGAAAAGTCATGCTAAAATCCAAGCCTGTACCCATGGTCAATGCAAACTCTGCCAAAACTTCGAGACAAAACGAGTGTCCCGATCGAATACTATCCTCACAGGCACCCATGTAATCTAACAATCTCCCGTAAATACAACCGTGCCCATGTCTCCACTGGGTAGGTGATCCTCCCAGGTATAAAGTGCGCGGTCTTCGTCAAACGGTCTACAATCACCCAAATGGTATCATAAAGCTTGGGCGTCCTCGGCAAACCACTGATAAAGTCCATGGAAATCTCCTCCCATTTCCATTATGGCACACTCAGAGGGTTAACTAAACCCGATGGACTCTTCCTCAAAGCCTTGACTTGCTGACAAGTCAAACATCTACTAACAAAGCCCGCAATCTCAAGCTTCATTCCCGGCCACCAATAGTGCTCTCTCAGGTCCCTGTACATCTTCGTACTACCTGGATGAATAAAGAAGATAGAACTGTGAGCCTCCTCCAACAGTTCCCTTCTAAAAGTCGATCCTAAAGGCACACATAGCCTCTTACGATACATCAGAGCACTGTCTGTAGAGAAGGTAAAATGACTAGGTATATCTGACTCAGCCTCTCTAAAACCGGCCTGCAAATGAACCTCATCTCTCTGTGCATCAATCATCCTCTGCCTCAAAGTAGGCCCCACTGTCAAACTAGCCAGACTCACAGTGACCTCGGCAGTAAGCAATGCTATCTCAGCTCGTTCCATATCCCACCTCAATCTCAAAGGTAAGGCTGACAAAGCTGAAGAATGAGAAGACTTCCTACTGAGCGCGTCAGCCACTACATTGGCTTCCCAGGATGATACTGAATGTCACAGTCATAATCCTTAACAAGCTCTAACCATCTCCGCTGTCTCATATTCAATTCCTTCTGAGTGAAGAAATATTTGAGACTCTTATGGTCAGTAAATATCATAATCTTCTCCCCGTACAAATAATGCCTCCATATCTTTAATGCATGCACAACAGCTGCCAACTCTAATCATGAGTCGGATATTTCTTCTCATGCTCCTTCAACTGACGAGAAGCATAAGCTATAACTTTCCCGTGCTGCATCCACACACATCCCAAACCTCTGTGGGAAGCATCTGTATACACAGTCAGACCACCAGTCCTATCAGGCGACACTACAACAGGTGCTGTCACAAGCCTCCTCTTGAGCTCTTCAAAGGTCCTCTCACAATCCTCAGACCATATAAAATCAATCCCCTTCCGGGTCAAACGTGTCAAAGTCAAGCAATCTTGGAGAAATCTTGCACAAACCGCTATAATAGCCTGCAAGTCCCAGAAATGCGAATATCGCCCACACTCGTCGGTCTAGGCCGTTAGTAATGCGCCTCAATCTTAGAGGGATCAACAGATACTCCTCTACTCGATACTACGTGGCCTAAAAATGCCACTTCCCTCAGCCAAAACTCACACTTAGAGAACTTGGCATACAATCTCTGATCTCGTAGTACTGTCAGAACCTCTCGAAGGTGTATAGCATGCAACTCCTCTGTCTTGGAATAAACCAAGATATCATCAATAAAAACAATCACAAAAGAGTCAAGGAACCTCCTGAACACCGTGTGCATAAGGTCTATAAAAGCTGCAGGCGCATTAGTCAAGCCAAAGGACATAACTACAAACTCACAATGTCCATAACGCGTCCTGAATGCAGTCTTGGGAATATCCTCATCCCGAATCCTCAACTGATGATAGCCAGATCTCAAATCTATCTTCGAAAAGATAGTGGCTCCCCTAAACTGATCAAACAAGTCTTCTATCCTGGGCAAAGGATACTTGTTCTTCACCGTAACACGGTTCAACTCTATATAATCAATGCATAAACGCATAGAACCATCCTTCTTCTTCACAAACAACACCGGGGCTCCCCACGGCGAAACACTTGGGCTTATAAACCCCAAGTCTAAAAGTCCCTGTAACTGGCTCTGGAGTTCTTTCAACTCAGCCGGTGCCATACGATAGGGTGCTTTGGACAATGGAGCTATCCCAGGAGCAACCTCAATCTGAAAATCAAACTGTCTCACCGGTGGAAAACCGGGCAACTCATCAGGGAAAACATCAATGAAATCCCTCACTACTGGCACAGAACTCAAACAAGCCTCTGGTATAGAAGTGTCAACCACACTAGCTATATAGCTCAAGGCTCCATCACTTAGAAGCATACTAGCTTCTAACATCGATATCAAAGTGAGTACTGATCTACTACTAGTCCCACGAAAACGTACACTAGTCCCACATGGACTCATAAAATCAACCACTCTCGCAGTGCAATCAATAGTGGCACGATTAGCTGATAGCCAATCCATACCCAAAATCACATCAAAATCAGACATAGGCATGATAATCAAAGTAGCATGCAAGCAACAACCCATAAAACACAAATCATCTGTGCTAATCATACTATCAGCAGTAATAAACTTCCCCACTGGGGTAGAAACACGCATCTCAAAACCTAACGGTACAGACTCAAGCATAGCCGACTCAACAAATGCAGAAGAAATAAAAGAGTGGCTAGCTCCAGAATCAAATAAAACAAAGGCCGAATGGCCCAAAACTGTCAAAGTACCAGTAACTACAGTACCTGCAGCCTCTACCTCCTCTCTAGTAGCATAAACTCGGGCTTGATACTGAGCAGGTGTAGGCGGTAACTGACGTGGCGGTGGAGGAAATCTCGGTGGTGGTGGAGGTAAAATCTGTGGCGGCTGAACAACAGGCGGAAGTCTAAACTGCTGTGCCTGGCCACCCTGACCTCTACCCCTGAACTGTCCTCTGCCTCGGTCCTGACCTCTGCCTCTAACTGGAGGAGCATAAAAAGCAGGTGGTGCCTGATAAGGTCTCTGCTGATTACCCTGACCTGGGTAACCATACTGTGGTGGATGAGCCTGATAAGTTCTACAGGACCTAGATAGGTGACCCTCCTGACCACAAGTAAAACACCTATGTGGTAGGGTACATCTCCCAGCGTGACGACTAAAACAGTTTTGGCAATCGCGAAGAGGTAGCTCCTATACCCTCGGCTGTCTAAACTGAAATCCACCCCTAGCCTGCTGCTGCTGCTGTCTCTGCTGTGGCGGTGGTACTCGACTAGCTGGGTCGCTCTCGACCTTCCTCTTATGAGAGGAAGTCTCTCCTGTAGCAGCTAGTTTACCCTTCCTTTCTTCAGATGCCAAATCTAAGGAAAGGGCAAACTCTAGAGCCTCCTCGTAGGTAGTCGGACGCAGGGTGCGTAAAAGACCCCTAATCTCGGCTCTCAGCCCTACCAAAAATCTCCTCATCTTGCTCTCAGGATCAGCAACCTGTCCAGGAGCAAATCTGGACAGTCGGTCAAACTCTCGCTCATACTCGGTGACCGAGCTATCACCCTATTTCAGGGTCAGAAATTCCACCTCCAATCTATCTCTCAAATCAGCAGAATAATATTTCTCATAAAATTTCTCACGAAATACCTTCCAAGTAACCTCCATAGTCAAAGAAAGTGACCTATGGAGACCTCTCCACCAATATAGAGCATCATCAACCAACGAATACGTACCACAATGGACCTTCAGATGGTCCGGGCACCTGATAAACTCGAAAGCTCTCTCAACTCTATCAATCCAAGAGCTCGAGAAAAGATGGATCCAAAGACCTACCGGTTAAACTCACCAGGTGCATGTCTACTATACTCTCTCAAAAACCTAGCGGCCTCGGTAGATCCAACCTGATCAACCGCCACATCACCTGGTCTAGGTGGTGGTACAACAGCAATACTGGTCTACCAGAGATCTCGCAATAATCCCAGATAATCCTCCTCAGAAATATAAACTCCTCGCCCCGAACAGGTGGCGGTATAACAGAATCACCAGGGAGGTACTATAGGAATCACAGGTGGAGGTGGTGGTGGAGGTGTAGGGCTCCGAGCTCGCCTCTACCTCTACCTCTCACCTCCAGGCTGCCTAGCCCCCCCTTCTAGAAGGCATACTGAAATAAAGTCAATAAAACAAGATAAGTCACTTGTAAAAGAGGATTCACCACTCTTTTACCAAATCGAAACGAAATGCGAATTTAAAGATAAGGTCTAGGAATACCTGGTGTCGCGATCTCAGGATGATGACTTTCGAGAATGGACTTAAAACAAAACATGAAATACAAACATGCATCGCATGTAGTCTACGTAACCCGTCGGCTCGATACCAATCGTGACGACCCGTCACTTTTAAATAAATTAAATTCGAGAGAAAACAGCGGAAGTCTTTTAATTTACGAAAAATTGGCGTGGTTTTGTTTGAAAATTGGCATGCCGAAAACCTGTTTACAACCTAATTTTCAAATCTAATCAAATCTCATGGACTTTAAGTCCAAATATGGAGTTCAAATATATAATATCATAAAAACATCATCCAGAAGCTCTTATGAGCCAAAATATAATATTAAAGTCTTTGAAATTCATAAAAGTGATACATAAACTATACAATGACAAGTCCATCTCGAGGCCAGCATCCCTCGATCACGCAGCACCACCTCCTCCTCCTCGACCTCTAGCCAAGGCATTACCTGAAATTGGTTGTAATATCATGAGCTAACAAACTAAGCCCAGTGAGAATAATAAGTATAAAAAGTAAAGATAGACCTCAAACTCGCATTTCGATTTGTGTCCAAATAAACTGACACAAAACACTCCTAAAGTCCTCCAAACTCTAGGTCATTCTATTCCATATTCTCCAAATGATGATACTAATTAGCACACTTAGTCTAATTGTTCATCCAATAACTTGTTATAACATAAAGTAATAAAAGTAAATGACTTTGCATAAAATATAACATCTCGACTCTCTTTCTCGTCTATCATATGCATAAAAGTAATGAGTACATCTCATAGGATACGCATTCGCCATTTATGCATGTAATGAAGGTAATGTGGATTTTCGCATTTCATCCACCATTCAACCTTATGTATGAAGGTAATGTGGGTATCCACTCATCCACCATTCCTTATGCATGAAGGTAACGTGGGTATCCTCTCATCCACCGTTCCTTTCATTCTTTTCTTTTCTCTTTTCAATGGTGCGAGATGTTATGGTATAATAAATAATGGTGCAAAATGTTATGCATATGCTTGCATATGCTTGTAAAAATAAATAAAGTAAAGTACGATTATTAAATAACCGAAACAAGCATAAAGTAAAGCGGCATAAAGTAAGACATAAAGTAAAAAAAATAGATAGGAATCAAGGCATAACGATATGTAAATCGAAATTCCGTTAACAATAATAAAAGTAAAGGTCAAAATATAACGATTAACCTAAACTTTCAAGGATTCAAAACTTCCAAGTGAACCATTCTAAACTCCGAAACTAATCTAACTTAGAATCTTCTAAGATTCGAGGTTTTCAACGAGAAATTCTAAGTTTCTCGCCTAAAGGATTAACTTCAAATCCTAAGGCACTATCTCACATCCTCTAACCTTAGGTTGGATTCTAATCTTAGTTTCCGATTCTACAAATCATCGTACTTATTTGCTTTCTATAGTTACTTTAAATTCTATTCATTCTCACCTTAATTAAAAGTGAAGACTTCGCTCCTAAGCACCGGAAGAGCGATCAAACAAACGGTTCAAAAACACCTACAAAAGGATTAATATCCCGAAAATTAATAAAATACCAACCAACGATTAAACAACGATGAAACAAGCAAAAAGACGGAAAACTCAACAAACCCCCCATAAGAGGCTCTCGGCCCTCTCATCAAAATGAGGTCTCGGGTTTGGTTTTTCGGCTTTTTGGCAATTTAAATACGTTTTGAGTTGGTTTTAAGCAAATTCGATAATCCCGATTTCAATGGGTATCGATGAATAGGGTTTTTGAACATTACTCCCTTTCCCGAATTGAATTTAAATAAACATTCATTCATTAATTTTTAACCCAAAATCAAACCCAAAAGGGTAAATTTCAAATGGAAAGGGTTTCATCGAAACTCGGTTTTAGGGTTATGAAATAGTTTCCAAAAACACGTAAAACTACTCCCGAATTGACAAACACCGAGTTTCACGGCAAGAAATCGAAAGAAAACAAGTAAAACTCCATTAAAACACTATTTGGAGCTTAGGGTTTCAAGAGATTCTTACCGAGAACTCCTCGGATCTCGAGAGAAACGGACGAAGGCTAGGTGGGAAAGACTCGTACGACCGATACCTTTCCAATGGACCCGGAATCAAGTCGATCGGGCAAGAAACGAACAAAATCAAAATCCTCCCTTTTCTTCTTTGAAGCTCACGGCAAAGGAGGAGAGAAATGAGAAGATTTTTGGTCAATTGTAGTCAATGAGCTCATTTAAAGAAGATAGTCAAATAGTAATTTTAGATATTTTGCAAATTGGGTAATTACAACTTTGCCCTTTTATGACTTTTTGACATAAAAACGATTCCCGAACATCTCAAACTATCCCAATGGTGATTAATAATTATTAATTGGCCCGTTAATAATTATTAATACCATATAAACGTATTTAAATAAATAAAGCCATTAAAAGGAATTAAAATGAAATAAATTACTAAATTCTAATTTAATAATAAATAAATGAATTTTAATTACTCAAATTAAAATAAAATAAATAAAAGTTTTTTTTTTATCACAAAATAACGGGACGTTACAATAACATCTCATGTAAATAATGTTAGGTAATGGTAGCTCCCGTAGGACTAACATTCACCTCGTTATCTTGCTTTCCATAGTAGAATATACAACTCATTCTCAATGATATGATGACAGGTAATCATAGCTCCCGTAGGACTAGCATTCACCTCATCATCTTACTTTCCATAATAGAATATGCAACTCATCCTCAATGATATAATGATAGGTAATCATAGCTCCCGTAGGACTAGCATTCACCTCATCATCTTACTTTCCATAATAAAATATGCAACTCATTCTCAAAGATATAATGATAGGTAATCATAGCTCCCATAAGACTAGCATTCACCTAATCATCTTACTTTCCATAATAAAATATGCAACTCATTCTCAAAGATATAATGATAGGTAATCATAGCTCCCGTAGGACTAGCATTCACCTCATCATCTTACTTTCCATAATAAAATATGCAACTCATTCTCAATGATATAATGATAGGTAATCATAGCTCCCGTAGGACTAGCATTCATCTCATCCTTTTAATTTCAATTTCGATGATGCAATATGATATGCATATGCTTTCAAGTGTAAGTAAACATGAATATAAACATTCAAGTAACAGAAGGGCATAAAGTAAATGGATCATAACTTCCCTTTATACATAAAATAAATAAATAGGAACTTTGGAAAAACAATAAGTAAATCAAGCCAACAGCCCTTTAATAAACACGAGTTCTTAACTTTAACAATAAAGTCTCCACTTCAAAAGATTCTATTCTTTTCAATAAATATCCAAAGTTCCATAATCAATTTCCTTATTCACCCCTTTATATTTGGAACCTTCAACTTCCGATAATCATTCTTAAACTCCGGAACAAGCCTAAACTTTTAACTTCCAAAAGTTACTCGTTTCCCTCGAGAAATCCATGAGTTCTCTCACTCAATTATAACAAACTCCAAGCCTAAGCTTGTTAGCTCACTTACTTTAATCCTTTCGATTCGAATCTTAATCTCAACTTCCGATTCTACAAATCGTTCAACTTATTCGGTTTCTAAAGCTACTTTAAATTCTATTTATTCTCACCTCGAATGCTCCCGTGACAACCAAGTTCCCACGAACCAACAAACGAGCAATCACGCCTACAAATCATCAATTTCACAACATATTACAACTCATAACTAAGATGAGAACAAGTGTGAATTTTTGGGTGAATAGTTATTTCAGATGAATAGTGTTTTTCAAAAATCCAAGCTCAAAATCGTCAAAATCTTCAAATTCCTCGATAGAAATACGTGATTTCAACTTCAAAACTCATTTATAATAAAAAACGAACAAAACCATATAAAAAGTTTTGAAAACTCACTTTTTAGGGCTTCCCTTAGGGAACGAGAAACGGCACAAGGTTAGGTGGGATAGATTGTCCTCGTCCCTAGCAATATAACGCAACTGACATCATCGAGAACGGTTGAGAAACGAAGAAAAGCCAATAAATTTTCTTCTAATCGATGGATATGCTACCCACGACAATGGAGGAAAGAAGAGGAAGGAGAAATGTGATTTTTTTTGGTCAAAGTTGGTCAATTGGCAATTTAAAGAAGAAATGTGAATAGTGTTTAGATATTTAAGATTTTTCGGAAATTACGGTTACGTCCTTTTAATGACTTTTGACTTATAAATCGTAACCCGAAGTTCTTAAACTATTCAAATGGTGATTAATAATTATTAATTGGCCCGTTAATAATTATTAATACGACCAAAACTAATTTAAGCTAATAAAGCGATTAAAAGGCTTTCGAACAAAATTAACTACTAAATTCTAAATTACTAAAATCTAAAATTAAACTAAATACTTTAATTTAAATAAATAAATAAAATATTAAATAAAAAATCACTTTAAAAAATAACGGGATGTTACACTTACTTATCATAACTTACATAAGTAAATAGTTTAATATAAGAAATTGAAGGGTCATATTGTTTCGTTTATTCATCCTTTTCACTTCATCACATTAAATGATAGTAACTAATTGTGAACACATGAATTAAAAAAAATCATATATTTCCTCCAGTCTATTTATATAGAATATGAAAGGAGTGAATAGAGAAGGAAAAAAAGACCAATGTGGATATTGGTTTTCACGACATGGTGATTATTCTCAATCTTGTAAAAGTATGTGCAATACTATATTTTTTTTTCATGGTAGTGAATTTACGCTCTCTCTCCCATCACCATTCATGGAAAACAAATTTTTGATAAATATTGCACATTGTTGGAAATTATATTTTCTCTATATTTGAAGAATTCACAAAGTTTCTATCTCTTTTCTCCTCACACATCAATATTTTGGATAAAATCAATGAGTAGAAAATTTGGGCAACACGTTTCATGGGTAGTATTATTTGGAGCCTGTTAGATGAGATGGTTTCTGTGATGACCCGACCCTTTTAAATAATTTAAATTAGAAAACACAACGGAAGTCTTTATATTTTAAGAAAAATGGCGTGATTATGTTTGAAAATTGGCTAGCCAAAAACCTGTTTACATCTTAATTTCAAAATCTAAAATACACAAGGAACATTTAGTTCCTATCCAGGAGTTCAAAATGATTATAATCATAAACATAAAGACAAAAGCTCTTAAGAGCCATTTACAAATATACAACTCCAAAATATGTGAAATATTCACAAAACGTAGTCCATGGACTTTAAATCAACCTAGTCCATCTCAAGGTCGTCATCCCTCGATCATGCAGCACCATCTCCTCTCCCTCGACCTCTAGCCAGGGCATTTTCCTGAAATTTTTGTAATATCATGAGCTAACAACTTAAGCCCAGTGAGAATAATAGGAATAAAAAGTAAAGATAGACCTCAAACCCATATTCCAATTTGTGTCCAATCAATCTGACACAATCATTCCTAATGTTCTCCAAACTCTAGGTAATTTCATTCTATAATCTCCAAATGATGATATTACTAACACTCGTAGTCAAATTCTCATCCATTAACTTGTTACAACATAAATAAGAAAAGTAAATAAACTTTACATAAATAAACATTTCGGTTCTTCATCCATGATATATATTTCCATCGATCATATGCATGAAGGTAATGAGGACATTCCGTAGGATTCGCATTCGCCCTTTATGCATGAATGAACATAATAGGTACATCCCGTAGGATACCCATTCAACATTATGAATGAGGAAGTAATGAGGACGTCTTGTAGGATCCCATTCAACCTCCTTTTCTTTCTCACTTTCTTTTCTTTTTCTCTGAAGACGATGCGGACATTCCCCGTAGGGTCCAACATTATCCCTTCTTTCTTTTTCACTTTCTTTTCTTTTTCTGAAGGTGATGTGGACATTCCCCGTAGGGTCCAACATTCTCCCTTTCTTTTCTTTTTCACTGTCTTTCAATGATGCGAGATGTTATGGTGCAAGATGTTATGCATATGCTTGCACAAAAATAAATAAAGTAAAGTGCGAATATTAAAGTAGTCGAAACAAGCATAAAGTAAAAGACATAAAATAAAATAGATAAGAATCCCGGAAGAACGATATGTAAATCGAACTCCGCTACATTAATAAAAGTAAATCCTATCTTAAACGATTAATCTATCCCTTCAAGGATTCTAAACTTCCAATATAATCCGAGGTTCTATTAATCGTTCTATATAGAAGTTTGGATCTTCTAACCTCCAATGATCCATCCCACGCTTCGAAACGAATCTAACTTAGAATTTTCTAAGATTAAATATTTTCCTCGAGAACTCCTAAGTTCTCACTTAAAGGATTAACTCCTAATCCTAAGGGCACTAACTCACTTCCCTCTAATCTTAGATTCGAATCTTAGTCTTAGTTTATAATTCTACACATCATTATAGTTATTTGCTTTCTAAAATTACTTTAAATCCTAACTATTCTCACCTTAGCCAAATAAAATTTCGCTCCCAACCTCCGTTAGAGCGATCAACCAAAGTTCAAACCACCTACAATTAGAATTATATCTAACAATCAATAAATTACCACATAACGATCATACAACATCTAAGTGTACAAAAAGACGAAAAACTCAACAAACCTCAACATGAGGCTCTCGCCCCTCCCCCAAGAAAAGTGGGTCTCGGGTTTGGTTTTCTGACTTTTAGGCAATTTAGATGTGTTTTGAGTTGGTTTCAAGCAAATTCGGTATTCCTGATTTCAATGGGTATCGATAATTAGGGTTTTTGAACAATATGTAATTTCCCGAATTGAATTACAATAAACATTATTTCAATTATAAATAACCCATAATCAAACCCAAAAAGGTAAAATTCAAACGGGAAGGGCTTCGACTGAAACTCAGTTTTAGAGTTATGGGAAAGTTTTCAAAAAATCTTAAAACAACTCCCGTATTTACAAACATCAAGTTTCCCGACAAGAAATCGAAGAATCAAAGAGAAAACTCCATTAAAACACTATTTGAAGCTTAGGGTTTGAAAATAAACTTACCGAGAACTCCGTGGATCACGGGAGAAAAGAACGATTGCTAGGTGGAGAAGAATCCTAGGACCGAAAGCTTTCCGATGCAACCGAAATCGAGCCGATCCATCGAGAACGAGCAAAAACCAAAAAAATCCTTTCCCCCACCTTGAAGCTACGGCCGTGGGAGAGAAATGAGAGATGTTTTGGTAACATTTGGTCAAATGGCAATTTAAAGAATAATATGAATAGTGTTTTGGATATTTTTAAGAAATTGGATATGACGGTTGCGTCCTTTTATGACTTTTGACTCCTAAATCGAAACCCGAAGCTCTTAAATTAATATAAAGGTGATTAATAATTATTAATTGGCCTATTAATAATTATTAATGTCACCAAAGCGAATTTAATAGTATTAAAACGATTAAAAAGAATTTCGGGCGAAATTAACTACTAAAATCGAAATTACAAAAATAATAATTAAACTAAACACTTAAATTGAAATAAATAAATAACATTAAATGAATAATAAAAAAAATTCACTTCAAAATAACGGGATGTTAAAGTTTCGTCGTTCGAGTTATGGCACGATGAAACTCAATGATGAAAGTTCTAACCCTCAAGTTATAAAAACATTTGGGTTGGTATAAATAATTATTATAATTGTTCTAAATTAATATTTGTTGGATAAATGTTACTATATTTTTATTTAAACAAATAATTCATATTCTTTTTAAGAAATCATTAAATTAAAATTAAAAACTTTTATAAAAAAAAACTAGAAAAAATGAAGACACTAATGAAATAAAATTAGTGAAAATGTTTCATAGCCTCCATTAAATTATATTTTAATGGGATGCTTTTATTGTTTTTTTATAGATATTACATCAAATGGAGGATGAGAGACTCAAATTTTCTACCTCAAATGAAGTGAGCAAGTGTCTGACTAATCTAGCTATCTTTAATGTATTTTTTAATGATAATACTTTTATATTGCTTGAAATGTTCAAATTTGAAAAGTTATAATTTTGTGTAATTAATTAGATGAAATTGTTTAGTGAGTAGTTATAATACCGTAGGTTATTAGCTTTAAAATCAATAATTTATAGACTACTTAATTTGCCTAAGAGTACTCTTAATCTTTTGAGTTGAATTCTATACAAATTAATTTTTTATGCTACATTAAAAAAAGATAAAAATGGTTTGAAACTTATTAAATCTTAAAATTATATATTTTGGATAAGTTTTTATTCATTAGGGAATATATCTAATTGATTTTAAAAGTGTGGATAACGGTTGTTTAAGACCATTTTTTGTTTCATAAATTTAAAGTGTCTACCATTTTTTATACCTTTTGTTCATTGATATTTTAAAATTTTCAATCATATATTTTTATTATGTAGTTAATGAAAATATGATCACATGGAGCAAATCTTTCACTAAAATCAAGAGTAAAAAAATAATAGTAGAAATTTATGTGGAAAACACATGTTAAAAAACTGGTTTATAAAAGCTTGAATGGAAGGTAGCAAGGAAAAGTTGAAGTGGACTGCTTCTTTCACCTTTACCACTAAGATCCTCGAAATGAGCAAATTGGCTCTTAAACCGGTCATTTCCACTAATTGATTTTAATATATATATTAAGATTACCTTTTAGACACAAACAATGAATGTAAACAAAATAACGAAGAAAAGTCCCTAACCTTGGATACATGAAGTGACGCTCGGAACCTTGAAGGTACTCATTTAGCATCTAAGGATGATCCTCTAAAATATACTATTTTCAAGGATAAATTGAGTGAATTTGAAGAAATATCATGTAAAAAAGCATAGGAATAAAAATTTATTAAGCAATGTTGATCGTACTTCTAGATAAATAAGCTCTCTAACATTATCTTTGTTCAACTTTTTCCTTTCAAACTCAAACTAAAGTTTTGAAATGGGTTGCATGGATGGTTCATTCTTCACGTTTGCCAGCCCATTGAAATAAGGTTCAGCTAATGCCTAATCAGAAGGACATGAAATAAGGATAAGATCGTCAAAGGAGACGATTTTATTAAAGGGGTTAAAAAATAGCATAACCAGACCCTTTTTATTCAAAAAAATAAAAAAAATACTATGTAATCTCTACAAGTATTTGGAATGATCCCACCATGCGTTTAAAACACTAAATGTAAAATTATAATAATTAATATATAGTAATTTTACATTAAAAAAAACTTGGGATCCAAATAACCTCCAAAATGTTTCTGCCGAATAATTCAGTAGCCGAAGTGTGCAGCCATGGTGGAGGATTGAATTATATAGAGCATCAAGTTTCCAGAATAGTTCTTAGAATGTGTTTCTTTCGTTGACAACTTCAGTGTTGGGACATGAAATAAGGATAAGATCGTCAAGGAGACGAATTTATTTAAGGGATTAAAAAATAACATAACCATAACCCTATTTTAAAAAAAAATACTGAGGAATCTCTACAAGTATTTGGAAGGAACCCACCTTGCATTTAAAACACTAATTGTAAAATTATAATAATTAATTGATAGTAATTTTACATTAAAAAAAACTTGGGATCAAAATAACCTCCAAAATGTGTTGGCCGAATAATTCAGCAGCTGGAGTTTGCGGCCATGGTGGAGGATTGAATTATATAGAGCATCAGAAAGGTTCTTAGGATGTGTTTCTCCCGATGACAACTTCAGTGCTGGGAGATGTTGTCTTCGCATGTCTCGCTTCATTATTATCATCTTCTTAGTACACAATCTAATTCTTATATTCATACCCTTGTTGTTAATTTATCATATAATTTATCTCAAATAAGATGAAATTGTAAACTAATAAATAAAATACTATAACTTTTCTAAAATCACCGAAATAGCATAATTACAGTTGTTATTTTTCATTGAATTTGATTGTTTGTTGTTTTTTTAATGTTTAAGTTCAAATTATAAAATAGTTGAAAAATAAAATTATAAAATAGTTGAAAAATGAAAATGAATAACAAAGATTTATGACTTAGAAAAAGAAAAAGAAATGAACTAGAATTAGTAAGGGTATAATAAACTTGTAATAAGTAATATTTTTGAAAAGTTAAAAATTAAAAAGGAAATGAATTATTATATATAATTAAAAGTAATTGAAAAAACGCAAAGCCATTCTCGGTAACGGTAATATATCTATCGGTGGTCGTCCCTCTCGCAATCACAAATCGTCCCCACTCCTCTCTGATCTGAGCCGATCTAATTCACTCTCCCTCTACCTCTGGATCATCATGGTGACTTGAACCTGATGATGATTTGGGACCTCGATCTGATCTCTGGAGCCGTCTGCGGTCAAAGTTTCAACCATGCTTTGAGCTGAAGCCTGTGGGAGTGAAGATCATGGAGTTTCAAACACAGCTGCTGGTAATTAAATATTTTCCGACTTGTATTACCATACATGCAATTTTGATATTTCACCAAAATGGTGGACGTTCAGCTTATGATCAATGGTGTATATTTTGGAGTTTCCCCTTTCTCTCTAAGCAATCTGGAAAAGCCGAGTTCGTGGGCTATTCTTTTTTCTGGCCCCGGCCAATGCAATAGGTGCCTTCTTGTTTGCTCAATGATTTCATTGAGGTAAAAGCTCTCTGTAGGAAGTCCTTTTCACCATTTGCTTTGTTTTAATATAATCTGGCTTGTTCATGCCAGTCAATGTGTTCATCTCATGTTGAAGAAAAGAAAGAGCTGTTTTGAGCTATTCCCAAAATTCATCAGGTGGATTCATCATTTTTCAATTACTTCCCAAATTCAATAGAACAAAACCATCCAAATTGTAAAAAAGATCACTGTTGCATTTTCTCCAATCACAAAAACAATAATATCTCACTAGATTCTTGTTCGGGAACTCGGTTTTGCTCCCAAGAGGAAGAAGATGAAGAGGGTAGACAGAATAATGTTAAGATATAGTAAATTTTATAAACCTAGTCAATTTTTTAACGCTTCTATAAACGGAAAGACTAATGATATATTGAATTAGGTTAAATTATATGGAGGCTACATCAACTTATAAAAAAAGTAAACCTAGCTAGAGTAGGAAACTAACTTAAACAAGTAAACTAAAAGATAAAGAAAATATCCCTAATCTAAATAAGGAATAACATAAATATATATTCTAACATCCCCCCTCAAACTCAAGATGGCATAACGTAGACCAATTTGAGTTTGCTAAACACGTGACCCAAATATGACTTCATGAATCAATGTCTTCGTTGAACGGAAGCTATGAGAGATGCCCGGAGAAACCATCATCAACACAATGCGGAAACAACGATCAGTTGAAACTGATGCCAAACAAAAATATCCAGAAGAACCGACATCAAAAGCAGAGCGAACCATCAGACAAAACTAACGTCAAAAAAAGATGTCCAGCATAACCAACATCGAAAGTAGAGCGGAAGTGGAATTGATGGAAACATGCCCGGGAAAATGGTAGCGAAGACAAAACAAATTTGAAACGAAAAGACTGATGGCTTTTGGACAAACGGTATTACCGGCGTTTCTCTTCCCTCTGATGTGGAGATGTGTCAATAAATAACAAGAACATAATGTTAACACAAAATCCAAACCCTAGATTTATCTATGTATAATGGAGGAAAAAACCCTAACGGAACACCGAGGTCCACAAAACCCAAATGCTGATTCTAACTGCCTTGACACTACAAAAAAATTGTCAAAATGTGAACAGAAATTTGCGACAAAAAAAAAGTGGTGGTTTTTTGGTGACCACCTGGTCACTTTCTTTGAAGGTTGACTTTAAGTGACCATCTGGTCACTTTTTTTGCGACCATATTGCGACCAAAAGCAGAAGTAGTCATAAAAAATGGCGCGAAATTATGGCGCGAAATAAGCGACCAATTGGTCACCTAAAAAAACGATCAGCTGGTCGCAGTTTTGTGACTAAAATATGAATTGGTAGCAAAAAATGGCGCGTAATTTTAGAGGGAAAAAAGCTACCAAGTGGTCACAATTAAAAGTGACTAACTGGTCGTAATTTTTGTGACCTTTATTGAGCAGTGGTGGCTTAAAATTTTGGCGGGAATTAAGCTACCACGTGGTCACATTAAGAAGTGACCGGATGGTCGCAAATTATGTGATTTTATGTGACCAATAATTTATAAAAAATTTGGTGGGATAAAAGCTACCAACTGGTCACCAAAAAAGTGACCATCTGGTCGTAAATTCTGACTTGATGTGACCCTGAGTAGTGAGGAAAATGGCGGGAAATTTTGGCCGGAAAATGCGACCATATGGTAGCAAAAATACTACCATCTGGTCGCAAATGAGCAGAGGAGTCCATTATAAAATCCCTCCACCTATTGTTTGTTAGCATTAAGAAAAAAGAAAATGAGAGAGCGGATGTATGTTCGTTTGATAGACGGGTATTTGAACGATGAGTTCGTGGCCGGGGTTGAACAGTTTGTTGAGTTTTGCATGACAACTGTCTATTATGAAAAGTATGGTGGAAAGCTACGTTGCCCGTGCAGAAATGCGACAATAGGAGAATCATATCGGTTACAAATGTGAAGGTGCATCTTTATAGTCGGGGATTTGTGCAGAATTATTATCACTGGGTGTTTCAGGGGGAAACACAGGAAATGTTCGACGCTGCATTACAGGAATCGAGACGATACGAAGGTAGCAACTCGAATGTAGAGGTTGTTGATGAAGAACGGAATGATGAACAACAGTATCGTCAGATGCAGCAAATGATACTTGATGGTGCGGGGTATGGGGGCATTGAAAATTTCCGTGAAAGTTTAAACGTAGATGAAGATGAACGGGTTGTAGAAGAGGAAATGAATCCGGATGCACGAAAGATGCATGAGATACTAAAGACAGCCAGCCGACCATTGTACGATGGGTGTGAGGTAAGTCAACTTGCTGCTGCTATAGAACTTTTAAATATAAAGGCGCAGTACAACATAACCGGTAGAGGATTTGATGCGATTGCATCGTGGTTTTGTCGATGCGCTCCAGAAGAAAATAATATGCCCCACAGTTTGTACGACACGAAAAAGCTAGTGGAGGGACTTGGATTACCCATGGAGAAAATAGATTCGTGTCAAAACGGATGCATGATTTACTGGGATGTGGATAAGGACCTGCATCATTGCAAATTTTGTTTTCTTTCAAGATACAAACAAGGGAAACGCAGCCTGATTCCGAACGCCCGCATGTTCTATTTACCGCTGACCCCACGTCTGCAACGGTTGTATGCATCATATGTGAAAGCCTCGCATATGAGATGGCATCACGAGCATTCACAGGACGGAGGTGTTATGAGACATCCCTCAGATGCTGCGGCATGGAAGCATTTAAATAATTGTCATCCAGATTTTGCACAAGATCCGATAAACGTCAGATTGGGCTTATGCACGGATGGCTTCAACCCGTTCGTGGCATCCGGGGCACAATATTCAGTTTGGCCAGTCATGGTAACCCCGTATAACTTGCCTCCCTCAATGTGCATGCGAGACCCGGTGATCTTTCTAACAGTGACCGTACCTGGGCCGAAAAGTCCAAAACAAAAACTGGATGTGTATTTGCAACCACTTGTTGCAGAGTTGAAAAGGTTGTGGACTGACGGTGTTATTGTTGGAATTGAGGCCTCTAAAAGAGTTCTCAAACGGAAGTCCCAACGGATCTTTCCTTGCAGTAAAATAAATTCAAAATTCTAAATGCATAAAAGAAAAACTAACCCTTGTCGAGAAGTGTCTGACTCTTCCTCGTTCTTCGATGGTTACGATCCAAGGACCACCAAAAAGATCTTACTCACTAAGCACAAAAGAGAATCGGTGCGTGGGCACTATCTCCTTTGGAAAAAGGAAAAATTGAGAAGAAGAATTTTCTTCCCAATAACCCTATGGGCGGCGCAAGAGAGAGGGAGGAGAGGAAATTCATGAGCCTTTACTTTAACTCTCTTGGTTGTTTGTTTTGGGGTCACCCCAAAGGTCTTATTTATAGGAGAGTAAAGGCCTCAGAAAATCTTCTGAATATCATTTCATTTAATGAGATATTCTAAAATATATTTGAATAATAAAGATATTATATTTTATTCCATAATAAAACATTCCATATCTTTTATTTAAATTAAACAATATTAATTTAAATATATTATTCCATATCTTCCATTTAAATTAATCATATTAATTTAAATAAGATATTCCATATCTTCCATTTAAATTAATCATATTAATTTAAATAAGATATTCCATATCTTCCATTTTAAATTAATCATATTAATTTAAATAAGATATTCCATATCTTCCATTTTAAATTAATCATATTAATTTAAAATAAGATATTTGATATATTTTAAATAAATAAAAATGCAAACTTTTTGGTCAACCCTTTGAACAGGGGGGCGTGTGACCCCACCTTGGGCCAAACGCCCCTATCATCATCCAATGACAATATTGGGCATTTTATTTTTCCTCTTTATTTAATGGAACAATTCCGTTAAATAATTAAATAAATAAAACTCCTTTTATTTATTCCAATAAATAAAACTCCTTTTATTTATTTCCTCATTTAATTTGATAATTTCAAATTAAATATTTAAATAGACTTCGCTATTTAAATCCCCATTAATTTTGGACAACACAAAATTAATTTAATTAAATAGACTCCTCTATTTAATTCCACCATTAATTAAATAATTAAATAGACTCCTCTATTTAATTTCCTTTAATTAATTGAATAGACTCCTCTATTCATTTCCAATTTTCCAAAGAGAAATTAATCATATTAATTTATGTTCTCGATTACATGTGTTAGCTCGGAGGACTTAATGGACCTATAGGACTAAGCTCCAATGATCCATAATTACCCTTGATTAAAACTCCTTTTAATCAATTAATTCTCATTCATTAACTCATAGATAACTACACTAAATATCTAGAGTTGCACTCTTAGTACTATAGACATAGTTATGTCCATTGGCTATAATCATTAACTACACTTTGATCCTTCACAAGTTAGTTCGTATCCATGGCTAGGTATTTGCACCGTATTAACCTCCATGATACATCTTGTTCCTTAAGCCCAACTGATTCTCCAATGAACAACCTTACATAATCTCCATTATGCGTCTTTAACCTTTTCCTTGATCAGAGGAATATGGTGCCCCGCTGTTCAAGACCGAATCAGTCCATAAGGAAACTACTTATCTATTTTCCTATATGGAAAAGAGTGAATTCCAATTCTTGTGTAATTACGTTCCCAGCTATAAGCAAGATGCAATCCCCAAAGTGGGAGGCATATTGAGCGAACTATACGAGTCACTCTCACCTATGCAAATCAAAGGCTTGTCTCTTGCGAACAGGAGTTCATAATCCACTCAGGATTAAGATCAATTGTACATGATCAACCGATTGATAAACGAAGTGTCTTTCTGTAACGGTTTTCCCCAGAAGACAAGTAGTTTATCTTAGTCCATCTACTACAATCTCTATTGCAAAGAACACCCCCAGGTCACATGTCTCTACATGAGCGATCCAGATGAGATCACTTGTGCCAATTCACAAGCGGGCCGTGTTAGTGGTGTTACCAGAAATAAGGCACCCAACCTTTATTCATGTACCACAGACTATTTGAGTTACACTTAAGTGAATCTTCCCGCATCATATGCTCACTTTAAGTTATCATACGTAACTCTGGATCTTATGATGGATTATATTTATTAAACTAATAATAAATGACAATGTAAATATTACTAATTAATAATTCCTTTATTTATTTATAGTTTAATTGGATTACATAATAGGGCCCAGCAATCTCCCACTTGCACTAAAGCTTTAAAGAGATTTATCTAGTAATCCTAAACTACCCATATGACGCTCAAACACCTTAGCCGGAAGCGTCTTTGTAAATGGATCAGCAATATTATCCTCAGAGGCTATCTTTGTCACTACAACATCTCCTCTTTGGACTATGTCCCTTATCAGGTGATACTTTCTCTCAATGTGCTTTCCCCGTTTGTGGCTTCTAGTCTCTTTGGAGTTGGCTACAGCACCACTTTTATCATAGAATAGTGTTATGAGTTTGTCCATGTCTGGTACTACCTCCAGATCGGTTAGGAACTTCCTAAGCCAGACACCCTCTTTAGCAGCTTCGCAAGCGGCTACGTACTCAGCCTCCATTGTGGAGTCAGCAATACAATTTTGCTCTATACTCCTCCAAACAATGGCTCCAACACAAAGTGTGAAAACTGATCCAGACGTGGATTTCCTAGAATCCTTATCTGCCTGGAAATCAGAATCCGTGTACCCCTTGAGAATCAAATCCTCTTTACCGTACACTAGCACATGTTCTCTCGTTCTCCGAAGATACTTGAGAATATTCTTGACTGGAACCCAATGTTCATAACCAGGGTTTGATTGGTAACGGCTTACTATCCCTACCGCATAACAGATGTTCGGTCTAGTACACAACATCGCATACATTAGACTTCCAACTGCTGATGCATAAGGATACTGTCCTTTGCAACTATTTTGTCAGTTTTAGGACATTGGTCCTTAGTTAAATAAATCCTTTGCCTGAAAGGTAACGCTCCTTTCTTGGATTTATCCATCCCATACTTGGCAACTATTTTGTCAATGTAGGATGTCTGAGACAACGCTAACGTCTTGTTCTTTCGGTTCCTTATTATTTGAATACCAAGAACATATTGAGCCTCTCCCAAATCCTTCATTTGGAATTCGTTAGCTAGCCATTTCTTAACGTCCAATAATACCCTTACATTATTCCCAATAAGTAAGATATCGTCCACGTACAGAATGAGAAAAACCACATCCTTGTTGAGTATCTTCTTGTAAACAAAAGACTCATCAACATTCTGTTCAAAGCCATATGATTTGACCGTAGTGTCAAATCGTTTGTTCCAAGACCGTGAAGCTTGCTTTAATCCATAAATGGATTTTAGCAACTTACAAACTTTTTGTCCTTCACCTTGAACAATGAATCCCTCTTGTTGGAGCATATAGATACTCTCTTCAAGATAGCCATTCAGAAATGCTGTCTTGACATCCATCTGCCAAATTTCGTAATCAAAATGGGCTGCTATGGATAGAAGAGTTCTAATAGACTTTAACATAGCAATAGGAGAGAAGGTTTCCTCATAGTCCACCCCTTCCTTTTGGGAATACCCCTTTGCTACAAGTCTAGCCTTGAAAGTCTCTACTTTCCCATCGGCTCCACGTTTCCTCTTATAGATCCACTTGCACCCAATGGGTTTTATCTCAACTGGTTGATCTACAAGTTCCCAGACTGAGTTGGAGTACATGGACTCCATCTCGAGATCCATGGCTTTTAGCCATTTTTCTTTGTCAACATCCACCATTGCTTCCTTATAAGACAATGGATCCTCCAGGTCAATACCGCCATCATTGACCTGAGTTAATCCCAAATATCGTTCGGGCAACTTGGATGCCCTTCAACTATGACGGGGACTTAACTGGATTTGACTAGAATTTCTCTTCCTATTTGAAGAGATAGGCAAGTCAACAATAATTGTTGGCTCATTAGTGGTTTCACTTGGAATCATCTCCTCTAGTACTAATTTACTAGGAGATTTGTGGTTTCCTATATAGTCCTCTTCCAAGAATGTAGCATTTGTTGACACAAATACTTTATTCTCTTCAGTACTATAAAACAATCCACCACGCGTCTCTTTAGGGTAGCCTACGAAGAAGCATACCTTAGACCGTGATTCTAATTTCTTAGGGTTCATTTTCAGCACGTGTGCTGGACTGAAGGGATGATTTACTAAATTAGCGAAATTTATTTAGTAACACAAATTAACACTTAATTTAGGATCTATTAATATCATGCAATTTGTGATAAAAACATGTAGATTCATGCTAGTTTTTCGAAAATTAAAACCCTTTACTTACATTGAGTAAAATATGGAGAATATGTTGGAGGTTTCTTTACAGCATCAAATCCTCAGCAACACCGGATCTTCTATGCTATATCCCGATCGATCAAACGAAATCCGATTGTGGGATCGAACTTTAGAAGAAATTGGGAAGAAGAAAAATATTTTCTTCCCAATTTTGAATAGGGAATTTCGGCCAAGGGGGAGAAGGGAAGAAGAGAGAATTCGAATTTCTAAGGAATTGAATTGTGTGATTTATGAATGACCCAACCCTCCTATTTATAGAAAAATAGGAATCCTAATCACATTAGGATTAATCTATAGAGATAAATACAAAAAGAATAAAGATTATCTCTTTCCTTTATCTTGCAATTTCGAAAATGCCATAGATAAATAGGAGATTATTTTATTTTCTTTATTTTTATTTATCTTGGGTAAATAAATCTATGTAATTATTTTAGGATATAATTGAAGCAATTATCTCTTCCCAAAAATACATATATAGCCGAAAATGCATACATTAATTAATAAATAATTCTAATTTATTTAATTAATTATTTTGGGCCAATTCCAATTGGGTTCATTAATCCAATTGGGCTAGAAACTCTCTCTTAAATTAATAAGTCCAACTTAATTAATTTATTTATTAATTACCATTTAAATAAAATATTTTATTTAAACAATTAATAATATTAATATTTTCTCCCGACTAAATATTATCAAATTATATTTAATTATTAATTTCCGTTTAAATAATTTTCATTATTTAAATAATTAATAATAAATATTTTAATTATTAATTTACATTAAATAAACTCATTATTTAATTAATAATTTTATTGATAACATTTTATTATTAATTAATTAATTTTAATTATTAATTTCGTTCAAATAAAATTAATTATTTAAACAATTAATAATTGTTAATTAATTTCAAATTATTAATTACCATTTAAATATACTCAATATTTAAATAATTAATAATGTATAATTAATAATATTTCATTATTAATTTCATGTTTAAATAAACTCATTATTTAAACAATTAATAATGTTTATATTAATTGCCGTTTAAATATACTCAATATTTAAACAATTAATATTGCCTATTTTAAGTAATTCACTTTACTTAAAATTTCCATTTCTTCTACTTGATTTCGCGACTACGATATTTGGGCTAGCATAGGGACCCGATGGACCTATAGATCATGGGCTTAATAATTAGTCAATTAAGTGATTAACACATAATCAGTTAATTACTTATTATCTAACTATGAATAATTCCACTATAGATTCATAGCTGAACTCCCCTCACTATAGATGAGTTATTGTCCATTTAGTTTATCATTATTTATATCTGTGATATAATCCTTCACGTGGAACCCTCATAATTACAGGCGGATAAATTTACCGTTTTGCCCCTGTAATTACCGCTTTATCCTTGTGTTCCCGCTGATTCTCCAATGAACATTATCTTTAGTCGAACTAGAGATAATATACTTCTATGATCAATAGAAGTCGTGGCGCCACTTGTTCATGTCTCGAATCAGTACATCAAGGGAGTTTCCTAAAGTTCCTAAAATATTTAGGTATCGCACTGATACCGTTAATTTATAGGAAAGTTATGAATTCCAACTCGTGAAAATGAGTTCCCAGCTACTTATCTAGTCATGTTCCCAAAACAGAAGTGTATTGAGCGTTCTTACAGATCGCTCTCAACCATGTGAATCAAAGAACATAACTCCACAAATAGGAGTCCGCATTTCACTCAGGATTGAGATCTATCACGGTTGATAAACTTAGTTTGATATTCGATCATTTCTCGTAAACGGTACTAATGAGAAATTTGATCGAACATCGTGGTCCTGTCTTATACAATCAACATTGCATATGATACTTCCATTTCATGTCTCCCACATGAATGATCAGGGATTAGATCATTTGTCTATAAACAAAATGCGAAGCTATCAACAATGTTACCAGGATAAGGTTCCCAAACGTTATCCATTTACTGTAGACATTTTTAAGTTACTCATCTCGACTTTAATCCTCTCGTATGACTCACATACTAAGTCGTGATTTCATAAGAGTAACTTAGGGTTTACTATTTGAATGTTTGATATTTATATATTTCCATATACTCCTAATATCTTTAATTGAATCAATCTAGATAATATAAAGAACTTATGTTTATTTATTTAATTTATTCTTAATAAATTATTATTATTAAATAATTACAAGTTCTAGGACACGATTCCTAACATGGACATCCCCATACTCGGAAGTGACGCAAGCTTACTTTACGTCCCGACCATAACTCAATAGGCGTTTCTAAAACACTTTTAGAAGGTACCCTATTTAGGATGTATAACGCAGTCTCCAATGCGTAACCCCAGAAAGATTCTGGTAATTATGAATAACTCATCATTGATCTCGTCATTTCGAGTAAGATTCTATTTCTTCTTTCAGCTACACCATTCTGCTGAGGTGTACCAGGGGCTGAAAGTTGGGATGTAATCCCATTTTCTATCAAGTAGTCTTTGAACTCATAGTCCATATACTCCCCACCACGATCTAATCGAAGTGTCTTGATAGATTTACCAAGTTGCTTTTCAACTTCAGCTTTAAACTCCTTGAATTTCTCAAGAGTTTCAAACTTGAATTGAAACAGGTAAATGTACCCATACCTTGAGTAGTCGTCTATAAAAGACACATAGTACTCATATCCACCTCTAGCTTTTTCATTCATCGGACCACAAAGGTCTGAATGGATAAGCTCTAGTGGTTCTGTGGCTCTATTTCCTTTAGCTGAAGTCATTTTACCCTCTATACAGGATTCACATACTGGGAGTGTACCAAGCTCTAAGTTACTTAGAGGTCCACTTTTAACCAGTCTTTGAATTCTATTGAGGTTAATATGGCCAAGCCTTAGATGCCATAGAAGGGTCTCATCGTTAGAAATACTACCTTTATTAGTTCTAGACTCTGCAGTCTGGAACAACTCAGTATTATAAAGTGTTGCACATACTAACGATGTTAGTATATATAAATTGTTATCTTCTATTCCTGAACAAATAAAGTTTCCATCTTTAAAAATATAAACTTTATTAATACCGAAATCCATGGTATAATGTTGTTTACGAATACAACCCAAAGAAACTATGTTCCGGTTTAAACCAGGAACATAATAAACAGTGTTCAGGAAAAATAAACATTTTATTTAAAGATAACCACCAACTTTATAAATGAACCAATACTTATTTTAATCATAATAAAATAATCATATGTTTCTCAAACATAAATAGAAAGTAACAACAAGTTACTAAAATAGTTTCTATGACATAGATCCTATCAATGGTTCATTAAATGACTAGAATAGCTTCTTCAAGCTCCAGAGCGCGGACTTCATGAAGTCTCTATTTCCTTTCCATTCTTCCACTGTCAAAAGAAAAGATTATAATTTAGAATTATCTCATAATTCATCACTGAAAACAAAGAACAAGAAATCGTATTTACCATTATTGATTTCAATCTTTCTCCTTTTGAAATTATCCTCTGAGCTGAATTCACGAACTTTCAAAAATTCATCTGTCTGCAAAAAGAAGTTGAGTTAGTGAATTGAATTTCCATAAATTCAACAGGATCATATCCTCATTATCTCATAATGTCACTAAGTAAATCATATTTACCAGTACGTAAGCTCTTCTTTTTCTTGCAAACTTCAGCCCAGTAAACTTATATTGAGGGTTCTCTCGAGTGTCCTGGATGATGTTAATCATCTCTCGTGCGGTGGCAGCCAATTCTACCATCCTGTACATGTGGAAAGAAAGTCTTCTAGAATGTACATCTGAGCTATTTCATCGCTCTGGATCCATCTCTCATATGGATCCCACATGCCTCGAAGAACTGGGTTTGGACCCTCAGGACAATCAGTGTAAAGAACAAAGTGAACGTGCTCATTGACCAGAATATCAAATAGCTCTGATTCCCAAGTGTCATAGTTCTCATCATTCATTGTAGGTTTGTTTTTCCAAGTCAAGAAATTTTTATTCGACATATTGCTGATAAATAAATAAACACATGCTTAGTAATACAATTTTACATATCCATTCATTCATACTTTTGGCATCTATTAAACGTGATGCATGAATGCACATTTAATGAAATTCTAAATCCTTAAAAAAAAATTTCAATGCCATGGTATATTAGTGAAACAGGAACGATGCCTACGTAGGCATGTCAAGGTTCCCTCCCACTAAAATGAGACTCCTCTCAACTAATGAACATCCCCAGGCTATCTCATATCCTACAGTTCTATTAGTTACCATGTTTTGGTCAGGCGAAACATCTAGATCACTTAAATATTATTCTTGATGAGTGTCACCGAAGGGAGAGTCAAACATCAAGAGTCTTAAGTATCTTTCTAAATGGATCCCATTGAGTGTAACCCAAGTTTTTGATCGCTTAAAGTTATCTTGACGAGTGTCATCGAAGGGAGAGTCAAACATCAAGAGCTTTAAAAAATCCTATCCCAAAGAGAATCACCCGGGTATTGATTCATACCGGTTTTTCCTGAGGGAATGAGTGAAGAGTTACCAACACCACGAAGCCCTATATGAACCTCACACATTGATTCCAACTTGGAGACGGCAGGACACGTTGTCACTTGTCCTTCTCCCACTCAATATAGCTAGCTAAGGCTTTTAACTTAGATATACCCAGGCTACCTCTAATATCTAAGTTCAATCTAACTTATAATAGCTCTTATAGATTGGTTAGATTGATTTTAATGTGAAAGCCAAGTGATTAATCTCTATTAATCCTAACACATTATGCACCGTCTCAATGAAGAGAATTATTAATAAAATATGACTCCCAGATCGCTCCTAGTTAGAGGGGTCCCGTGTAAATGGAATGATTAAATAACCTCTTATCTTGGGCAGAGCTTTCTCGTCAGAGTTATATTTAAATTAATAAACTCATCTTCATTAATTTTTAATTAACTCTTTAATTAAAAATAGTGACACCTCATCTTTTAGGTTTTAGTTTCAAATCCTATTTAAAACTAAATAATTAATTAAAATATTGGTTACTAAACTCTTTTAGACCATTTTAATTAAAACCTAAAACAGGCTGCTAGTAATTACTAATTAACCCCTTAATTAAAATTCTAGCACAATAAATATAACAATTATATTTATACAAGGCATGAGCATAATATCAATAATCTCTATTAATGATCCATGATCATGGAATTTATGCATTTATGATGGGAATAATTATTTATGGCATACATTATGCATGAATAATTAATATTTATATATATCACATATTGTGACGGCCAGGGTTTAGGAAAAATAATTAAAGTAGTTAAATTCATTTATTTTAATTTAGGGTAGTGGGAAAAGTAATTATAATGAGAATTGGTGTTTTAATGAAGTTAAACAATTGTTTTAAGTTGATTAATCTTGGTCAAAATAGTTAACTATGGTTGGGTTACAAACTAACCATTGTTAAAGTAATTATTTGTTTCTGGTTAAAATTAACCATGGTTTTGTGAAGGTGGGACAATTTTTTTTATTATTTAAAAAAAATAAAAAATAAAATAATAATAATAATTAGTTGGATTTAAAACTAAGAAGTGACGTTCCTATTTTGATTTTTTTAAAAAAAAAAACAAAAGGATCAAAAGGGAAATAGAGGAAATATTTTAAGAGGTGTCAACTTCTTGATTCATTTGAACAAGCAAAATGCATTAAATAAAAAAGAATATGCTCCTTTTTCCTCTCATTTTTGGCCGAACAGTAGGGAGCATGGGGATTTCGAATTTTGGCTTCAATTTTTCTTCTTTTTGGCTTGGATTCAACTCGAAAATTGTAGGAAAGTTATGGGTTTTTGAATCTAGGAATATTGGAGCAAGATCCCACAAGTTTTGATGATGTTTGGTGAGTTTTTATAAACCCTAGAATTTTCTTAAATTGGGTTTTTGTTTAGAATTTGAGTAGTTTTGAGTTTCTGGATGTTAAATTTAAAGAAAGAGTACGATATTTCTTATAATTAAAATAAGTTATGGGTTATGAATTTCTTTTAGATTTAAATACATAAATATTTTACTTGGAAATTTGTAAAAAAAAAACCTCCATAGATGTTCATGTTTAAGCTTTGTCAATTTAGTAAGTGAAGTAGTTATTTGTCTCTTTCACATTTAAAGTAGCCTAAACTTATTAATGAAGGAACTAACCTCAATATCAAGCATTGAAATAAAAAATTGGAACATACACTTTAAATTACATCATTTAGTCGAATATGTTCACTGTTTTGGTTAATTTAGGGGCTGTTTTGTAGGCTCGGGTTGTGGGGCTGTTTTGGGGTTCTGGGAAGTTGTTTAAAATGTTATAAATAATTAATGCATGGAAATTATGGTGTTATTGTATATGAATGTTGTTTTATGTAGGTGAAAGACTCAAAGCAAAGCCCAATGTGCAAGCTAGATACTTTGTATCACAAGGTAGGAATAATTAGAAACTAAAGTATATTTATATTTGAGTTTTACGATATGAATTGAAATGTGTAAGGCTTTTTAATCTTGATAGTATTGCCAAGGTTTAAATGAGTTAGATAGGAGGATATTCTTGAGCAAGCAATTGGGGGTGTGTAAGACAATAACGGGATATACAGAGTATAAGGATTCTAGAATGACGGGTTTTCCTTTGGCAAGCCAAGTTGTTACTGTTGGTCTTAGAATAGCTAAAGTAGAGATTATGTAACGGAGGGTCTAAGCTTGGTTCGAGGACTTAATGTTTTGATGAAGGTATTGTGGCTCGATAAAAGGGGTTGGTGATGCAACTTGAGTTATGATGAGGTAAGTTGCGAGCAAGACTTTACCGAGTGAATGCGTACTAGTTTGCGAGGGTACCGGTGAGGATAAAGGCAGAGGTGTTGACATATTAGGCACGACCTAAGTATAAGAACCATGGTCAAGATCCAAAGCTCAAAATCCCATTGTTGACCACCTGAAGTTTTCCTAGTTTTTCTAATTTTGGGAGTTTCTTAGCCTTCTCCTAATATCTTCTAATTCTGGTATATTTGGGTGTAAATACGTATTTTACAAATGAAAATCATGTTAGAAAGTCCAAGCAATAAATTTTCAAGAACCCCTCAAATGGCCAAAATTGTCACTTTTCCCTTTAGCTAGTTTAGAGACTTTTTGGAGTAAAACGGGTTCCAGGGCTTAGCTTCTTGTTCTAACTGATTTAATTATGATTTTTTTTAAGTTTAAGGTTAGTTGTCAATTGATTGTGTATGACGAAGAACGAAAAGCCAAAGTCAAGACTTGTTTCGACTAGAAAAGACATACATGTTATTTAGTCTTCTATGCCATTTGAGTACTTGCTTTATTTACATATCATGTGAGTTAATTTATTCCGTATCTTTGTTTCTACTCGTATTTCAAGTGAAGATCGAGTCATATGCTGATTTGGGACTTATTATACATATGCTCAATATGTTTAGATTGTTGTTTGACAAGCACAATTTGGCGAAATGCTACGGCATCACGTTTGAAGTTCGTGTTTTCTTAGACACTTTGAAAGTGTTGAACGATAGTTTGAAACTGAGTACTACGTTGTTTGGGAACTCTGTTTATTCGCTTTATCGTACTTATATATTAGTTTAAATGTTAATGATAAAGAAAGTATGGTTAGTGCATATCATTCCATTCCACTTCATTCATGCATTCTAAGCATTGTACAATTGGCCATGGGGTCGTAGCCCGTGTAATGGTGAGTGGTTGTTGGACGTTACACGTGGCTACCGTGGCGGAAGTGGTGAGGCTCCGAGGCGCTGTGTGGTGGGTGGCCCGGAAGCTAGAGTGGCTACAGAGATAGCCTGGAAGTATAATGAAATATGTGAAAAACGACAGATGGCAACTGAAAATGCCAAGTGTGTAAAACGGCTACTGAAATAGTCGAGTATGTGAATGGTTACTGAGATAGTTTTTATGATAATGCGTAGAGAGACGCGAGAAAGGGTAAACGAGAAATGGAGTTGTCTTGAATGAAAGTACGATATGATTTGATCGGAAACTCACATGGTTGCTGGTTTTATTAAGCTTATTTGTTTAGACTTTTAGTTATTTACTTATGAGATTTTCGTATAAGGTCTTTTAGCCACTTTTGATGCATCGTTTTCAATCATTTCACTTACACCATTTCATTAATTCTTTTAGCCATTGTGAATATATCTTTTTATATTGCTTTGTGCTCATTTGTTTAGTGACCCGGAAGTTCAAATGTTTTTGAGGTGATGTGAGACTGTCTTGAAATTGATTGGAGTAAATGTTTGATTTAATGTTGATTTTTGAAATGAGCTATTTGATGCCTCCTAGTAAGTCGATTCTCGGAGTAAAACATGGGAGTTAAAATGCTAGTAGTTTGAAGAGAGATGGATTCATTTGTTTATATCATTTTAATAATCTTATCAGCAGTATAGTGTTGTTTTAATTTCATTTAACTTTAGGATGTGAATACCTTAAGGTTAGATAACGAAAGTGAAACGGGTTTAGAGAAAGTGCAAGTGTGAGCGGGTGTTAAGCTTAAACATACTAAGAAGACATTACCTATAGATTGTTGCACTAGTTAGTAGGATGTTAAGCAAAGTGTAATGAGTATCGAGTGGAGGAAGTTATGAGATGGGATTAAGAAAAATGAAGAGATTCGAGTTAGAGCTTGTTTGTAGCTTGAGTGACTTGTAAGAGCTTCCGGTTTTGATTTATTTTTTTTTTGGTGTAAGAGTTAGCTTAGTCATTTATACGTTTACTTTTCTGGAATCGGGAACGTTTATAGTTTGGGTTTGGGATAAACAGTATGAGATAAAACCTCTAGAAAAAGCAAGGTTTCGATTGAGGGACGGGTGACCCGAGTGCTTTGACTCATTTGGGACGACGGAGCTCATGCATAAACATTCTTTCTTTTCTTTTTATTCCCACTGAGTTATCAAACTCAGAGGTGCTTTATATCACCTTTCAGGTTTCGTTGCGGTCGAGGTCGTAGCGAGGAAGCTGGTATGCGTTGGAGCTTGGATACCGGACTTGGAAATGGACTAGTGGACTGCATCTCGAGCTCGAGTCGTGTGGATTGCATAAGAAGTGTCTTATGTAATCATTAGTTTAATGTCGTTGTTTATAGTCCTTGTATAAAGTTGTTTTAAGTTGTTACACTTTTGAAACATTATTTACCGTATTTCTGCTTGGGAAATTAATGTAAACAGGTTTTGGTTTATTCTATTTTTAAATGGACCCTTGCAAATTTTTTGTAGAAATTGTTGTTTTCCATTACGAGACGTTTTAAATGACATTTAAATTTCTAATTTTCTGCACTTCCGCTGAGAGTACTCACGGCCAGTCTTTATTAGAGTCGGGTCGTTACACATATATAATAAATAAATAAGCAATTTTGGTTGGGATACTATTGGCCAAATCTATGAAAATTAAACCTATATCTAATATAGAAATAATCTTCATCACGAACATCTCCAGGATCTCCAGAAAAACGAAAACCGGAAAAACGAGGGGAGGCACCTAGGGTTTTAACCCTGCTGCAGCGCCACCGCCGTGATGGTCTTCTCCACCTGCAGCTCGCGGTACCGACTCCTTCGGTCTTGGTCGGGATCCGGTTCATCTTTTCTTTCCTCCATCGTTTCGATCGATATCCCATATGACTAAAACGATTACAAAAATTTTCCTATACCCAATGAAGGGTTTACAAAATTTCTAGGAAAGAAAACCCTAGGCCAATAAATCCTAATTCAACCAAAACGCAAAACCACAATTTTAAAACCGTTTTTAAAATCGTTTTCAATTCCCATCATATAATTTTGAAAATATTATATTAACAAGACTGCTCTGATACCAGTTGTTGGGATTGAGGCCTCTAAAAGAGTTCTCAAACGGAAGTCCCAACGGATCTTTCCTTGCAATATAATAAATTCAAAATTCTAAATGCATAAAAGAAAAACTAACCCTTGTGGAGAACTGTCTGACTCTTCCTCGTTCTTCGATGGTTACGATCCAGGGACCACCAAAAAGATCTTCCTCACTATGCACAAAAGAGAATCGGTGCGTGGGCACTATCTCCTTTGGAAAAAGGAAAAATTGAGAAGAAGAATTTTCTTCCCAATCACCCTATGGGCGGCGCAAGAGAGAGGGAGGAGAGGAAATTCCTGAGCCTTTACTTTAACTCTCTTGGTTGTGTGTTTTGGGGTCACCCTAAAGGTCCTATTTATAGGAGAGTAAAGGCCTCAGAAAATCTTCTGAATATCTTTTCATTTAATGAGATATTCTAAAATATATTTGAATAATAAAGATATTATATTTTATTCCATAATAAAACATTCCATATCTTTTATTTAAATTAATCAATATTAATTTAAATATATTATTCCATATCTTCCATTTAAATTAATCATATTAATTTAAATAAGATATTCCATATCTTCCATTTTAAATTAATCATATTAATTTAAATAAGATATTCAATATCTTCCATTTTAAATTAATCATATTAATTTAAAATAAGATATTGATATATTTTAAATAAATAAAAATGCAAACTTTTTGGTCAACCCTTTGACCCAGGGGGGCGTGTGACCCCACCTTGGGCCACACGCCCCTATCATCATCCAATGACAATATTGGGCATTTTATTTTCCTCTTTATTTAATGGAATAATTCCGTTATATAATTAAATAAATAAAACTCCTTTTATTTATTCCAATAAATAAAACTCCTTTTATTTATTTCCTCATTTAATTTGATAATTTCAAATTAAATATTTAAATAGACTCCTCTATTTAAATCCCCATTAATTTTGGACAACACAAAATTAATTTAATTAAATAGACTCCTCTATTTAATCTCTTATAATTAAATAGACTCTTCTATTTAATAATTAAATAGACTCCTCTATTTAATTCCACCATTAATTAAATAATTAAATAGACTCCTCTATTTAATTTCCTTTAATTAATTGAATAGACTCCTCTATTCATTTCCAATTTTCCAAAGAGAAATTAATCATATTAATTTATGTTCTCGATTACATGCGTTAGCTCGGAGGACTTAATGGACCTATAGGACTAAGCTCCAATGATCCATAATTACCCTTGATTAGAACACCTTTTAATCAATTAATTCTCATTCATTAACTCCTAATTAACTCCACTAAATATCTAGAGTTGCACTCTTAATACTATAGACATAGTTATGTCCATTGGCTATAATCATTAACTACACTTTGATCCTTCACAAGTTAGTTCGTATCCATGGCTAGGTATTTACACCGTATTAACCTCCATGATACATCTTGTTCCTTAAGCCCAACTGATTCTCCAATGAACAACCTTACATAATCTCCATTATGCGTCTTTAACCTTTTCCTTGATCAGAGGAATATGGGGCCCCGCTGTTCAAGACCGAATCAGTCCATAAGGGAACTACTTATCTATTTTCCTATATGGAAAAGAGTGAATTCCAATTCTTGTGTAATTACATTCCCAGCTATAAGCAAGATGCAATCCCCAAAGTGGGAGGCATATTGAGCGAACTATACGAGTCACTCTCACCTATGCAAATCAAAGGCTTGTCTTTTGCGAACAGGAGTTCGTAATCCACTCAGGATTAAGATCAATTGTACATGATCAACCGGTTGATAAACGAAGTGTCTTTCTGTAACGGCTTTCCCAGAAGACAATAAGTTTATCTTAGTCCAGCTACTACAATCTCTATTGCAAAGAACACCCCCCACTCACATGTCTCTACATGAGCGATCCAGATGAGATCACTTGTGCCAATTCACAAGTGGGCCGTGTTAGTGGTGTTACCAGAAATAAGGCACCCAACCTTTATTCATGTACCACACACTATTTGAGTTACACTTAAGTGAATCTTCCCGCATCATATGCTCACTTTAAGTTATCATACGTAACTCTGGATCTTATGATGGATTACATTTATTAAACTAATAATAAATGACAATGTAAATATTACTAATTAATAATTCCTTTATTTATTTATAGTTTAATTGGATTACATAAGATTTAGGGCAGAAACCCCAGCAGTTATGAAGTACGACATTTCGAATAAACAAAATTTCTTGATGCGCGCCGCGTTAATCTGGACGATCAATGACTTCCTTGTGTATTCAATGTTGTCAGGTATGTTGATCTTTAATTGCTTGCATATACATTTTTTAGTCTGTGTTTAGCTTTTGTTATTGCTTTCCTTAGTCAGTGTAGTTAATTGTGTGAACCTTAATTTACTCCTCTAAAAGGATGGAGTACGGTGGGGACATACGCATGTCCACATTGCATGCTAGACACAGATACATTTTATCTCAGAAACGGTCGGAAAACTTGTTAGTTTGACTGTCACCGTCGATTTTTGCCGTTGAATAACACTTTCCGTTCAAACGGCAGTGACTAGAAGAAGGGTCGACGAGTAAGAAAACAAACACCCCCGACCATGTATAGTGGAAGACAGATTCTTCACGGTATAGATGCTATAGGGATGCAGAAGATTATAGTGGAAGGTGCAGAGAGTGCAAACAATGCGACTGGGAAAAACACGGGTTGGAAGAAACAGAGTATTTTTTGGGATCTACCGTATTGGGAAGATCTACTGATTAGACACAATCTTGATGTAATGCATATCGAGAAGAATTTCTTCGACAACATTTTCAATACGATTTTGAACGTTCCGGGAAAAACAAAGGACAATCTGAAGGCATGTTACGATATACGGGAGATATGTCACAGTCCTGAGTTGGAGCCTGATGACAATGATAATTACGCAAAAGCAAAGTACATGTTGACGACAGATGAAAAGAAAACATTATTTGAGTGGATCAAATCCATAAAATTCCCGGACGGATACGTTTCGAATTTGAGTCGGTGTATAGACAGTCAAAAACATATCATGTTCGGGATGAAAAGCCACGACTGACATATATTCATGCAACTATTGATGCCCGTCGCGTTCAGACCGTTCCTAGAGAATAGACATTGTGAGCCGCTTGTCCAGTTGAGTGTTTTTTTCAGGGACTTGACATGTACAGAGCTGACGGAAGCCACTGTCGCTTCAATGAGTTCAGAGATCGCCGTTATTATTTGTAAGTTGGTGCGAATGTTCCCACCTTGCTTGTTTGACTCCATGGAGCATCTTCCAGTGCATCTTCCATACGAGGCATTCTTAGGGGGTCCCGTACATTACCGCTAGATGTACCCATTTGAAAGGTAAGCACAATTATTTTGTAATGTACGCGTATGAATCAGTACAGTGAATATCGAATGTTAATTATGTTTTGTACCCACAAGTACTTACGTCGGTTGAAAAAGATGTTTGGAAATAGATCACGAGTAGAAGGATCTATCTGTAGTGCGTACCTGACGCAAGAGACTACCACATTTTGTTCATACTACTTTGATCAACACATTGCAGAGCAGTTTCGACCGGCGAAACGAAACATTGTCGAAAATTTACTTGAAGGTGTTGACATGAACGACTTGCCGATTTTTACGGAACCTGGCATGACAGTTGGAAGATCAGTGCGTAGGCCGTTGACCGATTCTGAGTATCACGTAATGCAGACATACGTGTTATACAACTGCGCAGAGATCGAGCCTTACATAGAGTGAGTTTGTAACTTAACATTATTTCATCGCATAAACAATTACAAACTATTTGCTAACTATTTTTGTAACATACAGATTATTTCTAAATGTATACATTCGAATGACATGAGTTGGTCTTACAGACGCTGAGGAAGGGTCAATAATCGACAAAGAGTTTCATTCTTGGTTTAGTGCATACGTGAGTTATTTTAAATTGTTAAAAAACCGTTGCATTATGTTGAAACTATAACGTCCCGTTATTTTGAAGTGATTTTTTATTTATTTATTTATTTTATTTAATATTGTTTATTTATTTAATTATTTCAATTTAAGTATTAAGTTTAATTATTAATTTGTAATTTTGATTTTAGTAGTTAATTTCGCTCAAAATTCTTTTTAATCGTTTTAACACTTTAAATTTAGTTTTGGTGACATTAATAATTATTAATAGGCCAATTAATAATTATTAATCACCTTTAGATTTATTTAAGAGCATCGGGTTTCATTTTAGAAGTCAAAAGTCATAAAAGGACGTAACCGTCATTTCCAATTTCTTAAAAATATCCAAAACACTATTCATTCATCTTTAAATATACCAATTGACCAAAGTTGACTCAAATTTTGCTCATTCTTTCCCTTCAAAACCGTGAGCAAGGTGAGGGATATGGGGGATTTCGGGTTTTCTTCGTTTCTCCACGGATCGGCTCGATCTTGGTTGCATCGGAAAGCCCTCAAGTCAAGGATCATTTTCCACCTACCCATCATACGTTTCTCTCGAGATCCAAGGAGTTCTCGGTAAGTAAAGCTTGAAACCCTAAGCTCCAAATAGTGTTTTAATGGAGTTTTCTTTGTTTTCTTTCGATTTCTTGCCGTGAAACTCGGTGTTTGTAAATACGGGAGTAGTTTTAAGAGTTTTTGGAAACTTTCCCATAACCCTAAAACCGAGTTTCAGTCGAAACCCTTCCCGTTTGAAATTTACCCTTTTGGGATTGAAAATGGGTTAGAAATTAATGAATGAATGTTTATTTGAATTCAATTCGGGAAAGGGCTTATTGTTCGAAAACCCTAATTATCCATACCCATTGAAATCGGGATTATCGAATTTGATTAAAACCAACTCAAAACGTATTTAAATTGCCAAAAAGCTGGAAAACCAAACTCGAAACCCATTTTTGATGTTGGGGCCGTGGGCCTCTTTGTGGGATTTGTTGGGTTTTCGTTGTTTTGAACGTTTATTTCGTGTTCGATCGATAGTTGGTTTAGTTATTGATTGTTGTGATATAATTCGATTGTAGGTGTTTTCGAACCGCGTGGTTGATCGCTCATTCGAACTTAGGAGCAAAGTCATCTTTTAATTAAGGTGAGAATAGTTAGGATTTAAAGTAATTATAGAAATCGAATAAGTGTGATGGTTTGAAGAGTTTGAAACTAAGATTAGAATCCGAACCTAAGATTAGAGGGTTGTGAGTTAGTGCCCTTAGGATTAAGAGTAATCCTTTAAGTGAGAACTTAGAAATTCTCAAGGAAAGTATTGAATCTTAGAAGATTCTAAGTTAGGTTCGATGTGAAACTAAGTTTGGTTCATTGGAAGTTAAAGATCCAACTTGTAATTAAAACGGTTTATAGAACCTCGGATTATTTGGAAGTTTAGAATCCGGAGGGCATAGGTTAATCGTTTAAGTTATGTTTCTAATTTTATTATTTGATATCAGAGTTCGATCGTCATATCGTTCGTCCGAGATTCTTATCTATTTTACTTTAAGTCATTTACTTATGTTCTTTACTTTATGCCATTTACTTTATGTTTGTGATGGTTATCTTAATTACGCACTTTATTTATTTACGCTATAAAACATCATATTGCATCATACCATATCGCATCATGGAAAATAAGTGTGAAAGTGAGAAAGAATGATTGGGGGAACGATGGGTCCTACGGGATATACCACGTTACCATCATTGAAAGAAAAGAGAAAGTGAGAAATAAATGATTGGGGGAACGATGGGTCCTACGGGATATACCACCTTACCATCATTGAAAGAAAAGAGAAAGTGAGAAAGAAAAGGAGGGTGAATGAACGATGGATCCTACGGGATAGACCACGTTACCTCCTCATGCATAAGGGCGTATGCGAATCCTACGGGATGCTCTCATGCATTCATACATATGATCGATGAAAGAGAGAATTGAGATGTTTAATATGATGCAAAGTTTATTTACTTCTATTACTTATGTCATAATATTGTTGATGGATGAGTATTGACTATGATTTTAGTAATATCATCCTTAAAAAGTATAAATGAAATTACCTAGAGTTTGAATGACTTTAGGAGTGATTTGTGTTATAAAAGTTAAAGGATGAACAATTAGACTAAGTGTGCTAATTAGTATCATCAATTGGAAAATATGAAATAGAATGACCTAGACTTTGGAGAATTCTAGGAAGGATTGTGTCGGATTAATTGGACACAAATCGAAATGCGAGTTTGAGGTCTATCTTTACTTTTTATGCTTATTATTCTCACCTGGGCTTAAGTTGTTAGCTCATGATATTACAAACATTTCAGTAATGTTTGGGATCGTGGAAGAGGAGCTGGGCGCACTTGATCGAGAGGATGACAACTTGAGATGGACTAGGTTGTTGTAAATCCATGTACATGGTTGTCTTGTGAAATTTATATTACATTGTGATTTGTACTTTGTAATTAGCTCATAAGAGCTTATTGTCGTTGTTTTATGATTATGATCATTTTAAACTCCTGGATGGAACTTAATGTTCCTTGTGTTTTTAGATGTTTGAATTTAAGATGTAAACAGGTTTTTGGCTAGCCTATTTTCAAACATAATCACGCCATTTTTCTTAAAATAAAAGACTTCAGCTGTTTTCTCTGATTTTAATTTATTTAAAATGACGGGTCGTCACAGAAACAATTACTATCTTCCTAACATTACTGTATGTGGACAATGACACAGGTTGACTCCCCTACATTACCGATGGATGATCCTCGCATCATTTCTTTGGCAAAGGGACCTGGACGGATAGCAAGATCGTATGGTGGATACGTCGGTAAAGGTTACAGATTTCAAAAGAAGGCGCATTCAGTGAACAGGGCAATAAACAACAGTGGTGTTTGCATAAAAGGTCACGTGTTCGGCACAAACGAAGATGATTACTTCGAAGTAATCGATGAGATTCTTGAGATTCAATACGCAAGTCCGACGCTAAAACGCATTGTTCTATTCAACTGAACTTGGTTCGAGACAACCAGACGGGGCGGAGTCCGTAAGATTGATCATTTATAAATCGTTGAGGTAAACAAGTCTAAGCATATGCGCACCGCTGATAGGTTTGTCCTGGCTTCGCAGGCGATTAAAGTTTATTACCTGAACTATCCGATTAATAGACGAGATCTGACAGATTGGTTAGTTATTTGTAAAGTTAAACCACGCCAGGTAGAAGAAAACTTTTCTGAGAAAGACGACCATGCAGAGGAAGCTGTTGCTTTTCAAGAAGATGAGATAATATCTCTTGCAATCGACGATGGTCAGAATGCAAGTACTGTTCGTCCTTTGAACGATGGAATGATAACATTGCATGATGATGATGATACAAATGCTTCCACTTCTCACGCACGTGACATTGATGATGAATTTATTCGAGACGATGAATCTGATGAAGAAACAGAAGAAGAAGAAGAAGAAGACTGTATGTGACGGACTTCTTGGAGACAATGATGAATGAGATATTTCGTTAACTTGATTATTCAAATGTGTGTGTATGTGTTTAATTAATTAAAACTAATTCTTTTAAGGAATGATTAAAAAAAAAAATATATATATATATATATATATATATATATATATTAATATTTGCGACCATGTGGTCGCAATTTCACACAAAAGGTGACCACATGGTAGTAATTTAGAAGGGAAAGGCGACCAAATGGTCGCATTGTTTAGAAAGTATAATTATATATATTTTTTAAATATAAGTGAAATGGCGATCATATGGTCGCAAATATGAGCGGTAAATTTAAATTTCCATGAAATTTATTGCGGTGAATTTAAAGATTACGACCATATGGTCGCAATTTTGGGCGGTGAATTTCATAATTGCCACCAGATGGTCGCAATTATTGATGGGACTTGTGATATGACAGCTGTTGTTCATCATGGCAAAGTGGCGACAATATGGTCGCTTTTTCAAGAAATCCTACCATATGGTCGCCAATATCTCAAGAAATGCGACCACATGGTCGCATTTTCCCCATCACGCGCAACCTTTCGTTTCTTGTCATTATTACATATTTGCGACCATTTGGTCGCAAAATCTGATTTAAAATCAGATCCCTTTTCCTTTCCCCCGTTTCTTTTCTTCCTTTCTCTTTTTCTTTCTCCCTTTTCTTTCTTTTCTCTCTTTCCCCCGTTCCGTTCCCCGTTCTTTTTTCCTTGTTCCTACCCTACTCTAAACCTAAACACCCTAAACCTCCAATCCCGGTTTCTATTACGAGGTTAGTTTCGTATCCGTTTTAAGTTATTTTTAGTTAGTTTTAGTTTAAGTTTTAGTTTAAATTTAATTAGTTTAGTTTAATGTTGCTAATTTCATTAATTTTATTTTAATTAATGTAATTTAGTTTAATTAAGTACTTAGTTTACTTAAGGTTAATTAATCTAATTCCGTTTACTTTACTTTAATTAATTGATACATTTTAGTTCAAATCAATCTAATTTTAATTTAGTTTAATTTAATTAATTTGTTTAGTTAAGTTTAGTTTTTATTAATTAATGTTAGTAATTAAATTTAATTAATGTTAGTTAAATTTAATTAATTTTAGTTTAGGGTAATCTAATAGTTGCAATCTTCATTACTTAGTTTACTTTAATTAATTTTAGTTCAATTAATCTAATTTATTTTAATTCTTCATTACTTAATTTAGTTTAATTCAATTAATTTTAGTTTCAATTAATCTAATTTTAATTTACTTTAATTCAAGTTAATTAATTAGTTTATTTTAGTTTTAATTAATTAATCTTAAGTTTAATTTAATTAATTTTAGTTCAATTAATCTAATTTTAATTTACTTTAATTCAAATTAATTGATTAGTTTATTTTAGTTTTAATTAATTAATCTTAAGTTTAATTTAATTAATTTTAGTTCAATTAATCTAATTTTAATTTACTTTAATTCAAATTAATTGATTAGTTTATTTTAGTTTTTATTAATTAATCTTAAGTTTAATTTAATTAATTTTAGTTCATTTAATCTAATTTTAATTTACTTTAATTCAAATTAATTGATTAGTTTATTTTAGATTTAATTAATTAATCTTAAGTTTAGTTTAATTAATTTTAGTTCAATTAATCTAATTTTAATTTACTTTAATTCAAATTAATTGATTAGTTTATTTTAGTTTTAATTAATTAATCTTAAGTTTAGTTTAATTAATTTTAGTTCAATTAATCTAATTTTAATTTACTTTTATTCAAATTAATTGATTAGTTTATTTTAGTTTTAATTAATTAATCTTAAGTTTAATTTAATTAATTTTAGTTCAATTAATCTAATTTTAATTTACTTTTATTCAAATTAATTGATTAGTTTATTTTAGTTTTAATTAATTAATCTTAAGTTTAATTTAATTAATTTTAGTTCAATTAATCTAATTTTAATTTACTTTTATTCAAATGAATTAATTAGTTTATTTTAGTTTTAATTAATTAATCTTAAGTTTAATTTAATTAATTTTAGTTCAATTAATCTAATTTTAATTTACCTTTATTCAAATTAATTGATTAGTTTATTTTAAATTATTTTCTTAATTTATGTTAGTTTAATTTACATTATTTCATTAATTAATTATTTAAATTTATTTCAATATTTTACTTACGTAATTAGTATTAAATTAGTTTATTTTGTTTGTAGGATTATGACGGGCAGACGACGTCCTCCCTAGTCAGACGAGCCTGACGACGCGGGTGACCAGTGGTCTCCGCAGACGCCTACTGCCGTTGCCCCTGATGCGGACCTGACTACGGAGGAGTTGGACATCCTCTTTAGTTACGAGACGGGACTTGCTGCCACGCTCGATGATGTAGTCCCTGAGCCGAGTCTGCGACACCACGATCGCCGCAGGACTCCCTGGCCACGACTCCTGGCTTAGCATCAGTCGCATCAGGGTATGCGTTCGGGTCTGCGTCTGGGTCTGGATCAGGGTCGGATCCAGCTGGCCCCTCCACTTCATGCACGCATGTTGTCTAGTGGCAGGACTCTACCCCTGGATTGAAGGGGATACGTAAGTAATTTTGTTTATTATTTTAATTACTTCATTTTTAAACCTTTAAACTTTTTTCAAACTGTTTTTTTTTCACGTTAACTAATAGTTTCTAATAACACAATAATTTTTATGATTTTGCAGAGTACAGCCGCGTACAACCGTTTCAAAACGGTTTCGGGAGGTCCTCCAGAGCATGCCTCTACTCAGCGACCTTCGCTGGCAGAAGATTCTGACGACGGAGAAACGTCGGATGTACGACAATTGGAAGGTAAAAAACATCATTTATTTTTATAATTAATTAATTTTGAAATTTATAGAAATAAATTTATTACTTTAACAATTTTTTATTTCAATTTTTTCTGGGCAAGTTTCCTGTTATCGATCCCGATATCACCAACGGTAGATTGTTCCCCCTATGGGACAGTCACGTCAGGGATCGATTCAAGGACCTCATGTACCGGGCGCGCAGAAAGCAAGCAGCAAACCGCCATGTGTGGATGAGGCCAGAGGACCACGCGCGGCTTCTTGCGAGCTTGAGCACTCCTCAGGGCAAGGCAGTGTCAATCAGGAATAAGGCCAACCGCGCCAAGAATCCCACCAAACACACAGCGGGGGCCCGGACACACGACGTGTAATGACCCGCTTTCCGTTAAGTTCTTTAAATTCAAATGAACAGCGGAAGACTAGATTTTTAAAGAAAAATGGCGTGAGTTCGTTTAAAAATCGAATAACCAAAACCTGTTTTACAACTCAAATTCCAGAAAAAGCGATAAATTGGGAAATGCGCATTTCAAAAGATATTTAAATCATACAACATAGACATATTTAACAAATACCCTTTCGGGCTCAAAAAGACATAAGTATGTAAAGATGGAATAATTTACAAGCATTTCAATGAATGCTAAACCAAAATGAATTCTTAATATTGTCCATACACCATCTCGACTAGTCACGTGGCTCCACCTCCTCTACCACGCTTCTTAGCTCGAGGTTTACCTGAAAATTTGTAAGTGTAGCACCATTAGCATAACATGCTAGTGAGAGTAAAACGAAAGCAAGTAATCCTATGAACAAAATCTCATAACCGAAATCGTGTCCAAAGGCCTATAATGCTCGATACTACCCACATCCACACTTCCAATTTCCATACAATCAATCGATAGTCATATACTACCCGTAATCCTCATTCAATACCATGAGATAGATACTTAAAGTAAAATTAACATTCACAACTAAGTCTCATTACACATTTCTAAAGAATAGGTAAAAATAGCATTAACTATCTTTATTACCAAACAAGTTCATCGTAACGTGCTAATGTATGGATCGAAATCAACATATCACGTACGGTCGTACCATATTACCATCATCGCACCATGATACGTATGGATCGGAATCAACATACTATCATGTGCCGTGTCACAAGTTATAGTACCATGGTTACATATGGAACAAAATCACATACTACCATGTACTATTTCACAAACCCTCACACCATGATTACATAAGGATCAAAATCTCATACTACCATGTGCAGTAGTGCCATCATCGTAACGTGCTCGTATGGATCCGAATCAACATACCACGTACGGTCGTACCATATGACCATCATCGTACCATGATACGTATGGATCGGAATCAACATACTATCATGTGCCGTGTCACAAGTTATAGTACCATGGTTACATATGGATCAAAATCACATACTACCATGTACTATTTCACAAACCCTCGCACCATGATTACATATGGTTCAAAATCTCATACTACCATGTGCCGTAGTGCCATCATCGTAACGTGCTCGTATGGATCCGAATCAACATACCACGTACGGTCGTACCATATTACCATCATCTCACCATGATTACATATGGATCAAAATCACATACTACCATGTGCCGTATCACAAGTTATAGTACCATGGTTACATATGGATCAAAATCACATACTACCATGTACTATTCCACAAATCATCTCACCATGATTACATATGGATCAAAATCACATACTATCACGTGCAGAATCAAAGTGCTCGAAGTTCCCACAAATCATCACACCATGATTACATATGGATCAAAATCAACATACTACCATGTGTGAATCAATGTGCCCTAGGTCTCCAATAAGTTAGCTAAACTCCAAAGAATTCTACTAAGTTAAAAAGAAACCTAACTTACTAGATTACACGAGTTATCACTCAAGTGCATCTTCTAATTACTTTAACTTCCGAAATCCATCAAAGTAACTTTCATTCTCACTTTCATCTAACATCTCCAAATCACATTACCATACTTCCAAACCACTCCGATGTTCCCTATTCATCGAACTATCCATAAATCCAAACTTTCTCCACACACACTTCCAAATTAAAGTCTCCAACCAAAACTTAATCCTAAGAAGTTATCACCCTCTTTACATCGATAAACAATTACATAACTTTCACATTAAACTCACCTTAGCTTGAAGACAAGCTCCGAATAATCCGAGGTTGTAAATTCACGATCAATTCACAATCCTACAAACGAATTATTCCTAATTTACATTAATTAACCAAAAAGCAATCAAACAACATCTAAACACACAAAACGACGAAAAACCCGAATTTTAACCCTATGGTACTCTCGGCCATACAAGGAAAAATAGGGTTCGGGTTTGGTTTTTCAGCTTTTATGCACTTTAGAGGTGTTTCGGGTTGGTTTCAAACAAATTCGATATTCCCGATTTCAATGGGTATCGATAATTAGGGTTTTTGAACGTTATGCCATTTCCCGAATTGAATTTAAATAAACAATAATTCAACAATAAATAACCCATAATCAAACCCAAAAAAGTAAATTTCAAACGGGAAGGGTTTCGACTGAAACTCGGTTTTAGGGTTATGAGAAAGTTTCTAAAAACACTTAAAACTACTCCCGTATTTACGAACACCGAGTTTCAAGACAAGAAATCGAAAGAAAACAAAGAAAACTCCATTAAAACACTATTTGGAGCTTAGGGTTTGAAACTTTACTTACCGAGAACTCCGTGGATCACAGGTGGCAAGCACGATGGTTGGGTGGAAAGGAATCCTAGACTCGAGGGCTTTCCGATGCAACCAAAATCGAGTCGATCCGCCGAGAAACGAGCAAAACCCAAAGATTTCTTCCCCCCCCCCTGAGAGCCACGGTTTTGGGATGAAAAGGGATGAGAAAAATGAAGACTTTTGGTCAATGATGTGTTTTTAAAGATGAAGGAATAGTGTTTAGGATATTTTTAAGAAATCGGAAATTCCGGTTGCGTCTTTTATGACTTTTGACTTCTAAAACGAAACCCGAAGCTCTTAAATTAAACTAAAGATGATTAATAATTATTAATTGGCCTATTAATAATTATTAATGTCACCGAAGCAAATTTAAAAGTATTAAAACGATTAAAAAGGATTTTCGGACGAAAATAGCTATTAAAATCGAAATCACTAATTTTAAACTAACCTTAAATACTTTAATTTAAAATAAATAAATAAAATAAATAAATAAATAAATAAAATTAAATTAAAAAAAAAATTACCCCCAAAAGTAACGGGACGTTACACGACGAGCACCATCGTCGATTGGTAAGTTTTTTTTTCTTCGTTTTCTTACTTACGTACTTTTTTCTCGTTTTCTTTTTTCAATTAGTTATTAATTTATTATGTTTTATTCTTCACTCTTTAATTTTTTAGGAAGCGAAGCACGGGCGCCCCGTCCCGCCCGATGAGCTGCATCGCGTTCTTCACACGAAGAAGGACGGGACGTTCGTCAACGATAAGGCGTAAGCAGTTCAGGTATTTAATAATTTTTTCAATTATTATTTTTTCTTTAAAATTTTTCCTACCTTATATATTAACTATTTTATTTTCTGAATTTTAAATGTTTAGGAACGTTTCACGGAGTCAGCGGTTGCCCACACCAGACTCGCAACCGACTTAGGAGGACCGTAGAGAGGCGTTCTTGGAGGCTGCTGGAGGGGTTCAACCTGATGGGTCAGTTCCTGGGCTCGGCTCGTACAGGCGTCGCCTTTACGCAGATGTGCCCCGGCCTCAGCGAAGCGGAGTGAGCACTAGCTCCGGCTCTTCTCCGATTGAGCATCAGCTGCGCGCGGACACGGACGCTATGCGCGAGGACTTTGTTACTCGAGTCGCTGCGATTGAGGCCGACATGCAGGCACGAGTCGAGGCCCAGGTCGCATCCGCTTTGGCCGCGTACTTCATATCCCTAGGCGGCGGCCCTTCATCATTGACGCCTGCTCCCCCATCCCCCGCCCCTCCGCAGTAGTTCTAGGATTCTTTCGTCTGTATAAAACGTTTTTTGAATATTTGATATATATATATTTTATTTTAATTCCAATTTTTTGTTATAAATTTTAATATTAATTAAATAAATAATTACTAATTAATAAATAATTACTAATTAATAATTAATTAACTAATTATTGAAATTTAAATTTCAAAAAATAAATCTTAAATGCGACCATATGGTCACTTTTAACGCGACCATCTGGTCGTATTTTCACGATTTAAAATACTTTTAACGCCAAAAATATGTTACATTTTAAATTCACAATTTAAAATACACAAGGAACTTTAAGTTCCTAACCAGGAGTTCAAAAGGTGTTTATAATCATAAAAGTAAAGACAAAAGCTCTTAAGAACTATTTACAAATCTACAAATCCAAAATTATATAAAGTTCACAAAAGCAAAGTCCGTGGACTTTAAGTCAACCTAGTCCATCCCGAGGTCATAATCCTGCAATCATATAACACTAGCTCCTCTCCCACGACCTCTAGCACGAGCATTACCTGAAATTGGTTGTAATATCATAAGCTAACAACAAAGCCCAGTGAGAATAGACAGAATAAAAAGTAAATTTAGACCCCAAACCCGTATTCATATTTGTGTCCATGTAACTCTTACAACTTTCTCACTAAATTTCAAAAACTAGAGAATAATAACTCCCAAAGTTTAGATGAAAATGATCAAACTCAAATTTCTCCTTAAAAACCTTCATCGAAGTATAAGGTTATAATCCTTTGACCAAAAAACTTATATCATCTTCTCTTGATATAAACATATTTAAATAAAAACAGTTTTGTGATGAATGACAATAATAATAGCTCCCGCAGGCTATGTGTAACCTCTCGTGGCTTTGTGATAGCTCCCGCAGGCTATGGGTTAGCTCCCACCAGCAGTGAAATAGCTCCCACGGGCTATGTGATAGCTCCCGCAGGCTACGTGAAAGCTCTCAGGCTATGTAGTATGAATTTGAAAATCTTGTGATTTAAAATAAAATAAAAGTAAAGTGCATAAAGTGTCGTTCATAAAGTGTATTGCATAAAGTAAAGTGCATTGCATAAAGTAAAGTGCATAAAATAAAGTGCATAAAGTAAAGTGCATAAATTAAATAAACAGAAATTTCGGAAGAAAAATAAGTAAACCGAACTCCCGATAATTAAACAAAGTAGATTCTTTTTTAATTAAGTAATCTACAATTCCAAGGATTCTAAAGTTCCAAATAAAATTCAAAGTTCTCTTTTTGAGTTTCTTTAACCAATCCATCTAAAAGTTTGGAATCTTTAACTTCCAATGATCCATTTTTAATGTTCGATACGATTCTAACTTAGAAATTTCTAAGTTCAATGTTTCCCTCGAGAAACTCCAAAGTTTCCACTCAAAGAACTAGTTCTTAATTCTAGGGCACTAGCTCACATTCTTTTACTCTTAGATTCGAGTCCTATTCTTAACCTCTGATTTTACAAACCGTTCTACTTATTCAGTTTCTAAAATTACTTTAAATCCTATTTATTCTCACCTTTGAAGATGTAACTTTGATCCAAACCTCCGGAAGAGCGATCAAGCAAGGAAAATCAATAAACACCTACAAATAATTACATCTAACAATTAATAAATAAACATACATCAATCGATTGACAATTAGAGGCATAAAACAACGAAAAACCCCGAATATCCCAAAGGATGCTCTCGGACATGATATGGAAAATAGGCCTCGAGTTTGGTTTTCTGGCTTTTAGGCAATTTAGAGTTGTTTTGGATTGATTTCAAGTACTTTGGAAATTCCGGTTTTCAATGGGTAACGATAAACCGGGTTTATAAACAATATGCCATTTCTCGAATTGAATTACAATAAACATTATTTCAATAATAATTAACCCATAATCAAACCCCAAAAGGTAAATTTCAAACGGGAAGGGCTTTGACTGAAACATGGTTTTAGGGTTAAGGGAATGTCAAGTAATAGTTACCCAATAAGTTTTCCATCAACATTCAACAACAAAATTGGAAGGGGATGAGAGTTTTGGCCAATAACTCAAAAGCTTGAATCAAATTCCATGGAAATACTAAGAGAATTCGAAATCCAGGGCTTACCTTAGAGAGTTGGAAACGTTCCAAGAGTGGAATGGTTAGAAAGGTCTCGGCGAGAGCTTTCCAACGCATCCAAAATCACGTAAAACGGCCAAGAAACAAAGCCGGGGTGACACTTTCTTCCTCTTCTCTTTTCTTCCTCTTGTTGCTCGGGTTTGGAGAGGAAAAATGAGATGTTTTGGGTCAAATGCTTGGTCAATGGTATTTTAAAGAAGAAAATGGATTAGTGTTTAGATATTTAGGAATTTTGGAAATGACGATTGCGTCCTTTTATGACTTTTGACTTATATAAATCGAAACCCGAAGTTCTTAAACTATCCCAATGGTGATTAATAATTATTAATTGGCCCGTTAATAATTATTAATACCACCATAACTTATTTAAACAAATAAAGCCATTAAAATGACTTAAATCGAAATAAACAACTAAATTCTAATTTATCGATTAATAAATAAACTTTAATTACTTAAATTAAAATAAAATAAATAATTTTTTTATCACAAAATAACGGGATGTTACAGTCAACCCTCCTAAAAAGGGCTTTTAGTCCCCGAAAAGTAAACTCAACATAACGAGATAAAATAAAAGAATGATTAGCTCCAGAATTAAACAGAACAAAAGCCAAACGGCCTGAAAATAATAAAGTATAAACCACTACCATACTGGTAGCTTTTCCTGATAATCCTAACTTTGCTACTATGTTGTGATGGATCTTATACGCCCAATAAAAGTGGCGAGAATCCAAGTTTGATAACAACATAGCATCTTGATGGAAGTGTGTGTCTCCCAGATGGAAACTAGCACAACTATTGCAGTAAGGATGATACTATCCTTGTTGAGCTCCACCTCGAACCAGTTGTTGTTGCTGTTGTTGTTGCTGTTGATGTTGTTACTTCTGCGGTGTCCTTTGACTGGCATCGTCATCTTCTGTCTTCTGCTCCTGAGAGAAAATTGGTCTGTGGTAGCTAGTTTTCTTTCCTTTCATAATATGCGAAATCCAAGATAAGGTTAACTCCTAAGCTTCCTTATTCAAATCTTGAATGAACTCGACTTCAGAGATCATTTCCTTTTTTTACAAGGCAAAACTGGTGTCTGTCAAACACCTTAGTCCAATAACATTCTATCCTTCCAACATAGGATTCACTTTAGAATCTATCTTGAAAAGGCTCAGTAGGTCCAAACTACGACCTACAAGTTTCTCAAAGTTCACCGTCCAATTAGATGGTCAAACTCAATGTGTATTGATGTTCACCAAACCATCTCATTGCCTTATAGAAGTTACCGATACCACGGTCCATCAACTTTCTTCTATACTTCAATCCAATACCAGCACTCCACCTTAGTGTTAGTCAATTTTGACAATTTACTAAATATGTATCTTCATTACTCGACCTCGAGTATTTCCAATTCAGATTGAAACACCATAGTGTAAAAGCAACCAAACTAGACCATCCACCAATTAACATTGTCGTTAATGGTCCTCATTGAGACTTATCACGTAAAGTCCTTACTTCCTCTTTTGAGTGGTAACACACTTTCCTTTTAGGACAATTCTACCATAAGGATTTACCACTTACCATAATTCAACTTTCTCAACTCAACTAGGTACTTGTCCATTGAGTTAAATCTAGGTCACTGGACTCAAGCCAAACCGATTTCTTTTCAACAATTTCTCACCTCAAACAGGTGTTTCATCTCTTAATACTGGGCTCTAGACAAACATGTCCCCTTTTTACACATAAATGTCCACATACATCTACTAAGACCACTACTTTGCAATTGTGTGACAATAACACTTTGATTAGCTTTAAGGATCAAACGGTTGATCTCTTGGAGTATCTCATCTCCTTTACTTTGTCATTATGTCAATACTCTTAACAAGGTGTATAACCTCCAAAACTGCACGGGGTCATTCACCTTCTCGACACCCTTACCCAAATTTCAAAATGGGTCAAATAAACATAACCACGTAGTGGTTTTACAAGGATGTGAAATATCACAAACATCATTAACTTCTAACAATATTCTCATAACTCTTCCAATATCAAAGAAATAAAGCATGAGAATAAAAGTTATAGGTATACCTGGTGATGCTGATCTTAGATGATGACTTGAGAATGGACTTAAAATAAAACATGAAAACAAACATGCATCGCATGTAGTCTACAGAACCCTAAGGCTCTGATACCAACTGTGACGACCTGACACTTTTAAATAATTTAAATTAGAAAACACAGCTGAAGTCTTTATATTATAAGGAAAATTGGCGTGGTTATGTTTGAAAAGTGGCTAGCCAAAAATATGTTACATTTTAAATTCACAATTTAAAATACACAAGGAACTTTAAGTTCCTAACCAGGAGTTCAAAAGGTGTTTATAATCATAAAAGTAAAGACAAAAGCTCTTAAGAGCTATTTACAAATCTACAAATCCGAAATTATATAAAGTTCACAAAAACAAAGTCTGTGGACTTTAAGTCAACCTAGTCCATCCCGAGGTCATGATCCTGCAATCATACAGCACCAGCTCCTCTCCCACTATCTCTAGCACGAGCATTACCTGAAATTGGTTGTAATATCATGAGCTAACAACAAAGCCCAGTGAGAATAGACAGAATAAAAAGTAAAGTTAGACCCCAAACCCGTATTCAGATTTGTGTCCAAGTAACTCTTACAACTTTCTCACTAAATTTCCAAAACTGGAGAATAATAACTCCCAAAGTTTAGATGAAAGTGATCAAACTCAAATTTCTCCTTAAAAACCTTCATCGAAGTATAAGGTTATAATCCTTTGACCAAAAAACTTATATCATCTTCTCTTGATATAAACATATTTAAATCAAAACAGTTTTGTGATGAATGACCATAATAATAGCTCCCGCAGGCTATGTGTTAGCTCTCGAAGGCCGTGCAATAGCTCCCGCAGGCTATGTGGTAGCTCCCGTAGGCTACGTGAAAGATCTCAGGCTATGTAGTATGAATTTGAAAATCTTGTGATTTAAAATAAAATAAAAGTAAAGTGCATAAAGTGCCGTTGATAAAGTAACGTTCATAAAGTGTATTGCATAAAGTAAAGTGCATTGCATAAAGTAAAGTGCATAATATAAAGTGCATAAAGTAAAGTGCATAAAGTAAATAAACAGAAATTTCGGAAGAACAATAAGTAAACCGAACTCTCGATAATTAAACAAAGTAGATTCTTTCTTAATTAAGTAATCTACAATTCCAAGGATTCTAAAGTTCCAAATAAAATCCAAAGTTCTATTTTCGAGTTTCTTTAACCAATCCATCTAAAAGTTTGGATCCTTTAACTTCCAATGATCCATTTTTAATGTCCGATACGATTCTAACTTAGAACTTTCTAAGTTCAATGTTTCCCTCGAGAAACTCCAAAGTTTAATCCTAAGGCACTAGCTCACTTTCTTTTACTCTTAGATTCGAGTCCTATTCTTCACCTCCGATTTTACAAATCGTTCTACTTATTCGATTTCTAAAATTACTTTAAGTCCTATTTATTTTCACCTTTGAAGATGTAACTTTGCTCCAAACCTCCGGAAGAGCGATCAAGCAAGGAAAATCAATAAACACCTACAAATAATTACATCTAACAATTAATAAATAAACATACATCAATCGATTGACAATTAAAGGCATAAAACGAAGAAAAACCCCGTATATCCCAAAGGATGCTCTCGCCATGATAGGGAAATTAGGCCTCGAGTTTGGTTTTCAGGCTTTTAGGAAATTTAGAGTTGTTTTGGATTGATTTCAAGTACTTTGGAAATTCCCGTTTTCAATGGGTAACGATAAACTGGGTTTTTAAACAATATGTCATTTCCCGAATTGAATTACAATAAACATTATTTCAATAGTTACTCAATAAGTTTTCAAACGGGAAGGGCTTCGACTGAAACTTGGTTTTAGGGTTAAGGGAATGTCAAGTAATAGTTACCCAATAAGTTTTCCATCAACATTCAACAACAAAATTGGAAGGGGATGAGAGTTTTGGCCAAGAACTCTAAAGCTTGAATCAAATTCCATGGAAATACTAAGAGAATTCGAAATCTAGGGCTTACCTTAAAGAGTTGGAAACGTTCCAAGAGTGGAATGGGTAGAAAGGTCTAGGTGAGAACTTTCCAACGCATCCGAAATCACGCAATACAGCCAAGAAACGAAGCCGGGGTGACACTTTCTTCCTCTTCTATTTTCTTCCTCTTGTAGCTCGGGTTTGGAGAGGAAAAATGAGATGTTTTTGGTCAAATGCTTGGTCAATTGTATTTTAAAGAAGAAAATGGAATAGTGTTTAGATATTTAGGAATTTTGGAAATGACGGTTGCGTCCTTTTATGACTTTTGACTTATAAATCGAAACCTGAAGTTCTTAAACTATCCCAATGGTGATTAATAATTATTAATTAGCCCGTTAATAATTATTAATACCACCATAACTTATTTTAAACAAATAAAGCCATTAAAATGACTTAAATCGAAATAAACTACTAAATTCTAATTTATCGATTAATAAATAAACTTTAATTACTTAAATTAAAATAAAATAAATAAATTTTTTTTATCACAAAATAACGGGATGTTACAAAGGTATTATGAACAAAACAAACCCTAAATTGAGGGGCTGATAAAAAAGTTAGAAGGTCGGATGAAGGTGCTCCTTTGCCAGTGAAGAATGTGCAAAAAAGTTGTGATCCTTGTTAGAAAGTGAAGGATTCTAACAGTTTGATGCAAGACGGCTCATTTGAGCTCAAGGATGAACATCCAGCAGCTGTTCAAGCAAAAAGTGTCTTCTCCTCTGGAAAATTTTGTGCAAGTCCTCCCCAAATTGTTCAACCCGAGTAACCAAGCCGAAACCACTCATGTAAGTGCATCATTGACACAGAAATTTCCTTTTGGCATGATATAAAGTATAGATCTCATATAAGTGGGCTGAAAACCTAGTGATAATACACTTCAAGTTCCCGAGTGGCAAGGTATTTGTTTCTTTTTGTATTGATATGATTTAATTTTTTGTTTATACAATGTAATTCATGTAGGCATCGAGTAATATTTAACTTTTGTGATTGTAAAATTTAGTTAAATTTGATAGGTATATATTATAAATTTTATTTATAATTAATTTAAAAAAATATTTTTTTTCTCAAATTTTAGAAAAAAGGTGACGGTTTTTCCTTGTCACCTAAAAAGGTGACTGTATTTTATGACAGTCACCTATTCGGGTGTCACCTATATTAAAAGGTGACGGGTAAAAACCATCACCTATTCGAAAAGGTGACGGGTAAAAAACGTCACAAATTATGAAAGGTGAAGGGAAAAAACCGTCACCTATTTAAATAGGTGACACTGCCATAGGTGACGGTCAAAAAAACGTCACCTATTCCCAAAATTCTTATAGTGAACCCAGTGTAGATAATGAGAGATTTAGTGTCTCAAATTCTGGTCACTTTGAGCTTGGATAATTATCGTGCTCTACAATATCTTATATTTTTTTGGTTTACCATCACCTCTGTTTCCACAGGAAATTGTTTGTAGCTTTTATATGATGGATCCTTCTACACACTTCATCATTTTTAAACTTCTATTTTGTTTAATTGATTACTTTTTTGGATGCATGTCTTAACCAGCTGGGCTAGTGGAGCCTCAAAACACTCTATTTGAGGGTAGTTCTATATCAGTTAAACGGTTTGTTTCATTGTAAGAAGTTCGTTTTCTTTTCTATATTTTATTTTTTCTATGATTCTAATATACTAAGTCATATACCTTGTAGGGGCGTAGGGGCAATGATTGCGGTATTTCTTGCTTACTGCTTACTGCAACCCCCATCTACGTAAGTGGTGTGTCTATCGAGTATACAAATGTAGTATATTGATATTAACATCTCTCACATAAAGAAAAGTTAATGGTAATGATTGGAGATCCATTCTAGTTAGAATTAGAGAGGTGGAAAATGTTAACTCTTGAGTTGCCTCCTTCATGTAGTGGTCATTATAAGATGAACTCTATATTTATCAATGCTTCTTTCAAGGTCGACATGTTTAATGTTTAGGACATTCTTATTTTAGGATTGTCGACTTGGTTTATACTTGCAGTGTGTAAACTTGATATGTAATGAAATGACTGTTTCTTTTCACATCATATGCTAAGAATATACAAACTTCTTATGCATAACCTATCTTCATAATTGTTTCAATATCTCCATTTTATATTCTAAGTTATACTTTGAAACTTGAAAGTATTCTTTAACAAAGGCATTGTTGAGCGTCAGGCCGTGGTTTGTAGGGAAAGAATAATACTTGGACATTGTCTTGTCTTGTCTAGTCTGTTCTTGTCTGTGACGGCCCGGGTTTAGGAAAAATAATTAAAATAGTTAAATTCATTTATTTTAATTTAGGGTAGTGGGAAAAGTAATTATAATGAGAATTTGTGTTTTAATGAAGTTAAATAATCGTTTTAAGTTGATTAATCTTGATCAAAATAGTTAACTATGGTTGGGTTACAAACTAACCATTGTTAAAGTAATTATTTGTTTTTGGTTAAAATTAACCATTTTGTTAAGGTGGGACAATTTTTTATTAAAAAAAAAAAAAAAAAAAAAAAAAAAATAATAATAATAATAATTAGTTGGATTTAAAAATAAGAAGTGAGGTTCCTATTTTGTTTTTTTAAAAAAAACAAAAGGATCAAAAGGGAAATAGGGGAAATATTTTAAGAGGTGTCAACTTCTTGATTCATTTGAACAAGCAAAAGGCATTAAATAAAAAATAATATGCTCATTTTTCCTCTCATTTTGGCCGAACAGCAGGGAGCATGGGGATTTCGAACTTTGGCTTCAATTTTTCTTCTTTTTGGCTTGGATTCAACTTGAAAATTGTAGGAAAGTTATGGGTTTTTGAATCTAGGAATATTGGAGCAAGATCCCACAAGTTTTGATGATGTTTGGTGAGTTTTTATAAACCCTAGAATTTTCTTAAATTGGGTTTTTATTTAGAATTTGAGTAGTTTTGAGTTTTTGGATGTTAAATTTAAAGAAAGAGGACGATATTTCTTATAATTAAAATAAGTTATGGGTTATGAATTTCTTTTAGATTTAAATACATAAATAGTTTACTTGAAAATCTGTAAAAAAAACCTCCAGAGATGTTCATGTTTAAGCTTTGTCAATTTAGTAAGAGAAGTAGTTATTTGTCTCTTTCACATTTAAAATAGCCTAAACTTATTAATGAAGGAACTAACATCAATATCAAGCATTGGAATAAAAATTGGAACATACACTTTAAATTATATCATTTAGCCGAATATGTTCACTGTTTTGGTTAAATTTAGGGGCTGTTTTGTAGGCTCGGGTTGTGGGGCTGTTTTGGGGTTCCGGGAAATTGTTTAAAATGTTATAAATAATTAATTCATGGGAATTATGGTGTTATTGTGTATGAATGGTGTTTGGTGTAGGTGAAGGATCGAATAACTCCAAGATGTTCAAGCTAGGTACTTTATATCACAAGGTGGGAATCTCTAAGAACGTAAAGTGTATTTATGTTTAATATTCGTAATATGAATTGCTATATTGTTGGGTGTTTAAGTTTGGAAACAATGAATTAGATAAGAGGATGAGTGAAGAGACGTTTAGGAGCTGTGTCTTGACCAAGCTAGTTTGGTCACGGACTTGAGATAGGATTTAGATGTTTAGGTTTTACATTATTGAAAATAGAAGTTAACTCCTTGGAGGGTGGTGTTCAAAGTTAAAAGAGAATAGGTGGTAGGTTGCCTTGGTTTATGGAATTGTAAGTTGAAACGAAACCTTATCGGATGGTACGCGTGTAATCCCAGAGAGGAGTAGTAGATCCAAGAGTGACACTTAGACATTTGAGCCATCGAATAAATGTTGGAAGCCTCGAATGGAACTTAAATTTAAAACCCGATTGTTGGCCATTTAAAGTTTTCTTAGTTTTTCTGATTTTGGAGTTTTCTTAGCCATTTCTTAAAGTCTTTCAATTCTGGTTTATTTGGGTGTACAAATACATGTTTTATGGAGGAAAATCAAGTTAGTAACTTCAATCAATGAATTCTCAACAAAAACCCCTCAATGGTCAAAGCATCCCTTTCCCTTTTTGCTAGTTTAAAACTTCTTGGTGCAAACCGGATTCTCGGGTTTAGTTTATTGTTTTTACTGATTTATTTATAATATTTCTACTCTTAAGGTTATCTTGTTAAATGATCATGAATGGTGGGGAAAGAAAAACCAGGGTCAAGACTTGTTTCGACTAGAAAAGTGAGAACCATACGGGTTAAAGGATGGTATGGGTGATCGAATGTGTTTGCTATAATGAGGTTTTGAAGTGATTATAAAGGTTAAAGGGGGCTGATTAGAAACCCCACTTAGTGGATGAAAGTATGGTAAAAGGTAGATGAGAGTGGAGTAGAAAGTGATAACCGAACTAGTCGTGTAGTTGAGGTTTCGAAATGGAAGGAAATATCCTTGATATATCATTGTTACTACTTAAGCTTTGAGTTTCTTTTCATGATTTACTAGAATATCGAGTCATATACCGAATTAGGAATTATATTCAGTTATTCTCGATATGTTATTGATTATGGTTGGATAGGTTACGCTTAGATGTGTCGGGAGATGGAATGCTCCAATTGTGATTTTATGTGCTTAATGTACCCTTGAGTGTATTATGAGAAACGATTAAGACATGTTGATTGGAGGGCTATTTCCTTTTGAACTTGTTATGCTAAAGTTTGTTTTCCGATGAGAATTGAGAGAAAGCATGATTAGTGCATTACATTTCATTTCACCTCATTCATGCATATCATTCGTTTGTTTCATGGCCATGGGGTCGTAACACACGTAACGGTGAGTGGTTGTTGGACGTTACATGTGGTTACCATGGCAGATTGGTAGAGCTCCGAGGCGCTGTGTGGTGGATGGCCCAGAGGCTAGTGGTTATTACGATAACCTGGAAGAATAAATGAGCTACGGCTCGAGTGATTGTTGAGATAGTTGGTGAGAAACGCGTAGTGAGACGCGGGGAATGTGAAATGGAAATGGTGAAACGGAAAGTTGGCCGTCAGAAATTGTGATTGTTTATATATATGTATAATGATATTCGAAAGATTGTGAAATGAGCTACGGCTCGAGTTAATTATGATGAAATGTGAAATGTGCGTAGAGAGACGCGAGAATTGGGACAACGGTGGAATGTGGCAATGGTATGGTTAATGTTTATTTGGCTTAGTTATGAGTTGAAATGGTCATATTTGGTTAAGCATTCACCTTTATATTCCATAGCACATTTCTATGCATTTTAGCCACTTCACTCTCATCATTGCATTATGTCATTAACTCATTTTGTGATAGCCTTGAGTTCAAATTTCATTTTGAGATGGTTTCTGTAATGTGCGTAGGAAGACACGTGAAAGTGAAATCTAGTTGTGGCACTGGTTTGAATTAAGATCATGTAATAACACTTGAGTTGGTTCGTGAAAACATAACTTTTAACTATACATGCTTTGTCTTGTTGCTATCTCAATTGTATCACATTTGTGACGACCCGTCACTTTTGAAATAAATTTAAATTAGAAAACACAGCGGAAGTCTTTTATTTTAAGAAAAATTGGCGTGATTACATTTGAAAATAGGCTAGCCAAAACCTGTTTACATCTTAAATTCAGACATCTAAAATCACAAGGAACATTAAGTTCCTATCAGGAGTTCAAAATGATTAAAATCATAAAACAACGACAATAAGCTTTTATGAGCTAATTACAAAGTACAAATCATCAAAATGATATAAATTTCACAAAACAACCATGTACATGGATTTTTTTTTTACATAACACATAGTCCATCTCGAAAATCATCATCCTCTCGATCAAGCACGCACCAGCTCCTCTTCAACGATCCCCAAACATTACCTGAAATATTTGTAATATCATGAGCTAACAACTTAAGCCCAGTGAGAATAATAAGAATAAAAAGTAAGAATAGACCTCAAACTCGCATTTCGATTTGAGTCCATGAACATACTTACTCTTTGCTATAATCAATTCAAAGAGTTTATAACAAGGTGTTCCACTTTTCTTACCAATTCTCCAATAATATTGTGGAACTACATTCCAAATATTCCTGGTATGATTTCGTAAATGAATATAGCATTTATATCTCATTTTCCATACATACCTTATACTATACATAAGGTTTACTTTAAATTCTTATTCTCCCAAAGGATGATATTACTACACTCGTAGTCAATCTTCATCCAATTACTTGTTATGACATAAATAAGAATAATACATAAAACTTTACTTAAATATAACATCTCGATTCTCTTTCTCATCTATCATATGCATAAAAGTAATGAGTACATCCCGTAGGATACGCATTCGCCATTTATGCATGAAATGAAGGTAATGTGGATTTTTACATACTATCCACCCTTATCCTTATGTATGAAGTAGTGTGGGGGTCTCATGTCATCCACCAAAACTTATGCATGAAGTATTGTGGGGGTCTCATGTCATCCACCAGTACTTATGCATGGAAATAGTGTGGGGGTCTCATGTCATCCACCTTTCTTTCTCATTTTCCTCTTTTCAATAATATGAGATGTTATGCATATGCTTGCATATGCTTGCAAAAGTAATAAAGTAAATGTAATTGATAAAGCATCCGAAATATGCATAAAGTAAATGAGCAAAAGTAAAGACATAAAGTAAATGACATAGGTAAAATAGATAGGATTCCGGACGAACGATATATCGATCGAACTCCGCTAATAAAGTAAAGAATCAAAACATAACGATTAACCTAAACCTTCAATAATCCGAGGTTCTATCAACCGTTCTTTATCAAAGTCTTGGATCCTTTAACTTCCAATGATCCATTCTATACTCCGAAACTAAATCTAACTTAGAATCTTCTAAGATTCGGGGTTTTCATCGAGCAATCCTAAGTTTCTCGCCTAAAGGATTAACTTCAAATCCTAAGGCACTAACTCACTCCCTCTAATCTTAGATTGGATTCTAATCTTAGTTTCCGATTCAACAAATCAACATACTTATTTGCTTTCTATAGTTACTTTAAATTCTAACTATTCTCACCTTTGTAAGAGGAGAACTCGCTCTCAACCTCCGATAGAGCAATCAAGCAAAATTCAAAAACACCTACAATTGAAATTATAACTCAAAATCAATAATTTTACCAACTATCGATCAAACACAACCTAAACGTTCAAAACAACGAAAACTCATCAAACCCTCCCATAAAGCTCTCGGCCCCCACAAGGGAAATGGGCTTCGGGCTTGGTTTTCCTGCTTTTTGGCAATTTAAATAAGTTTTGAGTTTGTTTTAAGCAAATTTGATAATCCCGATTTCAATGGGTATCGATAATTAGGTTTTTTGAACATTAATCCCTTTCCCGAATTGAATTTAAATAAACATTAATTCACTAATTTATAACCCATATTCAAATCCCAAAAGGTAAATTTCAAACGGGAAGGGTTTCGACTGAAACTCGGTTTTAGGGTTATGGGAAAGTTTCCAAAAACTCTTAAAACTACTCCCGTATTTACAAACACCGAGTTTCACGGCAAGAAATCGAAATGAAACAAAGAAAACTCCATTAAAACACTATTTGGAGCTTAGGGTTTGAAACTTTACTTACCGAGAACTCCGTATAACACGGGTGGCAAGCACGATGGTTAGGTGGAAAAGGATCCTAGACTCGAGGGCTTTCCGATGCAACCGTAATCGAGTCGATCCGCCGAGAAACGAACAAAACCCAAAAAAATCTTCCCTCTCCCTTGTAGCCACGGTTTGGAGGAGAAAAGAATGAGGAAAGTGGTCAACTTTGAGTCAATGAAGTGTTTTTAAAGACAAATGAATAGTGTTTGGATATTTTAAGAAATTAGAAATGACGGTTGCGTCCTTTTATGACTTTTGACTTATGAATCAAAACCCGATGCTCTTAAATAAATCTAAAAGTGATTAATAATTATTAATTGGCCTATTATTAATTATTAATGTCACCGAAATGAATTTAGAGCATTAAAACAATTAAAAACGAATTTCGTTCGAAATTAACTACTAAAATCGAAATTACAAAATAATAATTAAACAAAATACTTAAATTGAAATAAATAAATAAATAAATAACATAAAATAAAATAATTCATTTCAAAATTAACGGGATGTTACAACATTGCTTCTGGAGTTTTCGTTAACTTCTGATATTTATATATTCTGGGATGTGCGTAAAAGTTAAGTATGTGGGCGTGTTAACAAGTGCCTTATGTTGGTTTGGGCCTGACGGTTAAAAGTTAAGTGAAATGGGTTTAGAGAGACGCTAGGATGTGCGTATAAGATACGTGGTAGTGTGAGCCACTTGCAAAACGTGCCTTTAAATGTTGTAGATCGTTTTGGCCTTAAGATTAAGAGTGGGGTTGAAGAGAAATGAGGGGTGATGAGGTAAGTCGGTAGTCTAATATCGTTAATGTTCATGGAGTAGTAACGCAAAGTGTAATGAGTCCCGAGATAGGAAGGCGCGGGATGAGGATGTGAGAGGCGAACGGAGCTAAGCTACTTCGAGGGGTTTGGTACGAGAATTATTCGTTTATGGTTAGTTTAAACCAAGAAATGAGAAGTTTCTAGTTAGTAGTCGGGTTTACTATAGGAAGCGGATTCTTTAAGAAGAAAGAGAGAAAACTGAGAGACCCAAGTTCTTGGCCTCAATTTATTTTATGAACTTCTATTATAAATCGTTTTACTTTCTTGTTATTTCCACTGAGCGCCATGCTCAAAGGTGCTACATATCACCTTTCAGGTTTTGCCGCAGTCGAAGACGTGACAGGGAAGATGGTATGCGTTGAAGCTTGGATGTCGAGCTTGGAAGAGGACTAGTGGACTGCATCTCGAGCTCGAGTTGTGTGGATTGCATAAGAAGTGTTTTATGTCATCATTAGTCTAATGTCGCTGTTTATAGTCTTTGTATAAAGTTGTTTTAAGTTATTACACTTTTGAAACATTATTTATCGTTTTTTTTCTGCTTGGGAAATTCATGTAAACAGGTTTTGGTTTATTCGAGTTTTAAATGGACCCACGCAAATTTTCAGTAGAAATTGTTGTTTTCCGTTACGAGAGGCTTTTAAATTAAATTTAAATTGTTATTTTCAGTGCTTCCGCTGAGAGTACTCTCTGCCAGTCTTTAGTAGAGTCGGGTCGCTACATTGTCGTTCGTATAGGTAAGCAACACATTATACATTGTGTAATTATAATTTTCTTAAATATGCTTCAACATAGGATATGATAGCTCTATGATTTCTTTTTTTATCAAGTCCAAACGATGTGAGGGATCTCTTTTCTTTTTTAAAAGACCTCGCTTCTGATGTTAATAATTCTAATACTCCCTTGAAGTATCAGGCACGTCAATAACTACTCGTCTTTATCTACTCTTTCATTTTCTTAGGTTGATTACTGTGCGTATTTGACAAAAAATGTTTTTACATCATTTCACGCAATTCATATGCATTCATGCTCATGCCACTGATATATGCTTGTGTCTTGTTTAGCACAAGTTCTTCATCACGCCCCTGTTTTATTCTTCTATGCTTATTTTTCCACGTACGTGCAATTTTTTTTCTGTTTTTTATTACTATGCCTTCTTAACATGCACTTATTTAGCTTTGCAGAATTGCTCTCATATCAGCTGCTTTGATTTGAGTTCCAAATAAAGTTTCTGTATTGTCCAGTAATGCTTCTTTCACACATGAGTTTCACGAAACCGTGAGTTAGATAGATAGTAGTAGTTGTTTCTTGTTTGATGCTTATTAGCATTTTGTTACCATTTCAAATGTTCTAGTATGTTGCTTTAGGTGATGACTTCTGGCAATGATCCAATAGTTGAAGGACTTGTTGATGCATTTGTTGATGGAGTAAGGTTTGCTTGGGCTGGACATTTGCTACTTATACATGACATGGCTGATGCAAGAGATGTCATTCATAGTGCCTCGTCAAATGATTTGGATCATATATATTCATGCTTGGAAGTTTTCTCGCACAATGTTTTTCAATTTTCACTTCAAGAAGTTGTTAGAACCACAACTTACCAGGTTGGGACCGTTAATGTTTTTTGGTGCTATAGTAATTAATTATATGTTGAGAGTGCCATTTTTAAAGAGCGTTGATTATGTCATTTTTATTAGTATCATTTTGGCTCCTAGTCTCATCTGTCTGTGATGTTTGCTCCTAGTCTCATCTGTGATGTTTGCATAATGACGATGAGGATATGATCTATATATGTACAATGCTTATCTCCACAAGCTGATTACTTGTTTCTTATCTCATCCTGTGGCGAGAGATAAGGTCAGTTGAGAGCTTTACCATTATAATTTCAAGTTCAAATTTTGGCCTTTGGTGCATTCCATTTATTTACTGATTTTTATTAGAATTCAAACCAAGTGTTGTAGGCATGAGATTATTTGTAGTTTGATGAACTAGTGCATGGTTTGCTAGTTTTTGTGCTTTATGACTTTGTTAGACTCATTCTTTTCATAAGTAACAACTTTTCATTATCTTTCCATTAAAAAAAAGCAAGACTTTTCATCGATGAATGAAAAAGCCCAAAAAGGCCATGCAAATTTTATTAAGGCCTTCCAATTAGCGGCTATAATCAACGGAGAATAATTACAAAAACAACTACAATTTACACTCTAAATGCGTGTAGAAATAGTTGACTAGACTACCCAATACCTCAATACATAATCCCTTGGACCATCTCCTCGATGATGCATCTGAAGTGTTTTTATCATTCTAGACGATATGTTCATTTTTAATACCACGCGTGTTTTGATTGTTGATTTTTCTCAAAGCTCCCACTTTTCTTCTATTCGCTGTCAGCCTGTAGGCTCTACATGTTCTGAATTTTAATAATGTGCAATGTCTTGTGGCAACTCAGGTGTTTACTCATATCCAGAGGATGATAGTGTTTTGGACCCAAATCTTGGACAACATCTTGCCTTCTTTGGCATTGAATTTTCATCCTTACAGAAGGTTAGTTATTCTTTCACAGAGTGCCTTTGATATTTGTTTATTTTTTAAGGGGTTCCAGATATTTTTAGGTTAGAATTACTTAGTGTTGTTAAAATATATTCCGTATCTCTTGATGTGGTTGTTTTCTTGTGCAACTTCTTTGTAGCAGTGGATCCAAATTTATTTTTGGAGACATCGTTTTCGAGTAGAGTACAAGTAAATTGGTTTTGGTGGTTTGAGGATTTACCCATTGACATTTTCCAATGGGTCGATCATTTGGTGGCAGAAAAGGTCCCTTTTAATTGTTTAAAATTTTATATTTCGTACTCTTATGCAATTTTTGGTGATTGTCTCTTGTAAACTTTATAAGTTTAAAGCATATTTTAGCACTTTTTCTCCTAGCCTCATCTACTTCTATAATTTGTATTATTTGAAATTGATCAATGAAAGTTTATCTTTCAATAAAAAAAAATATGAAACTCAATTTTAGAATATTAATTCTGAAGATAATTCTTATGGCAAATTTCTGTTATACTCTCTATTCTTATTTTGTATTTGGAATTACTTCATGAATGTGTGATAAAACCTTGCATAATTTCTTCAAATTCTTGTAGTGATTCAAGAAGTGTTTTAGAATCTCTACCGGTTCAACTTTTACTAGTAGAATTCTTTGGAACTACTAATGAGATGAGTTGATTCTTCTTGTTCTTTGTATTTATACATTTATTTTGGAATTACTTCATGAATGTGTGATAAAACGTTGCATAATTTCTTGAAATTCTTGCAGTGATTCAAGGAGTGTTTTTGATTCTCTACCGGTTCAACTTTTACTACTAGAATTCTTTGGAGCTACTAATGAGATGAGTTGATTCTTCTTGTTCTTCGTATTTATACATTTATTGTGGAATTACTACACGAATGTGTGATAAAACGTTGCATAATTTCTTGAAATTCTTGCACTGATTCAAGGAGTGTTTTAGAATTTCTACTGTTTCAACTTTTCCTACTAGAATTCTTTGGAGCTGCTAATGAGATGAGTTGATTCTTCTCGTTCTTCGTATTTATACATTTATTTTTAATTTTCAAATAGTGTTGTATTGGTCGATTGTATATTTTGAGTTGTTGTGACCTCAATATTTATGGTAGATATTGAAGGGTATTTTTTTATCTGTGGCGGTCATGTCTATCATGAAAGTCTCAATAACCATTGTCATACACTTTATTCCGTCATAAATCAAAATATGAAAATAATTAAAAACATTGCGTATTTTGTGGCACTGTTTCTCAGCTCAAATCACCGTTTGAGAATGTACAGGGTAAAGACGTAAACTAATTATTATATTTTTAGCTGATTATTGAGGTTGAGAATCAAAACACGGATCATAGGGATCAAACTCCTCATCTTCACTAAGGGAGATTCGGGATTTGATTGATGGAGATTCGAGAAAAGGGGTTTTGAGGCGTCTGTCGGTCCTAGAAACGGTGGCTGCGACACAAGGAGTTAACGATAGAACATTGTGCAACCTGGGGCTTTTTTATATATGGAGAGAGAGTAAGGGGGCGGTACGGAAGATTGGTACGTTCTGCAAAGCTGAGCTTGAGCGGTTCTTTTGGGCGAGAAGCGCGTAGGGCCTTACGTGCGAGCATCTCGCGTAACGCAAGATGCGTCGTTCGCCATTATTTGAGATGAAAAAGACCTAGGAGCACCCCTTTCTCCATATGAGTAATCTCGGATGACTTTTGAGTCTATTAAGATCAACTCATAAAACTTCCTTATCTTACGGAGAGAAAAAGGAAAGAAATTGAAGTTTTTAGGACAGACACGGGATGTGATATCCTTAATATAATCGGCTTCGAACTCGGGTTCGAGATGACAATCGAAGATTGGTCGAGGCTTTTTGAAAGTATCCTTTGATCTCAGGTTGGGGAATGAACCTGGGTAATGGAATTAGCGCCTGAGAAAAGGATTTAGGGTTTAAAGAACCTGGTTTTGAAGAGATAAGCTATGCCGAAGGCATCGGTGGAGTCAAAGACTCATGGATGTGTATACCCTTGTCGTGACGACGATCTCGGGATACTGGCGTGAAGCCTTCATCGTCGGTGACGGCGTATTGGTCCACTCTCGTAGGAGAGGGTGGTGAAAGGATGTGACGATCTTCTATGGAAAGTGTATTATTAGGAATACAATTGAAGTATAATGCTCCGTTTTGAGGTTGGACTCGATCATACCGAGTAAACTATGTGTGAACTCTTTGTGCCTCTCATGTCTGAGGGTTAAGAGTATTGGAGAGTCTAGTCGGTGTCGGAAAAGTGGCTTGACAGCAGTTTGGACTAATCTGAGCTCGATGTTTGAGTATTAACTTCTTTGAAAACATAAGAGTTGCTTGCGTGTCAACTTTGACCTGAACATTGTACTCCATTGTTTTGATGACGTCTCTTGTCATCAGATTCAAGGTTCTTTGAAGGTAGATCAAAGTTGAATCTACCTTTGGAGAACTCCAGTTCTGGAGTTCTTCTATCTAAATCTTTGTGATCTCCATTTGTGCTTTGTTTTGAGAGATCATGAGATCTATCTTCGATGTCATCTTTTTTGACATCTTTCCTTGCCTTCTTCTTTGAAATTCGCTTTTTTAAAAGCTTATTACTCATGGTTTTACTTGTTATTTGAAAAGAACCGTTATGTGAATCTCCTTTGATATCCTAAAGATAATTCTTAGTCATTACTTGTTGCAAATTTGTTTCTAGACTTTTGTCCTTTTTTTTTGCTACTTGACTTGGAAAGGTATGTTTTATCTAATATGTTGAATATAGAACTGAATTTTAGAATATTAATTCTGAAGACAATTCTTATTGTAAATTTCTGTTATACTCTCTATTTTTATTTTGTATTTGGAATTACTTCATGAATGTGTGATAAAAACTTGCATAATTTCTTGAAATTCTTGCAGTGATTCAAGGAGTGTTTTAGAATCTCTACCAGTTCAACTCTTCCTACTATAATTCTTTGGAGTTACTAATGAGATGAGTTGATGCTTCTTGTTCTTCGTATTTATTCATTTATTTTTAATTTTCAAATAGTTTTGTATTGGTCGATTGTATATTTTGAGTTGTTGTGACCTCAATATTTATGGTAGACATTGAAGGGTATTTGTTTGTCCATTATTACCCAGTGAGCTGTACATGTTGCAAATGACATCATATTTGCCTTTTACTGCAGCGTTTTTACTTTTTCTCTTTATTTTGCCTTACACAGATTCTAGTTATTTGAAAGGAAAAAAATTCCCATTACTTTGTTCATGTCTCAGTTGTCACTTCATATTTTTTTTTGTGCTTGCTCATTTAAAATGAGAATACGATCTTAATGATTTGTATAACATCTAAATTTAAACCCAGTGTAGATAATGAGGGATTTAGAGTCTCAAATTATGGTCACTTTGAGCTTGGATAATTATCGTGCTCTACAATATCTTATATTTTTTTGGTTTACCTTTCCCTCGGTTTTTCTTAGGAAATTATTTGTAGCTTATATATGATGGATCCTTCTACACACTTACTTCGTCATTTTTAAACTTCCATTTTGTTTAATTGGTTACTTTTTTGGATGCATGTCTTAACCAGCTGGGCCAGTGGAGCCTCAAAATACTTTATTTGAGGATAGTGCTACATCAGTTAAAAGGTTTGTTCATTGTAAGAAGTTCGTTTTCTTTTCTATATTTTGGTTTTTCTATGATTCTAATATACTAAGTTATATACCTTGTAGGGGCGTAGGGGAGATGATTGCGGTATTTCTTGCTTACTGCTTGTTGCTACCCCCATCTACGTAAGTGGTGTGTCTATCGAGTATACAAATGTAGTATATTGATATTAACGTCTCTCACTGTAACGACCCGAACCCGTTAAATTCTTTAAATTCAAATGCACAGCGGAAGACTCGACTTTTAAAGAAAAACGGCGTGGGTTCGTTTAAAAATCGAATAACCAAAACCTGTTTTACAACCCAAATTTCCAGAAAAAGCAATAAATCGGGAATGCGCATTCCAAAAGATATTTAAATCATAAAACATAGACATATTTTACACAAATACCCTTTCGGGCTCAAAAAGGCATAAGTATGTAAAGATGAAATAATTAACAAGCATTTCTATGAATGATAAACCAAAAAGAGTTCCTAATATTGTCCATACACCATCTCGAGTGGTCACGCGGCTCCACCTCCTCTACCACGCTTCTTAGCTCGAGGTTTACCTGAAAATTTGTAAGTGTAGCACCATTAGCATAACATGCTAGTGAGAGTAAAATGAAAGCAAGTAATCCTATGAACAAAATCTCATAACCGAAATCGTGTCCAAAGGCCTATAGTGCTCGATACTACCCACATCCATACTTCCAATTTCAATACAATCAATCGATAGTCATATACTAACCGTAAACATCATTCAATACCGTACGATAGATATAAAGACTTAAAGTAAAGTAACATTCACTACTAAGTCTTACTACACAATTCTAAAGAATATGTAAAGTAACAATAACTATCTTTATTACCAAACACATTTCATCATATCGTGCTAATAATGTCGCAACCACACACGCTCAAATCTTCGAATGCTACCCGTATCACCGCATGTGTAGTACTATAATAATGATAACAATAATAACGCATCCATACACGCTCAAATCTTCGAATGCCAACGTCACCACAGCGTGTATAGTGCTATAAAGTATAATGCATCTATAACGCTCATTTCGTAGAATGCCCACCTTACCACAGCGTATATAGTGCTATATCACAAATCATCGCACCATGATACCGTATGGAGCGTATCAACATACTATCATGTGCCGTATTACAAACTCTCGCAACATAATTACATATGGATCAAAATCAACATACTATCATGTGTTGTAGTGCCATATTACCATCATCGCACCATGATACGTATGGATCGAAATCAACATACTATCATGTGCCGTAGTGCTATCATCGTAACGTGCTCGTATGGAATCGAATCAACATACCACGTACGGTCGTACCAACATCACACTATGATACATATGGATCAAAATCACATACTATCATGTGCTAGTTACAAACCATAGTACCATGGTTACATATGGATCAAAATCACATACTACCATGTACTATCCCACTAATCATCTCACCATGATTACATATGGATCAAAATCACATACTATCACGTGCAGAATCAAAGTACTCAAGGTTCCCAAAAATCATTTCACCATGATTACATATGGATCAAAATCACATACTACCATGTGTAAATGAATGTGCCCTAGGTCTCCAATAAGTTAGCTAAACTCCAAAGAATTCTACTAAGTTAATTAGAAACCTAACTAGCTAGATTACACGAGTTATCACTCAAGTGCAACATCTAATTACTTTACTTCCAAATTCATCCAAGTAACTTTCAAATCAATCAAAGTAACTTCCATTTCCACTTTCATCTAACATCTCCAAATCAAATTACCATACTTCCAAACCACTCCGATGTTCCCTAATCATCGAACTATCCATAATTTCCAACTTTCCACACACACTTCCTAATCAAAGTCTCCAACAAATACTTAATCCTAAGAAGTTATCTCCCTCTTTACATCGATAAACAATTACATAATGAAACTAAATTCATAAAGCCACTTTCACATTAAACTCACCTTAGCTTGAAGACAAGCTCCGAATAATCCGAGGTTGTAAAATCACGAACAAATCACAATCCTACAAACGAATTAATCCTAAAGAACATTAATTAACCGGAAAACAATCAAACAACATCTAAACACATAAAACCACGAAAATCCCGGATTCTACCCTTATGGAGCTCTCGGCCAAGCTAGGGAAAAAGGGGTTCGGGTTTGATTTTCCAGCTTTTATGCAATTTAGAGGTGTTTTGGGTTCGTTTCGAATACTTTGGAGGTTTGTAAAATCAATGGGTAACCGAAAATTAGGGTTTTGCATATTAATCCATTTTCGAAAAATTTGTTAAAAAGCAAAAACACAAAGAACTTAACATCCTAAACATAGCCCAAAGAGGGAAAATCACAAGGGACGGGTTTCCGGCTCAAACTCGGTTTTAGGGTTTAGAGAAAGTTTCTAAAATTGACCATAAAGACTTCCCCGAATGAAACCTTCAAGCTTCGGTGAACGAATTCGAAGATTACAACTCAAAACCTCCATTAAAACACTATTCACATCAAAATTTAGAAACTTTAACATATCTTTAAGCCTCGAGGAAACGAGCGAAAATTACGTTCGGTAGGTTGGAAATGATCTACGGGCCAAGTGCTTTCCGATGGATGTAGAATCGAGATGATCTACCGAGAAATAAAGAAAAACCAAAAATTGGGTGTAGGGTTTTGATTACGCCCAAAATATGCAAACGCTAAGCGGTCGATTGTAGTTTAGATGGGCGGTCGATTCCACGGAGAGATGATGAACAAATTAAAATTTAAATGAAAGGAATTTAGAAAAAGAAGATGGGTTGAAAATTCGAGTTTTGGAAATTGTGTAAATAAATGATAAAAATTGATTTTAAAGAAAGATTAATAATGGAATTGGTTAAGTGTAGGAATCCTTTTATGTTTTACAAAATTAAATATAATTTTGATTCATATAACTCAATTGAAAATTTCACATCCCAAATAATCAATCGGAAAATTTAGAAATAAAGAACAAAAATTATTTTCAAATGTATTTAAATAAATCAATTTCTCAAATTAAGAACATGTTATTTATTTTATAAAAATCCAAAATCGACAATATAACAAGTCATAATGTAGTAAAAGATTTTTATAAAATAAAGGAAATATCAATAAAATTATATTGTTAAAATCCCACATAAAAAGAGCATGACTAGATTTATATGAAATTAAACACTACAATAATATTAACAAAGAAATTAAGAAAAAGATGGAGAAATTGAAATTACTTAAAATTATAAAATACTAGAACAATGTTGAATCAAAATTATAAATAAAATTGCATTACACAAAATTCTTCCTACACTTTACCAAATAAAACTTAGCCTAATTTGTTAAACATTTTCACAAATTCTAAAAAGAAAGTATGAAAATGCTAACAAAAATTAAAGAGAAAAATAGAGAGAAAAACTAAATTGCAAAGAAAAATTGGAAGAAAAGAGGTGTGAAATTCGGAATGGGCTAGGGTCCTATTTATAGGAGTTTGAGGGCCAACATGTAACTCCAAAATTAAATAAAAAAAAAACTGAAAATTAAAAGGGAAAATAAATAGGAGTTAATTGCAAATAGAAATAAATGGGAGAGAGAGTGGGAGGTTATGGGAAATGGAAAACTGATGTAATAATCAGATGGGACCCACGGATCAGAAAATTCAAAAAGGGGACAATGAGACACGTGGCGGCTCCGTATTGGCCGGGCGGTAGCGCGCACGCCGACGCAGGGCCTGGCCGGGACAGGCCACGCGGCGGACGGGGAGTGGGCCGACGCTGGGACCGACGTGACGCGCTTGTTTTTTTTTTTTTTTTTTTTCTTTCTCTTCGCCACGTGTCGGCCATCGGGCTGGATGGAGCGCAAGTAATCCTCGTTGGCGCGCGTGTACCATGAGCTCAATATAATCACCAATTAATGCATGCCACGTGTCGAGTCACTGGAATTTCCGAATTAAATCATTTTCCTTGCATTTCCTTTGTATTTTCTTCTCCATTTTAATTCCAACTTCCACCAAAACACCTACAAAAATTAATAAATCAAATTAAAACCTAATATTCTCATATATCAAAATATTCAATTAAATCCATGAAAATATTAAATTAAAAATTAATTTATTTTACAATTAAGCACAATTTAAGTGTATTTTCACACACTAATCACAACCCCCAACTAGCTTATTGCTAGTCTCTAGCAATTTCAAAGCGAAAATAAAAAGTTATGCTAAACCTAAAATTTAAATCAAACTCTCCTAAGGATATTAAAAATAAGTAAAACAAAATTAAAGCTAAAATCAATAAATGCTATCAAGACTAATTCAGAAATGACTCAGAGATGTGTGTGTGTGTATCAAACTATAATCCGTCTTTCCACAAACCATAACACAAGTAGTATCCGAAAAATAGAAGAAAATCACAAAGTTAAAAGCCTCAACTCCAAATACCTAACAGGAATAATGAAAAATTTAGTGCAAAGATGTCACTCTTGGAGTTGGAAAATGAGAAAACACTCAAAAGTGGATTTATCAATTTAAGGACAAACTAATAAACAAAGATTGATCAAATGATAGATGTGTGGAAACTCATTACTCAAAACCAAAAATATGCTCTTAAGATTTCAAATTGGCTAGGAAGAAGGTACAAGTATGAACTATGAGCCAAAAATACATAACAACAACTTTTTTTTTTTTTTTTCTTTCTTTTTTTCAACTTTTTTTTTTTTTCTTTTTTTCAACTTTTTTTTTTTTTTTCGAGACAAGAAATGAGTACATCAAATAAGAATAATGTAGAATGATATTCTTTTGATTATTACAATAAATGAGTACAACCAAATCTACATATAAAATCACATTCTTGTTCTTTTTTCATTTTTTTTTAGGAAAATAAAGAGAAAAATAAAAGGCTCAACTAAAGATTATCCTAACTAGCCAAAAATCATCCTTAAAGCATAAATCAAGAATCAAATAATAAAGTTTCAAAATGTAAACCAATTCAAATGATCAATGAAAGTTTAAAAGAAGTTTTCTCAACTCACAAATGACTCACAACAAGTATATGAAAAGCTTAAAAACTTTGGAAATTCTTTTCTTTCTCATCAACTACTTGTATTAACAACCATTCTAACCACAAAGTTTGATTCGTGCACAAATAACTCATGAAATCATATCCTAATAGTCAAGATAGCAAAAAGTGATTAAAACTAAAAAATTTTCAAAACTTATTTAAATATCCTCAAAAATAATTTGACCTAAAAATTAAGAAAAACACAATTAATTATTTTGCATGAAACACCACCCCCAACAAAAATCGACGAGTGTCCTCAATGTCTAAAGATTTGAAATGACAATGAAAAACATAAGACAAGGAAAGAGACCACCTGGATGATGAAGATGGCGCAACTCCACAGCAAACTCCACAATTAAGCTCAAAAACTTACAAAAATAACAAACAAATCAAAACACTAAAAATAAAATAAAAATAAAGCAAAAACAAAAACAAAAAGAAATCAAAGCAAATAAATAGGAGACTCCAAATGGATCTCCTCTACCTGACCAACTCGCTCTATATAATGCTTCAGTCTCTGGCCATTAACTCTAAAAACTCTCCCATCAGTTAGGTCCTCAATCTCAACAGAACCATTGGGAAACACTTGCTTAATCAAGAATGGACCAGTCCAACGCGACCTCAGCTTTCCAGGATGAAGATGGAGACGGGAATCATAAAGATGAACTCTCTGACCAGGCTCAAACGTCCGTCTCAAAATCTGTCTATCATGAGCTACTTTCATCCGGGCTTTGTAAATCCGCGAGTTGTCATAAGCATCATTGCGAAGCTCCTCAAGTTCAAATAGCTGGAGCTTTCTTTGAACACCTGCGGCACTAAGATCAAAGTTAAGAGCTTTAACAGCCCAAAACGCTTTATGCTCGAGCTCAACAGGTAAATGACAAGCTTTTCCATAAACAAGCCGATAGGGAGACATCCCAAGAGGGGACTTAAAGGCAGTACGGTAAGCCCAAAGCGCATCGAGAAGTCGAGAAGACCAATCTTTACGATCTGGATGAACCGTTTTTTCCAAAATTTGCTTAATTTCCCTATTGGCTAACTCTGCTTGACCATTGGTTTGTGGATGATAGGCATTTGCAACTTTATGGATGACACCATATTTACTCATAAGAGCCTTAAAAGAACGGTTGCAAAAATGAGTGCCTTGATCACTAATGATAGCACGAGGCGTACCAAACCTAGATAACACATTTTCTTTCAAGAACTTAACAACTGTAGCATTATCATTGGTCCTACACTAATGACCTCGACCCACTTAGACACATAATCCACAGCAAGCAGGATGTAATGGTAACCAGAAGAAGGTGGAAAGGGTCCCATAAAATCTATTCCCCAACAATCGAATACCTCAATAACAAGAATTGGGTTCAAGGGCATCATGTAACGACGGGACAAGGAACCTAACTTCTGACACCTCACACAAGATCGACAAAACTCATTAGTGTCCTTAAAAAGTGTTGGCCAATAAAGACCACATTGCAAAATCTTAGCAGCGGTCTTCTTCATAGAAAAATGACCACCACAAGCTTCATTATGACAGAACGTAAGAACACTCTCGATCTCATCATCAGGAATACATCTCCTCAAAATTTGGTCGGGGCAATACTTAAAAAGATAAGGATCATCCCAATGAAAATTACGCACCTCGACCAAAAACTTTCGCTTATCTTGAGAACTCCAATCAGAAGGAATCTCATTGGACACTAAGTAATTCACAATATGAGCATACCAAGGTAACTTAATGACAGCTAAAAGATGTTCATCGGGAACTCATCCCTAATAGGAGTAATGTGAGTAGAATCATGGAATTGCAAGCGAGACAAATGGTCCTGCTACAACATTCTCAACACCCTTTTTATCCTTAATGATAATATCAAATTCTTGCAAAAGAAGGATCCACCTAATTAAACGAGCCTTAGCATCCTTTTTGGATAAGAGATACTTAAGGGCGGAATGATCGGTGAAAATCGTGATAGGGGAACCAATCAAATAAGCACGGAATTTGTCCAAGGCAAACACGATCGCAAGCAACTCTTTCTCGTAGTAGTGTAATTCATTTGAGCACTATTGAGAGTTCTACTTGCATAATAGACAACAAAGGGTTTTCCTTCCCTTCTTTGACCTAAAACGGCTCCAACAAAGATAATCACTCGCGTCACACATAATCTCAAAAGGCAAAGTCCAATCGGTGACCGAATAATAGGAGCGGAGGTCAATTTTTCCACAAGTGTGCGGAAGGCGCTTTCACACTCGGAGTCCATGTAAACACGAATCTTTTGCTAGGAGACTACAAAGAGGGCGAGATATAGTAGAAAAGTTCCGAATGAACCTTCAGTAGAAACCAGGATGGCCCTAAATGAACGAATGTTTTTAACAGTTTTGGGAGTGGGTAAATGGGAAATGAGTTCTACCTTAGCAGGATCTACCTCAATTCCTCTCTCGAAAACTATATGGCCTAATACAATACCCGAAGGCACCATAAAATGGCATTTTTCCCAATTAAGAACTAGATTCTTCTCCTCACATCTCTTAAGAATATTCTCTAAGTTAAGAAGGCATGAATTGAAAGAATCTCCAAAAACTGACAAATCATCCATAAAAACCTCCATTGATTGACCAATCATATCACCGAAAATGCTCATCATACATCTTTGGAAGGTAGTCAGGCATTACATAGTCCAAAAGGCATACGACGAAAGGCATAAGTACCAAACGGACAAGTAAATGTGGTCTTATCTTGATCCTCTAAAGCAATCTCTATTTGATAATATCCTGAATAACCGTCAAGAAAGCAATAGAAAGGATGACCAGCTACACGCTCAAGGATTTGGTCAATGAAAGGGAGTGGAAAATGGTCTTTACGAGTGGCGGCATTTAATTTCCTATAATCAATGCACATTCGCCAACCCGTCACAGTTCGGGTAGGAACAAGAGCTCCTTTCTCATTCTCTACCACAGTGACTCCAGATTTCTTGGGCACAACTTGAGTGGGACTGACCCATTTACTATCAGCTACTGGATAGATGATACCAGCATCTAGAAGCTTCAAAACTTCATTCTTAACAACCTCCTTCATAGTAGGGTTCAGTCTCCTTTGAGGGTCTCTCCTAGGAATGGCCTTATCTTCCAAATTAATTCGTTGGGAGCAAATAAGAGGACTAATCCCTTTAATGTCGGCAATCGTCCAGCCTATGGCAGACTTATGCTCACGCAACATATTTATCAACATTTGTTCTTGTGAAACATCGAGTTTGGATGAAATGATGACAGGAAAAGTTTCATCAGCTTCTAGGAAAACATGTTTAAGGCCATCAGGTAAGGGAGCTAGTTTCAGAATAGGGACTTCTTCAGCAGAAGGTTTAGGCTTTTCTCTTTCTTGGGGTAGCTCTTCAAAACGGGGTTGCCAAAACCTAGTCCCGACAGGATCACTAACCAACTCAATAGCATTGGAATTTTCAAGATCAGAGAGAAGATTATCAAAATCATCAAAAGTAATCTCCTCTGAAACAAGTGTGTCTATCAAGAAGGTTTGGTGACATTCATCATCGTCACGTGGTTGTTTACCAATGTTAAAGATATTGATTTCTAGAGTCATATTTCCAAATGAAATTTTCATTAGACCATTCCTACAATTGATCAAAGCATTTGCAGTAGCAAGGAAAGGTCTACCTAGGATGATAGGAACTTTGGACTCCATATTAACCACTGGCTGAGTATCAAGAATAATAAAATCAACGGGGTAATAGAATTTTTCAACTTGAACTAACACATCCTCAATTATACCCCGAGGTTTCTTAATTGATCTATCGGCCATTTGCAACACCACAGAGGTGGGCTTAATCTCGCCTAAACCAAGTTCAGAATAGATAGAATAAGGCATGAGATTGACGCTTGCTCCAAGATCGAGCAAAGCTTGACCGAAAGAATGGTTTCCTATTTGACAAGAGATGGTAGGACAACCAGGATCTTTATACTTCAGAGGTGTCTTTTGATCAATGATCGCACTGATTTGCTCAGTCAAGAAGGCGGTTTTCTTAACATGATGCTTTCTTTTAATAGTGCAGAGGTCTTTGATGACCTTGGCATAAGCCGGCACTTGCTTGATCACATGAAGTAGGGGAAGATTGATTTTCACTTGAGTCAGATGCTCAAGGAGTTCCGCTTGCTTTTCTAAAAATTTCCCAGTAGGGCGTAAAGCTTGGGGAAAAGGAAGAGGTACAGGAACATTAGTTGGAACAGAATTATCTCCAACAGGATTCATAACAGGATTATTCGAAGGGGTATTATTGGATGAAGGATTTATGAATTCTTTTCCACTTCGAGTGGTGATGGCATTGGCCTCCTCAAGATTGAAAGTATTTGGATTAGCGGTTTGAGCCATATTGATCCCTTTTGGATTGGATTGAGCTTGGGAAGGAAATTTTCCTCTTTCATTAATAGACAAAGAATTAGTCAATTTAGAGAATTGGCTTTTTATGTCTTTGCTCTCTTCCATCATTTGAGTGAAAAGGGATTCAAACTTTTGATTGGTCTTAGCCTGGGCCTCTATAAAAGAATGCAAGGTATTCTCGAGAGAATTCCTTGGCGGTTGATTATATTGAGGGGCAGAAAAGGGCCTTTGGGCTTGAGTTTGTTGGGCTTGATCATTTCTCCATTGCCCACCAGAAGTTTGGGCTTGATTGGGATCTCTCCAACTGAAATTAGGGTGGTTTCTCCAGCAAGGATTATAAGTGTTAGAGAAAGGTTTATTATAAGCTCCTAAAGCATTGCATTGCTCTTCATAAACTTCTCTAATTTCACCATAGGTAGGACAGTCCTTGGCTAGATGTTCTATTTCTCCACAGACAAAGCATGGCTCTCTAGAATCGGCCCTAGCAGCTATATGGATATCTCTAGATTCTTTAGATTTGAGGGATTCTAATTGCTTAGTCAAAGACTCAACTTGGGCTTTAAGATTATCCTCTTCTCTAAGTTGATAGATTCCAGCGGGTTTGGATCTATTAGTGCTTTCAGATGCACTTGGGCCATCCATGTATGGGCTTTTTCAAAGAAGCTCATTGAGAAATTCAAAAGCTTCATCAGGATCTTTTTGCAAGAAGTCTCCATTGCACATCATTTCTACAAATTTGCGCTCTCGGACAGTTAATCCATCATAGAAATAGCTATTGATTCTCCAACTTTCATAGCCATGGTGGGGACATAGGGTTAACAAATCTTTAAAACGTTCCCAGACTTGGTACAACGTTTCATTGTCTTTTTGGGAAAACATTGAGATTTGTCTTTTAAGACTATTGGTCTTATGGTGAGGGAAATATTTATTGAAAAAGGCAAGTGGTCATCTCCTCCCATGTTCCAATTGACCTTGGTCTTAACGAATGCAACCAGACTCTTAGCTTTACTCTTCAAAGAGAATGGGAAAAACTTAAGTTTAACATGATCTAAGGCATTTGGTTGGTTGTTGAAAGTGGCTACCACTTCTTCAAAGTCCCTAATATGCACATATGGATCTTCATTCTCTAAACCATGAAAATTTGGCAAGAGTTGGACCATACTCGTCTTAAAAGCAACATTTGGTGCATTAGGATTTAGAATTATGCATGATGGAGTGGTAGTTCGGGTGGGATGAAGGTAGTCATGAAGAGACTTTAATTGAACTTCTTCGTTATTTTCCATCCTAAAAGGGTTGTCTCCCAAAGAAGAATTGGATGATAAAAATGAGGAAGAACTAAAGGAATCGGAAGAATTATCGCTTGGTGATTTAGGCCTTTTTGCAAATCTTCCTAATTCGTCTCTAAACGAACGATTCATTCACCCTTGAGAATTTTTTTTTTTAATTTTTTTAATTTTTATGGTTTTTTTTTTTAATTTTTATGATTTTTTTTTTTAATTAAAAAGAATTAAATCTACCTTAGAGGCAAAACCTACTAACTAGAAGAAAAAAAAAATCCTACTAACTAGTCTTAAAAAAAAAAATAATCTAAACAATTAAAGAGAAAAGAAAAATAAGAAATAATAAACAAAGAAACTAATTAAAATAAAGAGGCAATTAATGTAGAATTAAAACTAGCAATTAATCTTATAAATATAAATCTAGCAAATTTAAAACTACAACTAAAATTTAAAAAGAGTTACAAAATTAAATTTGAAAGATGCAAATTAATGACTAATTAACTATTTAGAAAGATGCTTGATTAATTTTATTTTAAATATGCAATTCTAATTAACTTAAAAAGTAATAATTTAGAAAATTTTAAAGATGCAAATTAAATTAAAAGCTAAACTAAACATACAAATTTCTAACAAAATTAAAATTAAAGAATGAATTACTAAGTTAACAATCTAAATTGATGCTTTCTTAACAATTACCTAGAGATGCTTTCTAACAAATTAATTTTTAAATTAACTTAATTAATTATCCTAAAATTAACAAAGATAAAAAAATTAAATTAGATTAATAGTTAGAAAAGTTAGAGATACCAACCTCGATCGCTAAAATTCCACAATTCAAATCTTACTTGGAACAAAGCACCTCCCCGGCAACGGCGCCAAAATTTGATTACGCCCAAAATATGCAAACGCTAAGCGGTCGATTGTAGTTTAGATGGGCGGTCGATTCCACGGAGAGATGATGAACAAATTAAAATTTAAATGAAAGGAATTTAGAAAAAGAAGATGGGTTGAAAATTCGAGTTTTGGAAATTGTGTAAATAAATGATAAAAATTGATTTTAAAGAAAGATTAATAATGGAATTGGTTAAGTGTAGGAATCCTTTTATGTTTTACAAAATTAAATATAATTTTGATTCATATAACTCAATTGAAAATTTCACATCCCAAATAATCAATCGGAAAATTTAGAAATAAAGAACAAAAATTATTTTCAAATGTATTTAAATAAATCAATTTCTCAAATTAAGAACATGTTATTTATTTTATAAAAATCCAAAATCGACAATATAACAAGTCATAATGTAGTAAAAGATTTTTATAAAATAAAGGAAATATCAATAAAATTATATTGTTAAAATCCCACATAAAAAGAGCATGACTAGATTTATATGAAATTAAACACTACAATAATATTAACAAAGAAATTAAGAAAAAGATGGAGAAATTGAAATTACTTAAAATTATAAAATACTAGAACAATGTTGAATCAAAATTATAAATAAAATTGCATTACACAAAATTCTTCCTACACTTTACCAAATAAAACTTAGCCTAATTTGTTAAACATTTTCACAAATTCTAAAAAGAAAGTATGAAAATGCTAACAAAAATTAAAGAGAAAAATAGAGAGAAAAACTAAATTGCAAAGAAAAATTGGAAGAAAAGAGGTGTGAAATTCGGAATGGGCTAGGGTCCTATTTATAGGAGTTTGAGGGCCAACATGTAACTCCAAAATTAAATAAAAAAAAAAACTGAAAATTAAAAGGGAAAATAAATAGGAGTTAATTGCAAATAGAAATAAATGGGAGAGAGAGTGGGAGGTTATGGGAAATGGAAAACTGATGTAATAATCGGATGGGACCCACGGATCGAAAAATTCAAAAAGCGGGGGACAACTGAGACACGTGGCGGCTCCGTATTGGCTGGGCGGGCGCGCGACGCCGACGCAGGGCTGGCCGACAGGGCCACGCGGCGGACGGGGAGTGGGCCGACGCTGGGACCGGCCGACGCTACCGCCTGCTTTTTTTTTTTTTTTTTTCTTTCTTTCGCTTCGCCACGTGTCGATCGGGCCGGATGGAGCGCAAGTAATCCCGTCTTGGCGCGGTTGTACCATGAGCTCAATATAATCACCAATTAATGCATGCCACGTGTCGAAGTCTGGAATTTCTGAATTAAATCATTTTCCTTGCATTTCCTTTGTATTTTCTTCTCCATTTTAATTCCAACTTCCACCAAAACACCTACAAAAATTAATAAATCAAATTAAAACCTAATATTCTCATATATCAAAATATTCAATTAAATCCATGAAAATATTAAATTAAAAATTAATTTATTTTACAATTAAGCACAATTTAAGTGTATTTTCACACACTAATCACAACCCCCAACTAGCTTATTGCTAGTCTCTAGCAATTTCAAAGCGAAAATAAAAAGTTATGCTAAACCTAAAATTTAAATCAAACTCTCCTAAGGATATTAAAAATAAGTAAAACAAAATTAAAGCTAAAATCAATAAATGCTATCAAGACTAATTCGAAATGACTCGAGAGATGTGTGTGTGTGTATCAAACTATAATCCGTCTTTCCACAAACCATAACACAAGTAGTATCCGAAAAATAGAAGAAAATCACAAAGTTAAAAGCCTCAACTCCAAATACCTAACAGGAATAATGAAAAATTTAGTGCAAAGATGTCACTCTTGGAGTTGGAAAATGAGAAAACACTCAAAAGTGGATTTATCAATTTAAGGACAAACTAATAAACAAAGATTGATCAAATGATAGATGTGTGGAAACTCATTACTCAAAACCAAAAATATGCTCTTAAGATTTCAAATTGGCTAGGAAGAAGGTACAAGTATGAACTATGAGCCAAAAATACATAACAACAACTCTTTTTTTTTTTTTTCTTTTTTTCAACTTTTTTTTTTTCGAGACAAGAAATGAGTACATCAAATAAGAATAATGTAGAATGATATTCTTTTGATTATTACAATAAATGAGTACAACCAAATCTACATATAAAATCACATTCTTGTTCTTTTTTCATTTTTTTTTTTTTTTAGGAAAATAAAGAGAAAAATAAAAGGCTCAACTAAAGATTATCCTAACTAGCCAAAAATCATCCTTAAAGCATAAATCAAGAATCAAATAATAAAGTTTCAAAATGTAAACCAATTCAAATGATCAATGAAAGTTTAAAAGAAGTTTTCTCAACTCACAAATGACTCACAACAAGTATATGAAAAGCTTAAAAACTTTGGAAATTCTTTTCTTTCTCATCAACTACTTGTATTAACAAGCATTCTAACCACAAAGTTTGATTCGTGCACAAATAACTCATGAAATCATATCCTAATAGTCAAGATAGCAAAAAGTGATTAAAACTAAAAAATTTTCAAAACTTATTTAAATATCCTCAAAAATAATTTGACCTAAAAATTAAGAAAAACACAATTAATTATTTTGCATGAAACACCACCCCCAACAAAAATCAGACAGTGTCCTCAATGTCTAAAGATTTGAAATGACAATGAAAAACATAAGACAAGGAAAGAGACCACCTGGATGATGAAGATGGCGCAACTCCACAGCAAACTCCACAATTAAGCTCAAAAACTTACAAAAATAACAAACAAATCAAAACACTAAAAATAAAATAAAAATAAAGCAAAAACAAAAACAAAAAGAAATCAAAGCAAATAAATAGGAGACTCCAAATGGATCTCCTCTACCTGACCAACTCGCTCTATATAATGCTTCAGTCTCTGGCCATTAACTCTAAAAACTCTCCCACCAGTTAGGTCCTCAATCTCAACAGAACCATTGGGAAACACTTGCTTAATCAAGAATGGACCGGTCCAACGCGACCTCAACTTTCCAGGATGAAGATGGAGACGGGAATCATAAAGATGAACTCTCTGACCAGGCTCAAACGTCCGTCTCAAAATCTGTCTATCATGAGCTACTTTCATCCGGGCTTTGTAAATCCGCGAGTTGTCATAAGCATCATTGCGAAGCTCCTCAAGTTCAAATAGCTGGAGCTTTCTTTGAACACCGCGCCACTAAGATCAAAGTTAAGAGCTTTAATGACCCAAAACGCTTTATGCTCGAGCTCAACGGGTAAATGACAAGCTTTTCCATAAACAAGCCGATAGGGAGACATCCCAAGAGGGGACTTAAAGGCGATCTGGTAAGCCCAAAGCGCATCGAGAAGTCGAGAAGACCAATCTTTACGATCCTGGATGAACCGTTTTTTCCAAAATTTGCTTAATTTCCCTATTGGCTAACTCGCTTGACCATTGGTTTGTGGATGATAGGCATTTGCAACTTTATGGATGACACCATATTTACTCATAAGAGCCTTAAAAGAACGGTTGCAAAAATGAGTGCCTTGATCACTAATGATAGCACGAGGCGTACCAAACCTAGATAACACATTTTCTTTCAAGAACTTAACAACTGTAGCATTATCATTGGTCCTACACGGAACAGCCTCGACCCACTTAGACACATAATCCACAGCAAGCAGGATGTAATGGTAACCAGAAGAAGGTGGAAAGGGTCCCATAAAATCTATTCCCCAACAATCGAATACCTCAATAACAAGAATTGGGTTCAAGGGCATCATGTAACGACGGGACAAGGAACCTAACTTCTGACACCTCACACAAGATCGACAAAACTCATTAGTGTCCTTAAAAAGTGTTGGCCAATAAAGACCACATTGCAAAATCTTAGCGGTCTTCTTCTCATAGAAAAATGACCACCACAAGCTTCATTATGACGGAACGTAAGAACACTCTCGATCTCATCATCAGGAATACATCTCCTCAAAATTTGGTCGGGGCAATACTTAAAAAGATAAGGATCATCCCAATGAAAATTACGCACCTCGACCAAAAACTTTCGCTTATCTTGAGAACTCCAATCGAAGGAATCTCATTGGACACTAAGTAATTCACAATATGAGCATACCAAGGTAACTTAATGACAACTAAAAGATGTTCATCAGGGAACTCATCCCTAATAGGAGTAATGTGAGTAGAATCATGGAATTGCAAGCGAGACAAATGGTCTGCTACAACATTCTCAACACCCTTTTTATCCTTAATGATAATATCAAATTCTTGCAAAAGAAGGATCCACCTAATTAAACGAGCCTTAGCATCCTTTTTGGATAAGAGATACTTAAGGGCAGAATGATCAGTGAAAATCGTGATAGGGGAACCAATCAAATAAGCACGGAATTTGTCCAAGGCAAACACGACTGCAAGCAACTCTTTCTCAGTAGTAGTGTAATTCATTTGAGCACTATTGAGAGTTCTACTTGCATAATAGACAACAAAGGGTTTTCCTTCCCTTCTTTGACCTAAAACGGCTCCAACAAAGATAATCACTCGCGTCACACATAATCTCAAAAGGCAAAGTCCAATCAGGTGACTGAATAATAGGAGCGGAGGTCAATTTTTCCACAAGTGTGCGGAAGGCAGTTTCACACTCGGGAGTCCATGTAAACACAGAATCTTTTGCTAGGAGACTACAAAGAGGGCGAGATATAGTAGAAAAGTTCTGAATGAACCTTCTGTAGAAACCAGCATGGCCCAGAAATGAACGAATGTTTTTAACAGTTTTGGGAGTGGGTAAATGGGAAATGAGTTCTACCTTAGCAGGATCTACCTCAATTCCTCTCTCAGAAACTATATGGCCTAATACAATACCCGAAGGCACCATAAAATGGCATTTTTCCCAATTAAGAACTAGATTCTTCTCCTCACATCTCTTAAGAATATTCTCTAAGTTAAGAAGGCATGAATTGAAAGAATCTCCAAAAACTGTCAAATCATCCATAAAAACCTCCATTGATTGACCAATCATATCACTGAAAATGCTCATCATACATCTTTGGAAGGTAGCTGGCGCATTACATAGTCCAAAAGGCATACGACGAAAGGCATAAGTACCAAACGGACAAGTAAATGTGGTCTTATCTTGATCCTCTAAAGCAATCTCTATTTGATAATATCCTGAATAACCGTCAAGAAAGCAATAGAAAGGATGACCAGCTACACGCTCAAGGATTTGGTCAATGAAAGGGAGTGGAAAATGGTCTTTACGAGTGGCGGCATTTAATTTCCTATAATCAATGCACATTCGCCAACCCGTCACAGTTCGGGTAGGAACAAGAGCTCTTTTCTCATTCTCTACCACAGTGACTCCAGATTTCTTGGGCACAACTTGAGTGGGACTGACCCATTTACTATCAGCTACTGGATAGATGATACCAGCATCTAGAAGCTTCAAAACTTCATTCTTAACAACCTCCTTCATAGTAGGGTTCAGTCTCCTTTGAGGGTCTCTCCTAGGAATGGCCTTATCTTCCAAATTAATTCGTTGGGAGCAAATAAGAGGACTAATCCCTTTAATGTCGGCAATCGTCCGCCTTATGGCGACTTTATGCTCACGCAACATATTTATCAACATTTGTTCTTGTGAAACATCGAGTTTGGATGAAATGATGACAGGAAAAGTTTCATCGCCTTCTAGGAAAACATGTTTAAGGCCATCAGGTAAGGGAGCTAGTTTCGAATAGGGACTTCTTCACGAGAAGGTTTAGGCTTTTCTCTTTCTTGGGGGTAGCTCTTCAAAACGGGGTTGCCAAAACCTAGTCCCGACAGGATCACTAACCAACTCAATAGCATTGGAATTTTCAAGATCGAGAGAAGATTATCAAAATCATCAAAAGTAATCTCCTCTCGAAACAAGTGTGTCTATCAAGAAGGTTTGGTGACATTCATCATCGTCACGTGGTTGTTTACCAATGTTAAAGATATTGATTTCTAGAGTCATATTTCCAAATGAAATTTTCATTAGACCATTCCTACAATTGATCAAAGCATTTGCGAGCAAGGAAAGGTCTACCTAGGATGATAGGAACTTTGGACTCCATATTAACCACCGGACTGAGTATCAAGAATAATAAAATCAACGGGGTAATAGAATTTTTCAACTTGAACTAACACATCCTCAATTATACCCCGAGGTTTCTTAATTGATCTATCGGCCATTTGCAACACCACGAGGGTGGGCTTAATCTCGCCTAAACCAAGTTCGAATAGATAGAATAAGGCATGAGATTGACGCTTGCTCCAAGATCGAGCAAAGCTTGACCGAAAGAATGGTTTCCTATTTGACAAGAGATGGTAGGACAACCAGGATCTTTATACTTGAGGTGTCTTTTGATCAATGATCGCACCGATTTGCTCGATCAAGAAGGCGGTTTTCTTAACATGATGCTTTCTTTTAATAGTGCAGAGGTCTTTGATGACCTTGGCATAAGCCAGGCACTTGCTTGATCACATGAAGTAGGGGAAGATTGATTTTCACTTGAGTCGGATGCTCAAGGAGTTCCGCTTGCTTTTCTAAAAATTTCCCAAGAGGGGCGTAAAGCTTGGGGAAAAGGAAGAGGTACAGGAACATTAGTTGGAACAAATTATCTCCAACAGGATTCATAACAGGATTATTCGAAGGGGTATTATTGGATGAAGGATTTATGAATTCTTTTCCACTTCGAGTGGTGATGGCATTGGCCTCCTCAAGATTGAAAGTATTTGGATTAGCGGTTTGAGCCATATTGATCCCTTTTGGATTGGATTGAGCTTGGGAAGGAAATTTTCCTCTTTCATTAATAGACAAAGAATTAGTCAATTTAGAGAATTGGCTTTTTATGTCTTTGCTCTCTTCCATCATTTGAGTGAAAAGGGATTCAAACTTTTGATTGGTCTTAGCCTGGGCCTCTATAAAGAATGCAAGGTATTCTCGAGAGAATTCCTTGGCGGTTGATTATATTGAGGGGCGAAAAAGGGCCTTTGGGCTTGAGTTTGTTGGGCTTGATCATTTCTCCATTGCCCACCAGAAGTTTGGGCTTGATTGGGATCTCTCCAACCGAAATTAGGGTGGTTTCTCCAAAGAAGGATTATAAGTGTTAGAGAAAGGTTTATTATAAGCTCCTAAAGCATTGCATTGCTCTTCATAAACTTCTCTAATTTCACCATAGGTAGGACAGTCCTTGGCTAGATGTTCTATTTCTCCACAGACAAAGCATGGCTCTCTAGAATCGGCCCCAAGCCTATATGGATATCTCTAGATTCTTTAGATTTGAGGGATTCTAATTGCTTAGTCAAAGACTCAACTTGGGCTTTAAGATTATCCTCTTCTCTAAGTTGATAGATTCCAGCGGGTTTGGATCTATTAGTGCTTTCAGATGCACTTGGGCCAGTCCATGTATGGGCTTTTTCAGCAAGCTCATTGAGAAATTCAAAAGCTTCATCAGGATCTTTTTGCAAGAAGTCTCCATTGCACATCATTTCTACAAATTTGCGCTCTCGGACAGTTAATCCATCATAGAAATAGCTATTGATTCTCCAACTTTCATAGCCATGGTGGGGACATAGGGTTAACAAATCTTTAAAACGTTCCCAGACTTGGTACAACGTTTCATTGTCTTTTTGGGAAAACATTGAGATTTGTCTTTTAAGACTATTGGTCTTATGGTGAGGGAAATATTTATTGAAAAAGGCAGTGGTCATCTCCTCCCATGTTCCAATTGACCTTGGTCTTAACGAATGCAACCAGACTCTTAGCTTTACTCTTCAAAGAGAATGGGAAAAACTTAAGTTTAACATGATCTAAGGCATTTGGTTGGTTGTTGAAAGTGGCTACCACTTCTTCAAAGTCCCTAATATGCACATATGGATCTTCATTCTCTAAACCATGAAAATTTGGCAAGAGTTGGACCATACTCGTCTTAAAAGCAACATTTGGTGCATTAGGATTTAGAATTATGCATGATGGAGTGGTAGTTCGGGTGGGATGAAGGTAGTCATGAAGAGACTTTAATTGAACTTCTTCGTTATTTTCCATCCTAAAAGGGTTGTCTCCCAAAGAAGAATTGGATGATAAAAATGAGGAAGAACTAAAGGAATCGGAAGAATTATCGCTTGGTGATTTAGGCCTTTTTGCAAATCTTCCTAATTCGTCTCTAAACGAACGATTCATTCACCCTTGAGAATTTTTTTTAAAATTTTTAAATTTTTATGGTTTTTTTTTTAATTTTTATGATTTTTTTTTAATTAAAAAGAATTAAATCTACCTTAGAGGCAAAACCTACTAACTAGAAGAAAAAAAAAATCCTACTAACTAGTCTTAAAAAAAAAAATAATCTAAACAATTAAAGAGAAAAGAAAAATAAGAAATAATAAACAAAGAAACTAATTAAAATAAAGAGGCAATTAATGTAGAATTAAAACTAGCAATTAATCTTATAAATATAAATCTAGCAAATTTAAAACTACAACTAAAATTTAAAAAGAGTTACAAAATTAAATTTGAAAGATGCAAATTAATGACTAATTAACTATTTAGAAAGATGCTTGATTAATTTTATTTTAAATATGCAATTCTAATTAACTTAAAAAGTAATAATTTAGAAAATTTTAAAGATGCAAATTAAATTAAAAGCTAAACTAAACATACAAATTTCTAACAAAATTAAAATTAAAGAATGAATTACTAAGTTAACAATCTAAATTGATGCTTTCTTAACAATTACCTAGAGATGCTTTCTAACAAATTAATTTTTAAATTAACTTAATTAATTATCCTAAAATTAACAAAGATAAAAAAAATTAAATTAGATTAATAGTTAGAAAAGTTAGAGATACCAACCTCGATCGCTAAAATTCCACAATTCAAATCTTACTTGGAACAAAGCACCTCCCCGGCAACGGCGCCAAAATTTGATTACGCCCAAAATATGCAAACGCTAAGCGGTCGATTGTAGTTTAGATGGGCGGTCGATTCCACGGAGAGATGATGAACAAATTAAAATTTAAATGAAAGGAATTTAGAAAAAGAAGATGGGTTGAAAATTCGAGTTTTGGAAATTGTGTAAATAAATGATAAAAATTGATTTTAAAGAAAGATTAATAATGGAATTGGTTAAGTGTAGGAATCCTTTTATGTTTTACAAAATTAAATATAATTTTGATTCATATAACTCAATTGAAAATTTCACATCCCAAATAATCAATCGGAAAATTTAGAAATAAAGAACAAAAATTATTTTCAAATGTATTTAAATAAATCAATTTCTCAAATTAAGAACATGTTATTTATTTTATAAAAATCCAAAATCGACAATATAACAAGTCATAATGTAGTAAAAGATTTTTATAAAATAAAGGAAATATCAATAAAATTATATTGTTAAAATCCCACATAAAAAGAGCATGACTAGATTTATATGAAATTAAACACTACAATAATATTAACAAAGAAATTAAGAAAAAGATGGAGAAATTGAAATTACTTAAAATTATAAAATACTAGAACAATGTTGAATCAAAATTATAAATAAAATTGCATTACACAAAATTCTTCCTACACTTTACCAAATAAAACTTAGCCTAATTTGTTAAACATTTTCACAAATTCTAAAAAGAAAGTATGAAAATGCTAACAAAAATTAAAGAGAAAAATAGAGAGAAAAACTAAATTGCAAAGAAAAATTGGAAGAAAAGAGGTGTGAAATTCGGAATGGGCTAGGGTCCTATTTATAGGAGTTTGAGGGCCAACATGTAACTCCAAAATTAAATAAAAAAAAAACTGAAAATTAAAAGGGAAAATAAATAGGAGTTAATTGCAAATAGAAATAAATGGGAGAGAGAGTGGGAGGTTATGGGAAATGGAAAACTGATGTAATAATCAGATGGGACCCACGGATCGAGAAAATTCAAAAAGCGGGACAATGAGACACGTGGCGGCTCCGTATTGGTGGCGGTGGCGCACGCCGACGCAGGGGCTGGGCCGATGAGGCCACGCCACGGGGACGGGGAGTGGGCCGACGCTGGGACCGGCCGACGCTATTGTCTGCTTTTTTTTTTTTTTTTTTCTTTCTCTTCGCCACGTGTCGGATCGGCCGGATGGAGCGCAAGTAATCCCGTCGTGCGCAATTGTACCATGAGCTCAATATAATCACCAATTAATGCATGCCACGTGTCGAATTGCTGAATTTCCCAATTAAATCATTTTCCTTGCATTTCCTTTGTATTTTCTTCTCCATTTTAATTCCAACTTCCACCAAAACACCTACAAAAATTAATAAATCAAATTAAAACCTAATATTCTCATATATCAAAATATTCAATTAAATCCATGAAAATATTAAATTAAAAATTAATTTATTTTACAATTAAGCACAATTTAAGTGTATTTTCACACACTAATCAGGTTTTGACTCCCACGGCAACAAGGAAGAAAAGGAAAGGAATTTTATGATTTTTGCCTAAAAATTGACTTTTAAAGAGAAAGTGAATAGTAACTTTAGATATTTAACAATTTGGGAAATGACGCTTACGTCCCTCTTTTACTTTTGCTTTAAAAACGAAACCCAAAGCTCGTAAATAAATCTAAAGGTGATTAATAATTATTAATTGGTCCATTAATAATTATTAATGTCACCAAAACAAATTTTAATTATTAAAACGATTAAAAACAATTTCGGACATAAATAACTATTAAAATTGAAATTTCTAAAATTAAACTAATCTTAAAAGCTTTATTTTTAAAATAAATAAAATAAAGTAAAAATAAATAAAATAAATAAATAAATAAAAGTCACGGGACGTTACAGACTACCCTCCTTAAAAGACTTTTCGTCCTCGAAAAATACACTCACCAAGTGATAAGCAAGGGTACTTAGACTGCGTTTCGTCCTCACGTTCCCACGTAATCTCTTTCAACACTTGGTTCCTTTACAATACTTTTACCAAGTGGATAACTTTGTTTCTCAACACTTTGGTTCGGATGCTAGGATCACAACCGGCATTTCCTTTTAAGACTAGCTAGCATCCAAAACCACTTAATAGAATATAACATTCATAAACAAGATTATCAGGTCTCAGATAAAACAAGAGAGTGCTCTAAAACTGACAAAGTACCTGTCACAACTGTACCAGATGCCTCAGCATCCTCTCGAGTGGTGGCAAAGACACGGGCCTGCTGTCGTGTCTGAGGCTGTGCCTGAACTACCGGTGGTGCTCTCTGCTGCTGATGAGGCCTAACCTGGCCCCTACCAACAGTCTGGCCTCGGCCCTGGGTCTGTTCTCGATCCTGAACCTGACAAGAACTCTGACTCTGACCTCCACTATACCGTACTGTCTGCAAACTAGGGCAGAAAGGTCTAGTATGTCCGATCTGTCCACACTGAAAGCACCTCATCACCTTACACTGACCTAGGTACAATCTGGACAGTAGGGTAAAGGAAGAGCCTGTCTAAATGGCTGTGTCCCTCGACCTAAAAAGTCGTCCCCAACCTTCCTCTTCTGAGAAGAAGCCTGCGCAGTAATCTCAAAAGCCTTCTTCTCAGCATCCCCAATATCTAATGCCAAAGCGGCATTCAAAGCATCTGCGAAGGTTGTAGGCTGCAAGGCTCGTACCTGACCTCGTAACTCAGCCCTCAAACCTACTATAAACCGTCTCCTCTTACTCCCTAGATCGATAACATGTCTGGTGGCAAACTTTGACAACCTGTCAAACTCTCTCTCATACTCTACCACAGACATATCACCCTGTCTAAGGGTAAGAAACTGAATCTCTAACTGGTCTCGTGTATCCTCGGGATAGTATTTATCAAAAAACTTCTCCCTGAACATCTCCCAACTAACCTGTAAATCAGGACTGAGAGTATGGGATATACCATTCCACCAATAAAGTGCATCATCAACCAATGAATAGGTCCCACAGTGAACCTTCAGTTGATCTGGGAACTTAATGAACCCAAGTACCCTCTCAATCCTGGTAATCCATCTCTTCGCATCAGCCAGATCGGTAGATGTACCATAAAACTCAGGAGTGTTATACCTGATATACTCCTTCAGAGTTTTCGCAGCATCAGTAACACCAGACTGATCTACCACAGGAGCAGGTGCTCTAACAGGTGGTATAGCCTGATCAGTAAGTCCCCCACCACCTCGTAAAAGATCTCTAAAATACTCCTCAGAAATGGTAACACTGCGACCATGACTAGGTGGCTGATCTACTGGAGGCTCATCCTCCCAATACACAGGTGGAAGAGGTGGCGGTGTAACTACCCTCGACTTACCTCTACCTCGTACCCCAGTCGGTACTCTACTACGACCATGCCTAGGTGTCACTGTCCTCGGAGGCATACTGAAATCACATCAGAAAAGCCTCACATGAGTTAACAGGAAAGTAAAAGCAAAAGTACACACAAACTAATCAAAAGAGAGCGTTCTAAGGATACCTGGCGCCGGTGACTTAGAGCGATGTTTGGACAATATTAAAATATGAAAAACATGCGATGCATGTGGTCTTCAAAACCAAAGAGGCTCTGATACCAACTGTAACGACCCGAACCCGTTAAATTCTTTAAATTCAAATGCACAGCGGAAGACTCGACTTTTAAAGAAAAACGGCGTGGGTTCGTTTAAAAATCGAATAACCAAAACCTGTTTTAAAACCCAAATTTCCAGAAAAAGCAATAAATCGGGAATGCGCATTCCAAAAGATATTTAAATCATAAAACATAGACATATTTTACACAAATACCCTTTCGGGCTCAAAAAGGCATAAGTATGTAAAGATAAAATAATTAACAAGCATTTTTATGAATGCTAAACCAAAACGAGTTCCTAATATTGTCCATACACCATCTCGAGTGGTCACGCGGCTCCACCTCCTCTACCACGCTTCTTAGCTCGAGGTTTACCTGAAAATTTGTAAGTGTAGCACCATTCGCATAACATGCTAGTGATTGTAAAATGAAAGCAAGTAATCCTATGAACAAAATCTCATAACCGAAATCGTGTCCAAAGGCCTATAGTGCTCGATACTACCCACATCCATACTTCCAATTTCCATACAATCAATCGATAGTCATATACTACCCGTAAACGTCATTCAATACCGTACGATAGATATAAAGACTTAAAGTAAAGTAACATTCACTACTAAGTCTTACTACACAATTCTAAAGAATATGTAAAGTAACAATAACTATCTTTATTACCAAACACATTTCATCGTATCGTGCTAATAATGTCGCAACCACACACGCTCAAATCTTCGAATGCTACCCGTATCATAGCATGTGTAGTACTATAATAATGATAACAATAATAACGCATCTATACACACTCAAATCTTCGAATGCCAACCTCACCACAGCGTGTATAGTGCTATAAAGTATAATGCATCTATAACGCTCATTTCATAGAATGCCCACCTTACCACTACGTATATAGTGCTATATCACAAATCATCTCACCATGATACCGTATGGAGCGTATCAACATACTATCATGTGCCGTATCACAAACTCTAGCAACATAATTACATATGGATCAAAATCAACATACTATCATGTGCCGTAGTGCCATATTACCATCATCGCACCATGATACGTATGGATCGAAATCAACATACTATCATGTGCCGTAGTGCCATCATCGTAATGTGCTCGTATGGAATCGAATCAACATACCACGTACGGTCGTACCAACATCACACTATGATACATATGGATCAAAATCACATACTATCATGTGCTAGTTACAAACCATAGTACCATGGTTACATATGGATCAAAATCACATACTACCATGTACTATCCCACTAATCATCTCACCATGATTACATATGGATCAAAATCACATACTATCACGTGCAGAATCAAAGTACTCAAGGTTCCCAAAAATCATTTCACCATGATTACATATGGATCAAAATCACATACTACCATGTGTAAATGAATGTGCCCTAGGTCTCCAATAAGTTAGCTAAACTCCAAAGAATTCTACTAAGTTAATTAGAAACCTAACTAGCTAGATTACACGAGTTATCACTCAAGTGCAACATCTAATTACTTTACTTCCAAATTCATCCAAGTAACTTTCAAATCAATCAAAGTAACTTCCATTTCCACTTTCATCTAACATCTCCAAATCAAATTACCATACTTCCAAACCACTCCGATGTTCCCTAATCATCGAACTATCCATAATTTCCAACTTTCCACACACACTTCCTAATCAAAGTCTCCAACAAATACTTAATCCTAAGAAGTTATCTCCCTCTTTACATCGATAAACAATTACATAATGAAACTAAATTCATAAAGCCACTTTCACATTAAACTCACCTTAGCTTGAAGACAAGCTCCGAATAATCCGAGGTTGTAAAATCACGAACAAATCACAATCCTACAAACGAATTAATCCTAAAGAACATTAATTAACCGGAAAACAATCAAACAACATCTAAACACATAAAACCACGAAAATCCCGGATTCTACCCTTATGGAGCTCTCGGCCAAGCTAGGGAAAAAGGGGTTCGGGTTTGATTTTCCAGCTTTTATGCAATTTAGAGGTGTTTTGGGTTCGTTTCGAATACTTTGGAGGTTTGCAAAATCAATGGGTAACCGAAAATTAGGGTTTTACATATTAATCCATTTTCGAAAAATTAACTAAAAAGCAAAAACACAAAGAACTTAACATCCTAAACATAGCCCAAAGAGGGAAAATCACAAGGGACGGGTTTCCGTCTCAAACTCGGTTTTAGGGTTTAGAGAAAGTTTCTAAAATTGACCATAAAGACTTCCCCGAATGAAACCTTCAAGCTTCGGTGAACGAATTCGAAGATTACAACTCAAAACCTCCATTAAAACACTATTCACATCAAAATTTAGAAACTTTAACATATCTTTAAGCCTCGAGGAAACGAGCGAAAATTACGTTCGGTAGGTTGGAAATGATCTACGGGCCAAGTGCTTTCCGATGGATGTAGAATCGAGACGATCTACCGAGAAATAAAGAAAAACCAAAAATTGGGTGTAGGGTTTTGACTCCCACTGCAACAAGGAAGAAAAGGAAAGGAATTTCTATGATTTTTTCCTAAAAATTGACTTTTAAAGAGAAAGTGAATAGTAACTTTAGATATTTAACAATTTGGGAAATGACGCCTACGTCCCTCTTTTACTTTTGCTTTAAAAATGAAACCCGAAGCTCGTAAATAAGTCTAAAGGTGATTAATAATTATTAATTGGTCCATTAATAATTATTAATGTCACCAAAACAAATTTTAATTATTAAAACGATTAAAAACAATTTCGGACATAAATAACTATTAAAATTGAAATTTCTAAAATTAAACTAATCTTAAAAGCTTTATTTTTAAAATAACTAAAATAAAGTAAAAATAAATAAAATAAATAAATAAATAAATAAATAAAATTTACCCCTAAAAGTCACGGGACGTTACACTCACATAAAGAAAAGTTAATTCTAATGATTGGAGATCCATTCTAGTTAGAATTAGAGGTGGAAAATGTTAACTCTAGAGTTGCCTCCTTCATGTACTGGTCATTATAAGATCAAGGTTCAAAATATCGGTAATGGGGGGGGGGGAAGAATCGTTCTTCCCCCTTGTTGGCGACATGTCACGGAAATATCCATGGTTTCGGTGACATGTTGAATATCGATGGATATTGGCGAGATGTTGCCGAAATGTTGCTGATTTATGAATGTCCGATTCAGAAAATTGAGAAGAAGATGATAAAATTTCAAGTAAAACGTAAATGAATTCCATACAAAAATATTTGATCTCTCTTCCTTGCCAGAGTTTTACATGAATAATCATTAATAAACATGATTGAATGGAAGAAGTGAGCGAATGAGAGAGGGAAGAGAAGAAGAAAAGCCATCGAATTTGATTTTGGTTGAGAGTTGAGTTTGATCTTGGTTGATAGGCTTGATAATGATAACTGACTCTTGAGATTCTCAAGAGACAAAGACAGACAATGGGCATGCAGGGCATAGATAATATCGAAAATTGAAGAAGAGAGAGAAGGGGAATTAATTTCCTTGAAAAGAGTAAAGAGATAAAATGTTTAATAAAAATTTGAATAAAGGCAGCTGTCAGTGTGATCTTCAATGCATAATTACCATTATATAAATGTTGTTAATTATTCTATATGATATAATCTTAGTGCACGACGACCAAGTGTTGTAATCTCGTCTATCAATGTTAAGTCATAGTTTCTTAAAAAAAATTGAAAAAAAGGAAATTTAAATTTATTTTATTTTGATTTAAACTTATATTATTCTAAGACTTCAATTCTTAAAGAAAAACCCTCAAAATTCACTATATTTAAGCATTTAAAGTTATCTAATATTTTAGCTTATATATAATAATTAGTTGTCTCCTTTGTAAACAGTATTAATAGCTCTATCATTTATAAAATTGTTATTTTGTGCCTAAGTTTTGATATTTTCTAATACTAATGTCCATATATATGTGTATTTTATTGATATAACTATTTAGAATGATGGTTTAATGCTTAATTAAGCTCTAATAAAAGTTTCATCCACAAATTCAAACAATTTCTATGGTTATCCATGATATCCGTGATTCTTCTCGGAATATCCGTCGACATCGACATCGACATCGACATCTCCGTAAAATTGACTTGTCGACATCGACATCGACATTTTTATCCTTGTATAAGATGAACTCTATATTTATCAATGCATCTTTCAAGGTCGATATGTTTAATGTTTGGGACATTCTTATTTTAGGATTGTCGACTTGGTTTATACTTGCAGTGTGTAAACTTGATATGTAATGAGATGACTGTTTCTTTTCACATCATATGCTAAGAATATACAAGCTTCTTATCCATAACCTATCTTCATAATTGTTTCAATATCTCCATTTTATATTCTAAGTTATACTTTAAAACTTGAAAGTATTCTTTAACAATGGCATTGTTGAGCATCGGGCCGTGGTTTGTAGGGAAAGAATAGTACTTGGACATTGTCTTGTCTTGTCTTGTCTGTTCTTGTTGTTCTTATAGGTAAGCAACACATTATACGTTGTGTAATTATAATTTTCTTAAATATGCTTCAACATATGATATGATAGCTCTATGATTTCTTTTTTTTTATCAGGTCCAGACGATGTGAGGGATCTCTATTCTTTTTTAAAGACCACACTTCTGATGTTAATACGTCTAATACCCCCTTGAAGTTCAGGCACGTCAATAACTTCTCGTCTTAATCTTAGGCTGATTGTTGTGCGTATTTGACAAAAAATGTTTTTACTTCGTTTCAAGCAATTCATATGCATTCATGCTCATGCCACTAATGTATGCTTGTGCCTTGTTTTGCACAAGTTCTTCATCACGCCACTGTTTTATGCTTCTATGCTTATTTTTCCACGTACGTGCAATTTTTTATTTTGTTTTTTATTACAATGCCTTCTCAACATGCAGTTATTTACCTTTGCAGAATTGCTCTCATATTAGATGCTTTGATTTGAGTTCCAAATAAAACGTCCGTATTGTTCAGTGATGCTTCTTTCACACATGAGTTTCACGAAACCGTGAGTTAGATAGATAGTAGTAGTTGTTTCTTGTTTGATGCTTATTAGAATTTTGTTACCATTTCAAATGTTCTGAGAATTTGCTTTAGGTGATGACTTCTAGAAATTATCCAATAGTTGAAGGACTTGTTGATGCATTTGTTGATGGAGTAAGGTTTGCTTGGGCTGCACATTTCATACTTATACATGACATGGCTGATGCAAGAGAAGTCATTCATAGTGCCTCATCAAAATATTTGGATCATATATATTCATGTTTGAAAGTTTTCTCACACAATGTTTTTCAGTTTTCACTTTAAAAAGTTGTTAGAACCACAACTTACCAGGTTGGGACCGTTTATGTTTTTTGGTGCTGTAGTTATTAATTATATGTTGAGAGTGCCATTTTTAAAGAGCGTTGATTATGCCATTTTTATTAGTATCATTTTGGCTCCTAGTCTCATCTGTCTGTGATGTTTGAAGAATGACGATGAGGATATGATCTATATATGTACAATGCTTATCACCACAAGCTGATTACTTGTTTCTTCTCTCATCCTGTGGCGAGAGACAAGGTCAGTTGAGAGCTTTACCATTATAATTTCATGTTCAAATTTTGGCCTTTCGTGCGTTCCATTTCTTTACTAATTTTTATTAGAATTCAAACCAAGTGTTGTAGGCATGAGATTAGTTGTAGTTTGATGAACTAGTGCATGGTTTTCTAGTTTTTGCTTTATGACTTTGTTAGACTCATTTTTTTCATAAGAAACAACCTTTCATTATCTTTCCATTAAAAAAAAGCAAGACTTTTCATCGATGAATGAAAAAGCCCAAAAAGGCCATGCAAATTTTATTAGGGCCTTGCATTTAGCGGCTATAATCGACGGTGAATAATTACTAAAACAACTACAATTTACACTCTAAATGCGTGTAGAAATAGTCGACTAGACTACCCAATACCTCAATACATAATCGCTTGGACCATCTCCTCGATACATGATGCATATGAATTGTTTCATGATTCTAGATGCCATGTTCATTTTTTATTACCACGCGTCTTTTGATTGTTGATTTTTGTGACGGCCAGGGTTTAGGAAAAATAATTAAAGTAGTTAAATTCATTTATTTTAATTTAGGGTAGTGGGAAAAGTAATTATAATGAGAATTTGTGTTTTAATGAAGTTAAACAATTGTTTTAAGTTGATTAATCTTGGTCAAAATAGTTAACTATGGTTGGGTTACAAACTAACCATTGTTAAAGTAATTATTTGTTTTTGGTTAAAATTAACCATGGTTTTGTGAAGGTGGGACAATTTTTTTTTATTATTTAAAAAAATAAAAAATAAAATAATAATAATAATTAGTTGGATTTAAAACTAAGAAGTGACGTTCCTATTTTGATTTTTTTTAAAAAAAAACAAAAGGATCAAAAGGGAAATAGGGGAAATATTTTAAGAGGTGTCAACTTCTTGATTCATTTGAACAAGCAAAATGCATTAAATAAAAAAGAATATGCTCCTTTTTCCTCTCATTTTTGGCCGAACAGCAGGGAGCATGGGGATTTCGAATTTTGGCTTCAATTTTTCTTCTTTTTGGCTTGGATTCAACTCAAAAATTGTAGGAAAGTTATGGGTTTTTGAATCTAGGAATATTGGAGCAAGATCCCACAAGTTTTGATGATGTTTGGTGAGTTTTTATAAACCCTAGAATTTTCTTAAATTGGGTTTTTGTTTAGAATTTGAGTAGTTTTGAGTTTGTGGATGTTAAATTTAAAGAAAGAGTACGATATTTCTTATAATTAAAATAAGTTATGGGTTATGAATTTCTTTTAGATTTAAATACATAAATAGTTTACTTGAAAATTTGTAAAAAAAAACCTCCATAGATGTTCATGTTTAAGCTTTGTCAATTTAGTAAGTGAAGTAGTTATTTGTCTCTTTCACATTTAAAATAGCCTAAACTTATTAATGAAGGAACTAACCTCAATATCAAGCATTGAAATAAAAAATTGGAACATACACTTTAAATTACATCATTTAGTAGAATATGTTCACTGTTTTGGTTAATTTAGGTCACTGTTTTGGTTAATTTAGGGGCTGTTTTGTAGGCTCGGGTTGTGGGGCTGTTTTGGGGTTATGGGAAGTTGTTTAAAATGTTATAAATAATTAATGCATGGAAATTATGGTGTTATTGTATATGAATGTTGTTTTATGTAGGTGAAAGACTCAAAGAAAAGCCCAATGTGCAAGCTAGATACTTTGTATCACAAGGTAGGAATAATTAGAAACTAAAGTATATTTATATTTGAGTTTTACGATATGAATTGAAATGTGTAAGGCTTTTTAATCTTGATAGTATTGCCAAGGTTTAAATGAGTTAGATAGGAGGATATTCTTGAGCAAGCAATTGGGGGTGTGTAAGACAATAAACAGAGTATAAGGATTCTAGGATGACGGGTTTTCCTTTGGCAAGCCAAGTTGTTACTGTTGGTCTTAGAATAGCTAAAGTAGAGATTATGTAACGGAGGGCCTAAGCTTGGTTCGAGGACTTAATGTTTTGATGAAGGTATTGTGGCTCGATAAAAGGGGTTGGTGATGCAACTTGAGTTATGATGAGGTAAGTTGCGAGCAAGACTTTACCGAGTGAATGTGTACTAGTTTGCGAGGGTACAGGTGAGGATAAAGGCAGAGGTGTTGACATATTAGGCACGACATAAGTATAAGAACCATGGTCAAGATCCAAAGCTCAAAATCCCATTGTTGACCACCTGAAGTTTTCCTAGTTTTTCTAATTTTGGGAGTTTCTTAGCCTTCTCCTAATATCTTCTAATTCTGGTATATTTGGGTGTAAATACGTATTTTACAAATGAAAATCATGTTAGAAAGTCCAAGCAATAAATTTTCAAGAACCCCTCAAATGGCCAAAATTGTCACTTTTCCCTTTAGCTAGTTTAGAGACTTTTTGGAGTAAAACGGGTTCCAGGGCTTAGTTTCTTGTTCTAACTGATTTAATTATGATTTTTTTTTAAGTTTAAGGTTAGTTGTCAATTGATTGTGTATGACGAAGAACGAAAAGCCAAAGTCAAGACTTGTTTCGACTAGAAAAGACATACATGTTATTTAGTCTTCTATGCCATTTGAGTACTTGCTTTATTTACATATCATGTGAGTTAATTTATTCCGTATCTTTGTTTCTACTCGTATTTCAAGTGAAGATCGAGTCATATGCTGATTTGGGACTTATTATACATATGCTCAATATGTTTAGATTGTTGTTTGACAAGCACAATTTGGCGAAATGCTACGGCATCACGTTTGAAGTTCGTGTTTTCTTAGACACTTTGAAAGTGTTGAACGATAGTTTGAAACTGAGTACTACGTTGTTTGGGAACTCTGTTTATTTGCTTTATTGTACTTATATATTAGTTTAAATGTTAATGATAAAGAAAGTATGGTTAGTGCATATCATTCCATTCCACTTCATTCATGCATTCTAAGCATTGTACAATTGGCCATGGGGTCGTAGCCCGTGTAATGGTGAGTGGTTGTTGGACGTTACACGTGGCTACCGTGGCGGAAGTGGTGAGGCTCCGAGGCGCTGTGTGGTGGGTGGCCCGGAAGCTAGAGTGGCTACAGAGATAGCCTGGAAGTATAATGAAATATGTGAAAAACGACAGATGGCAACTGAAAATGCCAAGTGTGTAAAACGGCTACTGAAATAGTCGAGTATGTGAATGGTTACTGAGATAGTTTTTATGATAATGCGTAGAGAGACGCGAGAAAGGGTAAACGAGAAATGGAGTTGTCTTGAATGAAAGTACGATATGATTTGATCGGAAACTCACATGGTTGCCGGTTTTATTAAGCTTATTTGTTTAGACTTTTAGTTATTTACTTATGAGATTTTCGTATAAGGTCTTTTAGCCACTTTTGATGCATCGTTTTCAATCATTTCACTTACACCATTTCATTAATTCTTTTAGCCATTGTGAATATATCTTTTTATATTGCTTTGTGCTCATTTGTTTAGTGACCCTAAGTTCAAATGTTTCGAGGTGATGTGAGACGGCTTGAAATTGATTGGAGTAAATGTTTGATTTAATGTTGATTTTTGAAATGAGCTATTTGATGCCTCCTAGTAAGTCGATTCTCGGAGTAAAACATGGGAGTTAAAATGCTAGTAGTTTGAAGAGAGATGGATTCATTTGTTTATATCATTTTAATAATCTTATCAGCAGTATAGTGTTGTTTTAATTTCATTTAACTTTAGGATGTGAATACCTTAAGGTTAGATAACGAAAGTGAAACGGGTTTAGAGAAAGTGCAAGTGTGAGCGGGTGTTAAGCTTAAACATACTAAGAAGACATTACCTATAGATTGTTGCACTAGTTAGTAGGATGTTAAGCAAAGTGTAATGAGTATCGAGTGGAGGAAGTTATGAGATGGGATTAAGAAAAATGAAGAGATTCGAGTTAGTGCTTGTTTGTAGCTTGAGTGACTTGTAAGAGCTTCCGGTTTTGATTTTTTTTTTTTTGGTGTAAGAGTTAGCTTAGTCATTTATACGTTTACTTTTTTGGAATCGGGAATGTTTATAGTTTGGGATAAACAGTATGAGATAAAACCTCTAGAAAAAGCAAGTTTTCGATTGAGGGACGGGTGACCCGAGTGCTTGGACTCATTTCGGATGACGGAGCTCATGCATAAACATTCTTTCTTTTCTTTTTATTCCCACTGAGTTATCAAACTCAGAGGTGCTTTATATCACCTTTCAGGTTTCGTTGCGGTTGAGGTCGTAGCGAGGAAGCTGGTATGCGTTGGAGCTTGGATGCCGGACTTGGAAATGGACTAGTGGACTGCATCTCGAGCTCGAGTCGTGTGGATTGCATAAGAAGTGTCTTATGTAATCATTAGTTTAATGTCGTTGTTTATAGTCCTTGTATAAAGTTGTTTTAAGTTGTTACACTTTTGAAACATTATTTACCGTATTTCTGCTTGGGAAATTAATGTAAACAGGTTTTGGTTTATTCTATTTTTAAATGGACCCTTGCAAATTTTTCGTAGAAATTGTTGTTTTCCATTACGAGACGTTTTAAATGACATTTAAATTTCTAATTTTTCGCACTTCCGCTGAGAGTACTCACGGCCAGTCTTTATTGGAGTCGGGTCGTTACAATTTTTCTCAAAGCTCCCACTTTTCTTCTTTTCGCTATCAGCGTGTAGGCTCTACATGTTATGAATTTTCACTATAAGAAAAATGACATTAGGTGACACTATACATTTCAATAGGTTACGGTTGGGTAAAAATTAAGGATGAACAGTTAAAAAAATTTTAATGCCCCGTCACCTATTCTCCCCAAAAAAAATTTCACGCGTTTGTCTCGATATTTATTCTCGCCTTTTTTTTTCTCAACCCTAAAACAACTCTCTCTTTTGTCTCGACGGCGAACAATGAATCTCTCCTTCCTTGCTCTCTCGCTCTATTCATCATTCAGACGGAGTCTCTCAGTCGTTCTTCCTCAGACTAAGTCTCTCTTCCTCAGCCGCTGTCAATCGCTCTTTCTCATTCTCAGTTTCTCAACAAAGACCACGGAGAAGAAGGTGCCCTCTCTTTCAAATGAAAATGACTCTATAATTGAAGTATTTTCACATGCGCACTCTATCTTAAGGTAAGTTTCAAAGCCCTAATCTTCCTTAGCATTTATATTTCTCGCAAGAAAAGTTTCACATGCCCTAATTTTTGGTAGATTTGAACTCATCTTTGTGTTGATTTGTCGATGATTTCATTTTTTAGGATCTCCCTGTTAAACATGCGCTAATTTTCTCTCTTTTTATTATGGTGAGTATGGAAAAAGAGGTGGTTACGTGGAGATTACTGGATCCAGTTCTGATGTAAGGGAGCAGATCTGTAGTGGCATCGGTGAATCTGTGTTCTTTGTGACAAATGTGATAATGGCCATCATCTTTTTTGTCTCAAACCCATCCTTGTTTCTGTTCCTACGGGATCTTGGTTTTGCCCATCTTACTCCAATCACAAGAAGCTCAAATGTATGGTTTTTTTTAGATTTCAAGTTCATTCATTTGTTTTCAAGCAGATCTTAATTGTTTTTATTTATTGGTATTACATTTTCCAAGTTTTTTTTTCTGGATTGAATAGTTATAGTAGAAATATTGATCTGATGAATATTCCAGTCTTTGTGTCACATAGATCAAAGTCTTATTTGTTCTTTAAATTGTTTTGTGGGTTATAAATTTTAGTCACAATTTTTAGTACATACTACATGAGATTGATATCTATTCTCTTGATCTACATTTTTAGATTCAAACTCGTACCACCCATTACGTTGTAATCTGTTATTATTTATTATCATTTCACTGTCATTTTTGTTTTGTTTTGCAGATTTTCCTCTTGTACAAACCAAAATCGTGGAAAAGTTATCTAATTGTGTAACGTCCCGTTATTTTGGAGTAAAAAAAAAATTATTTTATTTATTATTTATTATTTATTTATTTATTTAATATTGTTTATTTATTGCAATTCAAGTATTTAGTTTAATTATTATTTTGTAATTTCGATTTTAGTACTTAATTTTGCCCGAAATTCATTTTTTTATCGTTTTAATGTTTATTTTTCGTTTCGGTGACTTTAATAATTATTAATAGGCCAATTAATAATTATTAATCACCTTTAGGTTTATTTAAGATCATCGGGTTTCGTTTTTAAGCTAAAAGTCATAAAAAGGGCAAAACCGTAATTTCCAAAGTCCTAAATATCTAAACACTATTCTCCTTTCTTCTTTAAATTGCCATTGACCAAAAGTTGACATATTTTTCATCCAAAAACATCCCAAGGCCGTGGGTATCAAGAGGAGAAGAGATTTTTTCGGGTTTCGTTCGTTTCTCGGCGGATCGACTCGATTTCGGTTGCATCGGAAAGGCCTCGGGTCTAGGATTCTTTTCCACCCAACTATCGTACTTGCCACTCGAGATCCACGGAGTTCTCGGTAAGTAAAGCTTGAAACCCTAAACTCCAAATAGTGTTTTAATGGAGTTTTCTTTGATTTCTTTCTATTTCGTGTTATGAAACTCGGTGTATGTAATTACGGGAGTCGTTTTACGTGTATTTGAAACCTTCCCCTAAACCCTAAAACCGAGTTTCAGTTGAAACCCTTCCCGTTTGAAATTTACCCTTTTGGGATTGAAAATGGGTTAGAAATTAATGAATGAATGTTTATTTGAATTCAATTCGGGAAAGGGCTTATTGTTCGAAAACCCTAATTATCGATACCCATTGAAATCGGGATTATCGAATTTGATTAAAACCAACTCAAAACGTATTTAAATTGCCAAAAAGCCGGAAAACCAAACTCGAAACCCATTTTTGATGTTGGGGCCGTGGGCCTCTTTGTGGGATTTGTTGGGTTTTCGTCGTTTTGAACGTTTATTTCGTGTTCGATCGATAGTTGGTTTAGTTATTGATTGTTGTGATATAATTCGATTGTTGGTGTTTTCGAACCGCGTGGTTGATCGCTCCTTCGGACTAAGGAGCAAAGTCATCTTTTAATTAAGGTGAGAATAAATAGGATTTAAAGTAACTATAGAAAGCGGACAAGTGTGATGGTTTGAAGAGTTTGAAACTAAGATTAGAATTCGAATCTAAGATTAGAGGGTTGTGAGTTAGTACCCTTAGGATTAAGAGTTAATCCTTTAAGTGAAAACTTAGAAGTTCTCATGGAAAGTATTGAATCTTAGAAGATTCTAAGTTAGATTAGTTTCGGAGTTTAGAATGGATTATTAGAAGTTAAAGGATTCAAGACTTTGATAAAGAACGGTTGATAGAGCCTCGGATTATTGGAAGTTTAGAATCCTTGAAGGTTTAGGTTAATCGTTATGTTTTGATGCTTTACTTTGTTAGCGGAGTTCGATCGATATATCGTTCGTCCGGAATCCTATCTATTTTACCTATGTCATTTACTTTATGTCTTTACTTTTGCTCATTTACTTTATGTATATTTCGATTACTTTATCATTTCCATTTACTTTATTACTTTTGCAAGCATATGCAAGCATATGCATAACAATATTGCACCATCATTTATTGTACTATAACATTTTGCATCATTGAAAGAAAGTGAAAAAGGAAAGAAAGTGAGAATGGAAATGTAAGGAATGATGGATGAATGTGAATATCCATGTTCCTCATGCACAAGGGATGATGGATGAATGTGAATATCCATGTTCCTCATGCACAAGGAATGGTGGATGAATGTGAATATCCATGTTCCTCATGCACAAGGAATGGTGGATGAATGTGAATATCCACGTTACCTTCATATCATGCATAAATGGCGAATGCGTATCCTACGGGATGTACACATTACTTTTATGCATATGATTGATGAAAAGAGAATTGAAATGTTAAATATGATGCAAAACTCATTTACTTTTATTACTTATGTCATAATGATGGTGATGGATGAGTATTGACTATGATCATTAGTAATATCATCCTTAAAATGTATAAATGAAATTACCTAGAGTTTGAATGACTTTAGGAGTGAATTGTGTTATAAAAGTTAAAGGATGAACAATTAGACTAAGTGTGCTAATTAGTATCATCAATTGGAAAATATGAAATAGAATGACCTAGACTTTGGAGAATTCTAGGAAGGATTGTGTCGGATTAATTGGACACAAATCGAAATGCGAGTTTGAGGTCTATCTTTACTTTTTATGCTTATTATTCTCACTGGGCTTAAGTTGTTAGCTCATGATATTACAAACATTTCAGGTAATGTTTGGGATCGTGGAAGAGGAGCTGGTGCGCGCTTGATCGAGAGGATGACAACTTGAGATGGACTAGGTTGTTGTAAATCCATGTACATGGTTGTCTTGTGAAATTTATATCACATTGTGATTTGTACTTTGTAATTAGCTCATAAGAGCTTATTGTCGTTGTTTTATGATTATGATAATTTTAAACTCCTATATGGAACTTAATGTTCCTTGTGTTTTTAGATGTTTGAATTTAAGATGTAAACAGGTTTTTGGCTAGCCTATTTTCAAAAATAATCACGCCATTTTTCTTAAAATAAAAGACTTCCGCTGTTTTCTCTGATTTTAATTTATTTAAAAATGACGGGTCGTCACAAATTGTCTTAGCTCTGTACTGTCATGGCTAAGATTTATGTTAAATATAATTCTTATTATTTTCTTTTTATTGTTGCTTTTTAGAAAATTGAAGGAAAGGTAGATGGGCTGGCAGCTTAGTGCTTACTAAGAAGAGAAGGAAGTTGTTAGAACAAATGGCATCATTGGCAACTGCATCAACGGCTACTGGTACAGATTTCAGCAATGAACTTACTTTCATTTCTGGCATGCCACAAAAGTCAGCAAATTGTGCATCTCTCGAGCAAGGAGGAATACAGGTAGAGTCTATAAATTTTTTACCTTTTTCAAATTAAAGGAGTGAATTGAATAATATAAGAATTTTTTTAATGGTATGGATTTCATTTAGTTGTTTAAGATATTAAGACAAATATGTGTTTCATCTGTGAAATTTCTTGTGTAAAAGGTTGTTTGACCAATGCAGATTGGACACCTAATATGGAAATTGGTGGAATAAATTCGTAATTGGGGTTGTTCTGCGTGTTGGGAATATATTTTTTACTATATCATATTCATTATATTTTTTAGTATATCATATTCATTCCTCTCCCAAATTGGATAATATTAAGATTGGCTAGTTCCATTTTTGCTATATTTGTTTTGTAAAGATTTTACCTAATATTCATTTATTTCAGAGTAGTTGCAAGTGAATCTTGTTGATAAAATTATACTATTTCATTTTCTTGTTTAGGCATCAAAAGTTTGTTTCTAGAATTTTTATTGTTCCTCGTTCACGTATATATTTTCAGTTCTACCTTTTCCTTTCAAATATGGTCATAGTATTATTGAATTGTTGCTTATCATCATTCATTTCTTGTTATGATATTGGCATCTAAAAAAAATATTTGGTGAATTAACTTATATAAATGAAACCTAATGATTGAAATTATTGTAAACAAGTAAGCTTCATTCTTTCCTTTTTCTTTATCTTAAATCTTGGTAATCTAACTGTAAGAGTTTTCAATTTTTCATACTTACCTTATGTTCGAATAGTGTAAATAAGGTCAAGTAGTAATGATATTGATATAGCAGCTATTTTATTGGCAAGCTACTGATTTTTCTGGGTCTTTTTATACTGTTGTTTTCGTTCATGGTGAATTACATGTTAATGTTCTTCATATCATTTTATTTCAGTGGTCAATACTTCAGTGGTGCGGTCTCGTTTCATGAAAAAGCCAGCAAAAACTCTTCACAACATTGAGTCATTAGAGGTGTCTGATGATTTTGTAGATAAACGTGATTTTCTAATTTATTGTTGCATTGGCTTATTTTATCTAAATCTATTCTCTAGGATTATTTTAGCTAAATAATTGCTCATGATCAAAGCATTATTCTTTTCTGATATAGATTATATGAATAAGTTTTGTAGTCATAGATGTTACATTAATGATTTTTTATGAACATGATTATATATTTTCAATAGATGACAAGTATTTCCTTGCAGAAATATACATGGTGATCTTGATAATCACAATAACACCAAAAATGAAGTAGGTTGTAAATCTGATCAGGGGAAGACTTCTGTTGAGCCAAGTAAGTTACTTAATTCATGAAAGTCTGGTTACTTTTCATTCATATCCTTTTTTGTTGATGTCTGCTGAAACAAAGCATGGTTATTTACTTGTAAAGGGGTTTTTGTAATGTAGCTATACTGTCAGTCTATGTGTGCTAGCTGACAACTGCTTGCATAATTTTTGGTCATTTTTTGAGCCTGATAGCATCTGTGTTTTTCATATATGTTTATTTTTTGTTTGCTTGGTGATGATGGAGCAATAGGCAATTTAATACGAAGTCCAATAAAAGAAGCTCATGTGGCATTTGTGGTTAGTTTTTATGATAAGTTAATTTTAGTGTAAAGTATGAAGATTTTTTACCATAAATTTCATATACATACACATATTTATATATCTTTCAGAAAATAGTTCTATCAATTTGTCAGGTTTGGGCAGAATGGGAATGGAAACACCACCATGTTCCCCACAACATTCTGGAAGGTACTTTAAGAACATTTTATAATTTTCTGAATTACTCACAAATAATAGTTTAAAGATATGCATGCATATACATTTTGTGGTATAAAAATAAACTTTGTTTAGTTTGCTTTTGTAAACAGAAAGGCTAATGATGTTGGCCTATCGTTTTTCTTTTTAAATTTTCTTTCTAGGGATATTCATATGTCCATGATATTAGCTTTGTGTTAAGATGAAATGAAAAAATGCTCGTAAAATAAAACATATGAGATTGAACTTTGGCCTTATAAATTTGCTACACTAAATGCAGGACACAATGACTCAGGATATTGATAAGCCTCGTGATGATTTTTTAAATTATTCCATAAACATGATGGATGCATGTGGAAAACCACCTGCAAAAGCCAGCTATCTATCTGTAGAAGATTGCAAACGAAATAAATATTTTGGTGGTGAAAGCATCTTTGATGGTATTAGTAACTCGTTGTCTCCTATATGATTAAGGCTCTACTTTTGTAGCAATTTTCATAGGCTTTCGTAAGAGGATTTCGGGGTCTTGACAATGCGATGCTTACTTGATGATCTTTGATTTTAAGAAGAACAATAATTTGTTGTAGTTTTTCATCTCTTTATGTATGGTGATTTAATTTTTTGTTTATAGAATGTAATTTTTGTAAGCATCGAGTAATATTTTAATTTTGAGTTTGTTATATTTAGTTAAATTTGAAAGATGGAGTATAAATTTGATGTGAAATTAATTTCATAAAAATATTTTTTTCTCAAATTTTAGACAAAAGGTGACCTTTTTTTGGCGTCACCTATTCTAAAAGGCGACGTTTTATGACCGTCACCTATTCAAGTGTCAACTATTTGAAAAGGTGACGGGTAAAAATCGTCACCTATTCGAAAAGGTGACGGAAAAAAGTCACCTATTTGAAAAGGTGACGGTTTTTCATGACCGTCACCTATTTGAATAGGTGACACTGCCATAGGTGACGGTTAAGAAACTGTCACCTATTCGAATAGGTGACGTTCTCGAAATTTTCATAGTGTTTAATAATGTGCAATGTCTTGTGGCAACTCAGGTGTTTATTCTTATCCAGAGGATAGTGTTTTGGACCCAATTCTTGGACAACATCTTGCCTTCTTTGGCATTGAATTTTCATCCTTACAGAAGGTTAGTTATTCTGTCGCAGAGTGCCTTTGATATTTGTTTATTTTTGAAGGGGTTCATGTGTGGAAATAGATACAAACCATATATTTTTAGGTTAGAATTACTTGGTGTTGTTAAAATATATTCCGTATCTCTTGATGTGGTTGTGGTTTTGGTGGTTTGAGGATTTACCCATTGACATTTTCCAATGGGGTGATCATTTGGTGGAAGAAAAGGCCCCTTTTAATGGTTTAAAATTTTATATTTCGTACTCTTATGCAATTTTTGGTGATTGTCTCTTGTAAACTTTATAGCTGACGTGTCAGAAGTTTAAAGCATATTTTAGCACTTTTCTCCTAGTCTCATCTGCTTCTGTAATTAGTTATGTTTCTGTTTTTCTGAAATCAAAGAATTGGGGTTTAGTTGCTGGTGTTTTTTTTTTTTTTTTTGCATAGTTTGAGTTTCCTTCCCAGGCTGTTGCTCTCTCTCGCTCTCTCTATCTCTGTGTGTGTGGAAGTTTCATATCCTATAAAAACTTGGTGGTTTAGCCTGCCTCTTTATGGAGCTCTCTAAATAATGTTTTTTAACTTACTCTCTTTCTTATATTGTCACCGATTGGACTAACTTTTTGTAACGGTTGGGGTGACACTCTCTTTTGTAAATTTCATACATCAATGAAGTTGTCTCTTATTTAAGAAAATATCCTATAAAAATTGAGTGTGATTGCAAGTTTTTAATATAACTAGATTTGAGCTTAAATATAGTAGAATTTAAGTGCCTGATGCCCCTAGTCATATAATTTAATTTGACATGGAGATTGTATTAATGATTAAATTAGAGATGAGTGATCTTATTTTTAATTCTGTTATGATATTTGGAACACATCCACACATAATAGTCAATGGGTTGCTCTCATCTTTGTGTAGCTTTGTCTCTATAGTTGTGTCTTAAATTGAAATCACATTCAACTACTATTGTAGACATTTTTTGTTGTTCTTTGTTTGTTTCTTATATTATTTTCTTTTTATGGGACTGCTGTAGATCTTGTTGAAGGGTGACTTATTATTTGGTTGCTGTAAAGCAGTAAGATCTCTGACTAACAATTATATCTTTTTCCCCCCTCCCAAAAAGGAGCATCCATATCTTTGTAATCTTCCTTCTCTTTTCTAAGTGCAAAATGTTTTATTGGTTTTGAGGAAGTTTTTTAAAATGCCTGTGACGACCCAACACTTTTAAATCATTTAAAATCAGATTAACAGCGGAAGACTTATTATTTAATAAAAATTTGGCTTGGATATGTTTAAAACCTTGACTAGCCAAAAACCTGTTTACATTTCAATTCAGAAATTTAAAACACAAGGAACTTCAAGTTCCTATTCAGGAGTTCAAAAGGTCTAATAATCATAAAAGTAAGACGTGTAGCTCTTAAGAGCTAATACAATTGTACAAATTTGAAAGATACAAAATACACAACTAAGTCCATCTTTGATCCATCATCCTCTCGATCATGCAGCACCAGCTCCCCTTTCCACGAACCCCGAGCATACCTGAAATTGGTTGTAATATCATGAGCTAACAACAAAAGCCCAGTGAGAATAAACAAAATAAAAAGTAAAGTTAGACCCCAAACCCGTATCCGGATTCGTGTCCAAGAACTTACTTACTCTTTGCTATCAATCCATTCAAAGAGTTTTATATCAAGTGTTCCACTTTTACTTACCAATTCTCCAATATAATTGTGGAACTACATTCCAAACATTTTTGGGTATGGTTTCGTAATGCATATAGCATTTATATCTCATTTCTTTTCCTATAGCATTCGGCTATCAAAAGTTTACTTTCTATTATTTTTAATATAATACAGTTAGGCTCACTCAGACTTAACATATTCAACAATAACAATTTGCGATTAATGACGATAATATTAGTACACGTAGTCTAATCATTATTCATTAATTCACTAAACAAGTGTAAAGGACATATAACCTTTACATCAATATAACTATCACATGCTAACAATGTCAGGTAATGAAGCTCCCGTAGGTCAGTTCATTCACCTCATTATCTCGCTTTCCAAAATAAAATATTTAAAGTCCTTTCAATAATAGTATTCCATCTCTAGTGAATAATGACAGGTAATGAAGCTCCCGTAGACGTTCATTCACCTTATTAAACTCACTTTCCAATATAAAATATACAAAGTCTTTTCTATAATATCTTCCCATCTCTAGTAAATAATGTCAGGTAATGAAGCTACTGTAGGTCAGTTCATTCACCTCATTATCTCACTCACCGAATACAGGTAATGAAGCTCCTGTAGGTCAGTTCATTCACTCTGTATCTTCGTATATGTATCATAGTAATTATAGATAATACCAGATAATGTGAACTCGCATAGTTCCATCATTATCCCATTATCCATCTCCTCCGATCATGTAAAGTCCCGTAGTCCTTTGGCATTCCTCATGTACATATACAAAAATATAAAACGAATAATACAAGACAATGCAAGCACACTCAGTCTATGCATTACGTCATTACCAGACAATGCAAGCATACTCAGTCTATGCATTGCCTCATTATTCCTCCCAATAAACGATAATGCAATATGATATGATATGATTTATGCTTTCGAGTGCAAGTAAAGTAAATATAAACATTCGACATAATCGAAAGGGCATAAAGTAAAGGACATAAGTAAAGTGCATAAGGTGAATGAATCATAGATATCCTTATGCATAAAGTAAATAAATAGGAATTTCGGTAGAACAATAAATAAATCGAACTTCCGATATTTTAATAAAAGTAAGATCTTATCTTTAACATATGATCTTCACTTTCAAGGATTCTAAACTTCCAAATAAAATCCAAGATTCTATTTTCAAGTTCCTTTAACCATTCTATCTAAAATTTTGGATCCTTTAACTTCCAATGATCCATTCTAATCTCCGAAACGATTCTAACTTAGAACTTTCAAAAGTTCAACGTTCCCTAGAGAAACTCTAAAGTTTCACTCAAAGAACTAGCTTTTAACCCTAAGGTCACTAGTTCACTTTCTTTTACTCTTAGATTCGAATCTTAATCTCCACTTCCGATCCTACAAACCGTTCAACTTATTTGGTTTCTAAAACTACTTTAAATCCTATTTATTCTCACCTTAGCCAAAGTAGTTTTGCTCCAACTCTCCGATAGCATGATCAATCGACGATCCAAAACACCTACAATTAAAAGTATATCTAACGATCAGTAATAAATCATACATCGATCAATTAACATCTAAAAGCTCAAAACGACGAAAATCCCCGGAAAAACTCAAAGGGCGCTCTCGGCCCTTCAGAGGTGTTTCAAGTTGGTTTCGGGTTCGGTTTTCTGGCTTTTAGGCACTTTAGAGGTGTTTCAAGTTGGTTTTAAGTAGTTTTGAAGTTCCCAATTTCAATGGGTATCGATGATTCGGGTTTTTGGACAATAATCGATTTCCTGAATTTAATTACAATAAACAATATATCAATAAATATAAACCCCAAAAGAACCCCCGCGATGTAAAATTCAAACGAGAAAGGCTTCAACTGAAACTCGATTTTAGGGTTTAGGGAAAGTATCCAAAAACACTTAAAACAACTCCCGTACTTAAAATCATCGAGTCCCTCGGCAAGAAATCGATGAATCAAAATGAAAACTCCATTAAAACACTATTTGGAGCTTAGGGTTTGAACTTTAACTTACCGAGAAATCCGTAGAACAAGAATGGAAGACACGATTGTTAGGTGGAAAAGTATCCTAGGCTCGAGGGCTTTCCGATGCAACCAAAATCAAGCCGATCCGTCGAGAAACGAGCAAAGCTCGAAAAATTATCCCCCCCACTATGGTTCTCGGCCTTGAGAAGAAAAATGGAGAAGAAATGGTCAACTTTGGTCAATTGGTGAGATTTTAAAGATGAATGAATAGTCTTTTGGATATTTTGAAGAAATCGGAAATGACGGTTACGTCCTTTTATGACTTTTGACTTATAAATCGAAACCCAAAACTCTTAAAATAATCTAAAGGTGATTAATAATTATTAATTGGCCTATTACTAATTATTAATGTCACCGAAACGAATTTAGACTAATTAAACAATTAAACGAAATTACGAACGAAATAAACTCGTACATTCTAAATTAAATTACTTAATTCTAAAATGAAATTAAAAGATTTAATTAAAAGAAATAATAAATATTAAATAATTAAAATAAAATAATATTTTTTTTACCTTGCAAAATAACGGGACGTTACAATGCCTAGTGTTATCCTTATAGATTTTCCTTCCATATTTATTCCGCCCATTCTCGTTTAAAACAACTTCTATTTCTTATTTCAGAATGGAATGAACACTACTGAAAGAGAGCTTGACCAAAACACTAATTTTGATTGGAACCGAATACAAAAAAGTGGACAGGAAGTTGAAACAGTTTGTGGACTGAGTTACACATGACTTGTTAATCTAAGAAACAGGTATTGCGTAGAGAGCTCACTGAAATGGTGTTTATAATTATCTTTTGTCTTACTATTTTTTTTCATGGAGCTGCTACTTGGCAGGACAATGCAAGTTGTATTTTCATTGCGCGCATCCAATGAAAGGTCTTCTTAATTTTTCTATAGTTTTATTAACCATAAATTGTGTTGTATCCGCTTTCTTAATATTCTTTTCCTCTTGGTATGTTGTCAGATACTACATGAACCAAACATTAAAGTCAGCTTTTGAGACTACACGTGCAGATCCGACTGTCGACCTTAACATGCAGGTGTAAGTGGCTAAAGAATTATAAAGTTTCAAATGTGCTAAATATACTACTATTCTGACTCTTATTGCCATGATTAAATGCCACAGTGTCTTTTATACGAGTTGTTTTTTGGTCTTATAAAACAAAACTTGCACATAGTTTGCTGCCTTGAAAGTATTCTGTTCCAGCGCCAGATGTAAGTAGTATAGGTCATTGATATTCAGAAATTCTGCTTTTAGATGATTTACGATTACTGATTTTTCTCGTACAAATTTGAAAAGACGAATTCTTTTTCCTCAACAAAAAATGCAGTAAGTTTTTGACAACTTTCTTTGTCTTCTCATTTGAAATCAGCTTTTTTAAAAGCTTATTAAAGATGCTTTTACTTTTTATTTGAAAAGAACCGTTATCTGAATCTCCTTTGATATCCTAAAGATAATTCTTAGTCATTGCTTGTTGCAAATTTGTTTCTAGCCTTCTATCCATATTTTTTTTTTGCTACTTGACTTGGAAAGGTTTGTTTTGTCTAATATGTTGAATATGTTGAAGATATCTTTGAGGATTTCTCATCCTCCAATTTGTATTATTTGACATTGATCAATGAAAGTTTATCTTTCTATAAAAAAAAATATATGAAACTGAATTTTAGAATATTAATTCTGAAGATAATTCTTATTGCAAATTTCTGTTATACTCTCTACTCTTATTTTGTATTTGGAATTACTTCATGAATGTGTGATAAAACGTTGCATAATTTCTTGAAATTCTTGCAGTGACTTAAGGAGTGTTTTAGAATCTCTACCGGTTCAAGTTTTCCTACTATAATTCTTTGGAGCTACTAATGAGATGTGTAACGTCCCGTTATTTTGGAGTGAAATTTTTATTTTTATTTTATTTTATTTAATATTGTTTATGTATTTATTTATTTCAATTCAAGTATTTAGTTTAATTATTATTTTGTAATTTCGATATTAGTACTTAATTTTGCCCGAAATTCATTTTTATCGTTTTAATGTTTATTTTTCGCTTCGGTGACATTAATAATTATTAATAGGCCAATTAATAATTATTAATCACCATCGGGATAGTTTAAGACCATCGGGTTTTGTTTTTAAGCTAAAAGTCATCAAAAGGGCATTTTCGTAATTTCCCTTTTCACCTAAATATCTAGATATTCTTCCCTTCATCTTCTTAAACTATCATTGACCAAAGTTGACTAAAATTGGCTCATCTTTCTCATCCCCAAGCCGTGAGCTTCTCATCCATTGATGAGAAGAGAATTTTCTTGTCCTTTCTTCGTTTCTCGGCGGATCGTCGTGTTTTCGGTTGTGTTGGATTGGTAGGGACGAGGGCTACCTATCCAACCTAGCTTTCGAAAGTTTCCCGTTCCCTAAAGGAAGTTCCAAAAAGTAAGTTTTCAAACTTTTTAGGTGGTTTTGTTCGTTTTTGATTGTAAATGAGTTTTGAAGTTGAAATCATGAATTTCTATCACGAAATTTGACGATTTTGAACCCGGATTTTCGAAAAACACTATTCACCCGAAAACACTATTCACCCGAGACACTATTCATCCGAAATCACTATTCACCCGAAATTGCACACTTGTTCGCATTTTAGTTATGAGTTGTAATATGTTGTGCAATTGATGAATTGTAGGTGCGTTTGCTCGGTTGTTGATTCGTGAAAAATTGGAGATTTGGAGTTAATTGGCTAAGGTGAGAATGATTAGAATTTAAAGTAACTATAGAAAACAAATAAGTACGTTGATTTGTAGAATCGGAACTAAGACTAGAATCCAACCTAAGGTTAGAGGATGTAAGATAGTGCCTTAGGATTTGAAGTTAATCCTTTAGGCGAGAAACTTAGGATTTCTCGTTGAAAACCTCGAATCTTAGAAGATTCTAAGTTAGATTAGTTTCGGAGTTTAGAATGGTTCACTTGGAAGTTTAGAATCCTTGAAAGTTTAGGTTAATCGTTATGTTTTGACCTTTACTTTTATTATTGTTAGCGGAGTTCGATCGATACATCGTTCATCCGGGATTCTATCTATGTTACTTTATGCCCTTTACTTTATGTTCTTTACTTTATGCCGCTTTACTTTATGCTTGTTTCGGTTATTTAATAATCGTACTTTACTTTATTTATTTGTGCAAGCATATGCAAGCATATGCATAACATTTTGCACCATTATTTATTATATTATAACATCTCGCATCATTGAAAAGAGAAAAGAAAAGAATGAAAGGAACGGTGGATGAGTGGATACCCACGTTACCTTCATGCATAAGGTTGAATGGTGGATGAGTGGATACCCACATTACCTTCATCATGCATAAGGTTGAATGGTGGATGAGTGGATTCCCACATTACCTTCATACATAAGGATAAGGGTGGATAGTTTGTAAAAATCCACATTACCTTCATTTCATGCATAAATGGCGAATGCGTAACCTACGGGATGTACTCATTACTTTTATGCATATGATAGACGAGAAAGAAAGTCGAGATGTTATATTTTTTTTTATGCAAAGTCATTTACTTTCATTACTTTATGATATAATAAGTTAATGGATGAGGATTGACTACAAGTGTAGTAATGTCATCCCTTGGAAAGTATGGAATAGAATTACCTAGAGTTTGGAGGACTTTAGGAGTTGTTTGTGTCAGGTTATTTGGACACGGATCGAAATGCGAGTTTGAGGTCTATTCTTACTTTTTATTCTTATTATTCTCACTGGGCTTAAGTTGTTAGCTCATGATATTACAAACATTTCTGGTAATGTTTGGGATCGTGGAAGAGGAGTCAGGGCGCGCTTGATCGAGGGGATGATGATTGTCGAGATGGGCTTTGAGTTATGTAAAAATCCATGTACATGGTTGAATTGTGAAATTTATGTCATTTTGATGATTTGAACTTTGTATTTAGCTCATAAGAGCTTATGGTTGTCGTTTTATGATTTTGATCATTTTAAACTCCTGGATGGAACTTAATGTTCCTTGTGTTTTTAGATGTTTGAATTTAAGATGTAAACAGGTTTTTGGCTAGCCTATTTTCAAACATAATCACGCCATTTTTCTTAAAATAAAAGACTTCCGCTGTTTTCTCTGATTTTAATTTATTTAAAATGACGGGTCGTCACAAGATGAGTTGATTCTTCTCGTTCTTCGTATTTATACATTTATTTTTAATTTTAAAATGGTGTTGTATTGGTCGATTGTATATTTTGACACTACAAAAAAACTGTAACGTCCCGTTATTTTGTGATAAAAAAAAAAAAAACTTTTATTTATTTTATTTTTATTTGAGTAATTAAAATTCATTTATTTATTATTAAATTAGAATTTAGTAATTTATTTCATTTTAATTCATTTTAATGGCTTTATTTATTTAAATACGTTTTAATGGTGTTAATAATTATTAACGGGCCAATTAATAATTATTAATCACCATTGGGATAGTTTGAGGTGTTCGGGATTCGTTTTAAGCCAAAAGTCATAAAAGGGCAAAGTTGTAATTACCCAATTTCAAAATATCTAAAAAACACTATTTGATCTTCTCTTTAAATGAACTCATTGACCACAAATTGACCAAAAAATTGCTTCATTTCTTCCTTCCCACCCGTGAGCATCAAAGAGGAGGAAAGAAATTTTGGCTTTTGTTCGTTTCTTGCCGGATCGACTCGAGCTTAGATATTTCGGAAAGCCCTCGGGTCAAGGATCATTTCCCATCTACCCATCGTCCGTTTCTCTCGAGATCCTAGGAGTTCTCGGTAAGTGAAGTTTCAAACCCTAACTCCAAATAGTGTTTTAATGGAGTTTTGCTTGCTTTCTTTCGATTTCTTGCCGTGAAACTCGGTGTTTGTCAATTCGGGAGTAGTTTTAAGTGTTTTTGGAAACTATTTCATAACCCTAAAACCGAGTTTCAATAAACCCTTTCCGTTTGAAATTTACCCTTTTGGGTTTGATTTTGGGTTAGAAATTAATGAATGAATGTTTATTTAAATTCAATTCGGGAAAGGGACTAATGTTCAAAAACACTATTCATCGATACCCATTGAAATCGGGATTATCGAATTTGATTAAAACCAACTCAAAACGTATTTGAATTGCCAAAAAGCCGAAAAACCAAACCCGAGACTTGTTTTTGATGATAGGGCCGTGGGCCTCTTTGTGGGTTTTATTGGGTTTTCGTTGCTTTGTATGATTAGTAGTTGTTTGATTGATAGTTGGTTTCGTTATTGATTGTTACGATGTAATTCGTTTGTAGGTGTTTTTGAACTTCGTGGTTGATCGCTCCTTCGAACTTAGGAGCTAAATCATCTTATTAATAAGGTGAGAATAGTTAGCATTTAAATTAACTATGGAAAGCAAACTAGTGTGATGGTTTGAGAGTTTGAAACTAAGATTAGAATCCGAACCTAAGATTAGAGGGTTATGACTTAGTGCCCTTAGGATTAAGAGTTAATCCTTGAGCGAGAACTTAGGAGTTCTCGAGTTAGACTTGAATCTTAAAAGATTCTAACTTAGTTTCGATATGAAACTAAGGTTGGATTATTTTGAAGTCAAAATGATCCAACTTCTATTTGAAACGGTTAATAGAACCTCGGATTATTTGGAAGTATAGAATCCGGAGGACATAGGTTAATCGTTTAAATTATGATTCTAATCTTATTACTAATATCGGAGTTCGATCGTCATATCGTTCATTCGAGTTTCTCAGTTATTTTACTTTTTGTCATTTACTTTATGTCTTTACTTATGCCCATTTACTTTATGTCTTTACTTATGCCCATTTACCTTATGTGTATCTTAATTACTTTGTCATCTACTTTACTTTATTTAATTGTACAAGCATATGCAAGCATATGCATAACATTTTGCACCATTATTTATTATACTACAACATCTCGCATCATTGAAAAGAGAAAAAGAAAAGAATGAAAAGAATGAAAGGAACGGTGGATGAGTGGATTCCCACGTTACCTTCATGCATAAGGTGAATGATGGATGAGTGGATTCCCACATTACCTTCATCATGCATAAGGTTGAATGGTGGATGAGTGGATTCCCACATTACCTTCATGCATAAGGATAAGGGTGGATAGTTTGTAAAAATCCACATTACCTTCATTACATGCATAAATGGCAAATGCGTATCCTATGGATGTACTCATTACTTTTATGCTTATGATAGATGAGAAAGAGAGTCGAGATGTTATATTTTTATGCAAAGTCATTTACTTTTCTTACTTTATGTTATAACAAGTTAAAGGATGAACAATTAGCCTAAGTGTGCTAATTAGTTTCATCAATTGGAAACTATGACTTAGAATAACCTAGACTTTAGAGAATTCTAGGAAGGATTGTGTCGGTTTATTGGACACAAATCAGAATGCGAGTTTGAGGTCTATCTTTACTTTTTATGCTATTTATTCTCACTGGGCTTAGTTTGTTAGCTCATGATATTACAACCAATTTCGGGTAATGCCTTGGCTAGAGGTCGAGGAGGAGGAGGTGGTCTTGCGTGATCGAGGGATGCCTGGCCTCGAGATGGACTTGACTTTGTAAAGTTTGTGTAACACTTTTATAAATTTTTGAACACTTTGATGTTGTATATAGCTCATAAGAGCTTTTGATGTGGTTTTTATGTGATGAAACATTTGAACTCCTGATTTGGACTTAAAGTCCATGAGATTTTGATTAGATTTGAAATTAGGTTGTAAACAGGTTTTCGGCATGCCAATTTTTAAACAAAACCACGCCAATTTTTCGTAAATTAAAAGACTTCCGCTGTTTTCTCTGAATTTAATTTATTTAAAAATGACGGGTCGTCACAAAAACTGTCAATTTGCGACCACAAAATTGCGACCAAATGGTCGTTTTTTGATCAAAATGCGACCCAAAAAGCGACAAAATAAGTGGTGGCCAAAAAGCTTGTCGGTCCAGAATTTGTGCGACTGGATAGTCACAAATATACGACCAAAAAATTTTGGTCTAAAAAAAGTCAACCTTTTTAAAATACGACCATATGGTCACCTTAAAAGTGACCATATGGTGGTAATTTATCTGGAAGATAAGTGACCAATTGGTCACATAAAAAAGTGACCAACTGGTCATATTTTATGTGACCAAATGGTCACTTTTAGACTCAGTAAAAATACGACCAGATGGTCGCTTTAAAAGTGACCATCTGGTCGCTTGCAAGAATTTTTTTTTAAAATTTAAATTTCAATAATTAGTTAATAAATTATTAATTATTAATTATTTAATTAATTAATATTAAAATTTAATAAAAAAAAATTGGAATTAAAATAAAAATATATATATCAAATATTCAAAAAACGTTTTATACAGTCGAGAAAATCCTAGAACTACTGCGGAGGGGCGGGGGGTGGGGGAGGAGGCGTCGATGATGAAGGGCCGCCGCCTAGAGATCTGAAGTACGCGGCCAAAGCGAATACGACCTGGACCTCGACTCGTGCCTGCATGTCGGCCTCAATAGCAGCGACTCGAGTAACGAAGTCCTCGCGCATAGCCTCCATGTCCGCGCGCAGCTGCTGCTCAACCGGGGAAGGGCCGGAGCTAGTACTCGCTCCGCTCCGCTGAGGCCGGGGCACCTCTGCATAAAGGCGTCGCCCGTACGAGCCGAGTCCAGGAACTGACCCATCAGGCCGAACCCCTCTAGCAGCCTCCAAGAACGCCTCTCTACAGTCCTCCTGAGTCGGTTGCGAGTCTGGTGTGGGCAACCGCTGAGTCAAGGACTCCGTGAAACGTTCCTAAACATTTAAAATTCAGAAAATAAAATGGTTAATATATAAGGTAGGAAAAATTTTAAAGAAAAAATAATAATTGAAAAAATTATTAAATACCTGAACTGCTTTCGCCTTATCGTCAACGAACGTCCCGTCCTTCTTCGTGTGAAGAACACGGTGCAGCTCATCGGGCGGGACGGGGCGCCCGTGCTTCGCTTCCTAAAAAATTAAAGAGTGAAGAATAAAACATAATAAATTAATAAGTAATTGAAAAAAGAAAACGAGAAAAAAGTACGTAAGTAAGAAAAAGACGAAAAAAAAAACAAACCAATCGACGATGGTGCTCGTCGTGGGTCCGCACCACCGCTGTGTGTTTTGTGGGATTCTTCGCGCGGTTGGCCTTATTCCTGCTTGACACGGCCTTGCCCTCAGGAGTGCTCAAGCTCGCGGTCCTCCGGGCTCATCCACACAACGCGGTTTGCTGCTTGCTTTCTGCGCGCCTCGTACATGAGGTCCATGAATCGATCCCGGACGTGACTGTCCCATAGGGGGAACAATCTACCGTCGGTGATATCGGGATCGATAACAGGAAACTTGCCCTGAAAAAAATGAAATAAAAAATTGTTAAAGTAATAAATTTATTTCTATAAATTTCAAAATTAATTAATTATGAAAATAAATGATGTTTTTTACCTTCCAATTGTCGTACATCCGACGTTTCTCCGTCGTCGGAATCTTCTGCCAGCGAAGGTCGCTAGGTAGAGGCATGCTCTAGAGGACCTCGCGAAACCGTTTTGAAACGGTTGTATGCGGCTATACTCTGCAAAATCATAAAAAATTATTGTGCTGTTAGAAACTATTAGTTAACAGGAATAAAAAACACTTTGAAAAATAATAAACAAAATTACTTACGTATCCCCTTCAATCCGAAGGGTAGAGTCTGCGGCCCGAGACGGCTGCGTGCATGACGTGGAGGGGCCAGCTTGATCCGACCCTGATGCAGACCCGGACGCATACCCTGAGGCAGACCCTGATACTAAGCCAGGAGTCGTGACCAGGGAGTCCTGCGGCAGTCGTGGTGTCGCAGACTCGGTCACAGGGACTACATCATCGAGCGTGGCAGCAAGTCTCGTCTCGTAACTAAAGAGGATGTCCAACTCCTCCGTAGTCAGGTCTGCATCAGGGGTAGCGCCAGTAGGCGTCTGCGGAGACCCCTCGTCACCCGCGTCGTTAGGCTCGTCTGACTGGGGAGGACGTCGTCTACCCATCATAATCCTACAACCAAAATAAACTAATTTAATACTAATTACGTAAGTAAAATATTGAAATAAATTTAATTAATTAATTAATAAAATAATGTAAATTAAACTAACATAAATTAAGTAAATAATTTAAAATAAACTAATCAAATTAATTTGAATAAAAGTAAATTAACATTAGATTAATTGAACTAAAATTAATTCAATTAAACTTAAGATTGATTAATTAAAACTAAAATAAACTAATCATTTAATTTGAAATAAAGTAAAGTAAAATTAGATTAATTGAACTAAAATTAATTGAATTAAACTAAAATAAATTTAATTGAATTAATTTTAATTTCAAATAATCTAATTTTAATTTACTTTAATTCAAATTAATTGATTAGTTTATTTTAGTTTTAATTAATCAATCATAAGTTTAATTGAATTAATTTTAGTTTCAATTAATCTAATTTTAATTTACTTTAATTCAAATTAAATGATTTGTTTATGTTAGTTTTAATTAATCAATCATAAGTTTAATTGAATTAATTTTAGTTTCAATTAATCTAATTTTAATTTACTTTAATTCAAATTAAATGATTAGTTTATGTTAGTTTTAATTAATCAATCATAAGTTTAATTGAATTAATTTTAGTTTCAATTAATCTAATTTTAATTTACTTTAATTCAAATTAATTGATTAGTTTATGTTAGTTTTAATTAATCAATCATAAGTTTAATTGAATTAATTTTAGTTTCAATTAATCTAATTTTAATTTACTTTAATTCAAATTAATTGATTAGAATACTTAAACAAAATTATTCTAATTAATTAATCTAATTGTACTTTACTTTAATCAAATTTAACTAAAATTAAGTAATTAAACAATTTTTATTTAATAATTAAACTAAAATTAATTAATTAAATTAGTGTAATTCATTAATTTAAAATACTTAAGTATATTTGAAGTTAAACAATTTGAATTAATTATCCTACTTTAAATTAATTGATTTAATTAAAGTAATCTAAATTACATTAATTAAACTAAAATTAAAAGTTAAACTAGTGTAATTATAAATTAATTTAGTTTAATTTTATTAAATTAAAGTAAACTACCTTAAATAAACTAAATAAGTAATTAAACTAAATTAGATTAAGTAATTAAATTAATTACTACTTAAATTGAGTTAAAGTAAACTAACTTAGATTAATTAAACTAAAATTACTTAAAGTAACAAAATTAAACTAAACTAATTAATTAGTTAATGTAAACTAAAATGCTATGAATTAAACAAAAGTAAACTAAGTAATCGATTACACAAATTTAGATTCATTAAACTAAAACTAATTAAATTAACAAAACTAAACTAAACTACTTAATTGAAAACTAAACATCAATTTTATATGAAAACTAACCTCGTAATAGAAACGGGGATTGGGGGTTGAGGGTTTTAGGTTTAGAGTAAGAGAACGGGAACGGGAACGGGAAGAAATAACGGGGAACGAGAGAGGGGAAATAGAGAAAAGAACAAAAAGAGAGGAAGAAAAAGAGAAAGGAATAAAAGAAGAAACGGGGGAAGAAAAGAAGAAACGGGGGAAAGGAAAATTGATGGGAATTTAAATCATTATTTGCGACCAACTGGTCGCAAATATGTAATAATGAACAGAAACGAAAGGTCGCGCGTGCTGGGGAAAATGCAACCATATGGTCGCATTTTCAGAAATATTTACGACCAAGTGGTAGCATTTATTAAAAAAGCGACCATTTGGTCGCCCAGTTACCATTATCAATAACAGCTGTCATATCACGAGTCCCATAAAAAATTGCGACCATCTGGTCGCAATAATGAAATTCACCGCCAAATATTGCGACCAGATGGTCGTATTATTTAAATTCACTGCCATAAATTTCATGAAAAATTAAATTTACCACTCAGATTTGCGACCATATGGTCGCAATTTCACATATGTTTTTAAAAAAATATAATTATACTTTTCCAAAAATGCGACCATTTGGTCGCCTTTCTCTCCAAAATTACTACCCTAAACCCTAAAAAAACCCTAAACCCTAAACCCTAAACCCCAATATGCGACCATTTGGTCACCTTTCCCTTATAAATTACTACCATGTGGGTCACCTTTTGTGTGAAATTACGACCATTTGGTCGCAAATATTAATATTTATATACTTTTTTTTTTATATTGGGTTACTTTCTGATATTTACATATGAAGGGAACTCTTGTTTTCATGTTGTTATATTTATTGATATTTTTCTTCATGATTTTCGAGATAAATTTTTGTAATTCTTGATTTGGAACTATTTGATTCCATTTAAGAGTTTTTTTTAATAGATATAAATAATTTTATTCTTGCTTTTCAAGATAGAAAGTGCTAGAAGGGAACCAAATAGACTATTGAAGATGTACATATTTATATATAATTTACATCCACATATTCATTTGAAGCAATTCCACTGCAGAATTCAATATAAACATGTCAAAGTTGAAATCAAGAGGAATCTTTCTTATAATAAAAAAAAAGTTATTTTCATTTTCATCGTATTTATCATCTTTTGATTTTAAGTTTGGTCTATTGCTTTATTCATAATTGTAAATGCTTTACTTGAACAAAAAAGAGTCAAAAGGACTAGATTCAACCTAGAGGTTTAAGGAAAATATAATTCTTCTCTGTACACTATTATTGTTCTCTCTTTGTATGAAATTCAGATATTTCAAGACGAGGTTAAATATTATTATTTACTCTACACAAATTTTAGAAAATTCTAAAGGCGTTTAGATAGCTTCTTGATCTTGAAGAGTTTTATATTAATTGAAAGTGAATAATTTTTATTTAATTGACATTATTATTATTGTTAGAAATGTAATCAATAAAATCCACATCTTGAAATTTTGGAATTATTGGTAATTTTTTCAATCATCTATTCTTATTTTTATTTTTTCTTTCGTAAGTTTATAATGTAATTTTCCTTTTACTTTATCTATTTTACCCCATAAATACAGTGGAAAAAAATCAACAATCATTAAAGATTTTATTTGATCATAAAATAAATATAATTTAAAAATTGATTAACAAACATTTAACTAATACACATAAAACTCTTAAAATATAAAATTGAATTGTAAAATAAGACTAAAAATTTCATGTGCATCGCACGTGTTAAAAAACTAGTTATTTATAAATTATTGGTCATATAAAATCAAAGAATTTGCGACCAGTTAGTCACTTTTAATTGTGACCACTTGGTAGCTTCTTTCCCTCCAATTTTAAGCTACCACTGCTCAATAAAGGTCACAAAAATTGCGACTAGGTAGTCACTTTTAATTGTGACCACTTGGTAGCTTTTTTCCCACCAAAATTTAGCGCTATTTTTTGCTACCAAGGCATACTTTAGTCACATAAATGCGACCAACTGGTCGTTTTTTTAGGTGACTAATTAGTCGCTTCTTTCGCGCCATTTTTTATGACTACTTCTGCTTTTGGTCGCAATCTGGTCGCAACAAAAGTGACCACATAGTCACTTAAAGTCAACCTTCAAAGAAAGTGACCAAGTTGTAACGTCCCGTTATTTTGTGATAAAAAAAAAACTTTTATTTATTTTATTTTAATTTGAGTAATTAAAATTCATTTATTTATTATTAAATTAGAATTTAATAGTTTATTTCATTTTAATTCATTTTAATGGCTTTATTTATTTAAATATGTTTTAATGGTATTAATAATTATTAACGGGCCAATTAATAATTATTAATCACCATTGGGGTAGTTTGAGATGTTCGGGATTCGTTTTTAAGCCAAAAGTCATAAAAGGGCAAAGTTGTAATTACCCAATTTGCAAAATATCTAAAAACACTATTTGTCATCTTCTTTAAATTATCATTGACCACAAAATTTGACCAAAAAGCCTCCAATTTTTCCTCCTCATTGTCGTGGGTCTCAAAGAGCAAAGGGAGAAAATTCGTTTTTGTTCGTTTCTTGCCGGATCGACTCGAGCTTGGACATTTCGGAAAGCCCTCGGGTCAAGGATCATTTCCCATCTACCCATCGTCCGTTTCTCTCGAGATCCTAGGAGTTCTCGGTAAGTGAAGTTTCAAACCCTAGCTCCAAATAGTGTTTTAATGGAGTTTTACTTGCTTTCTTTCGATTTCTTGCCGTGGAACTCGGTGTTTGTCAATTCGGGAGTAGTTTTAAGTGTTTTTGGAAACTATTCCATAACCCTAAAACTGAGTTTCAGTCGAAACCCTTCCCGTTTGAAATTTACCCTTTTGGGTTTGATTTTGGGTTAAAAATTAATGAATGAATGTTTATTTAAATTCAATTCGGGAAAGGGATTAATGTTCAAAAACCCTATTTATCGATACCCATTGAAATCGGGATTATCGAATTTGCTTAAAACCAACTCAAAACGTATCTGATTTTCCAAAAAGCCGAAAAACCAAACCCGAGACTCATTTTTGATGAGAGGGCCGAGGGCCTCAAAGGGGAAGTTTGGTGGATTTTCCGTCTTTTTGCTTGTTTCATCGTTGTTTAATCGTTGGTTGGTAATTTATTAATTTTCGGGATATTAATCCTTTTGTAGGTGTTTTTGAACCGTTTGTTTGATCGCTCTTCCGGTGCTTAGGAGCGAAGTCTTCACTTTTATTTAAGGTGAGAATGATTAGAATTTAAAGTAACTATAGAAAGCAAATAAGTACGTTGATTTGTAGAATCGGAACTAAGATTAGAATCCAACCTAAGATTAGAGGGAGTGAGTTAGTGCCTTAGGATTTTGAGTTAATCCTTTAGGCGAGAAACTTAGGATTTCTTAATGAAAACCTCTAATCTTAGAAGATTCTAAGTTAGATTAGTTTCGGAGTTTAGAATGGATCACTTGGAAGTTTAAGGATCCAAGACTTTGATATGTTTGGTTGATAGAACCTTGGATCATTTGGAAGTTTAGAATCCTTGAAAGTTTAGGTTAATCGTTATGTTTTGACCTTTACTTTTATTATTGTTAGCGGAGTTCGATCGATATATCGTTCATCCGGGATTCTATCTATTTTACTTTATGCCCCTTTACTTTATGCTTGTTTCGGTTGCTTTATCATTTACATTTACTTTATTTACTTTTGCAAGCATATGCAACCATATGCATAACATCTCGCATTATTGAAAAGAAAAGAAAGTGAGAAAGAAAAACGAAAGGTTAATGGTGGAATACGAGAAAGTCCACATTTCCTCCATGCATAAGTTTTGGTGGGACGCCATAATTGCCCACACTACTTTCATGCATAAGTTTTGGTGGGACACTATAATTGCCCACACTACTTCCATGCATAAGTTTTGGTGGGACGCCATAATTGCCCACACTACTTCATACATAAGTATTGGTGGGACGCCATAATTGCCCACACTACTTCATATATAAGGATAATGGTGGATAGTACGTAAAAATCCACATTACCTCCAATTCATGCATAAATGGTGAATGCGTATCCTATGGGAAGTACTCATTACTTTTATGCATTTGATAGACGAGAAAGAGAATCGAGATGTTATATCATACAAAGTTTATTTATTTACTTTTCTTATTCATGTTACGATAAGTTATTGGATGAACAATTAGACTAAGTGTGCTAATTGTATCATCTTTTGGAATTTATGGAAATAGAATTACCTAGAGTTTAGAGGACTTTAGGAGTGAGTTGTGTCGGATTATTGGGACACAAATCGAAATGCGAGTTTGAGGTCTATCTTTACTTTTTATGCTTATTATTCTCACTGGGCTTAGTTTGTTAGCTCATGATATTACAACCAATTTCAGGTAATGCCTTGGCTAGAGGTCAAGGAGGAGGAGGTGGTGCTGCGTGATCGAGGGATGCTGACCTCGAGATGGACTAATGGATTTGTAAAGTTTATGTCTTATTTTGATGAACTTTAAGAAATTGTATTTTGTATTTGGCTCCTAAGAGCCTAATGTTGATGTTTTATGATATTATATATTTGAACTCCTGATTTGGACTTAAAGTCCATGAGATTTTGTTAGATTTGAAAATTAGGATGTAAACAGGTTTTCGGATGCCAATTTTCAAACAAAACCACGCCAATTTTTCGTAAATTAAAAGACTTCCTCTGTTTTCTCCTGAATTTAATTTATTTAAAAGTGACGGTCGTCACGATTGGTATCAGAGCCGACGGGTTCTGTAGACTACATGCGATGCATGTTTGTATTTCATGTTTTGTTTTAAGTCCATTCTCGAAAGTCATCATCTGAGATCAGCAGCACCAGGTAATCCTAGACCTTAATCTTTAAACTCGCATTTCATTTCGATTTAGTAAAAGAGTGGTGAATCCTCTTTTACAAGTGACTTATCTTGTTTTATTGACTTTATTTCAGTATGCCTCCTATAAGGGGGGCTAGACGAGCTGGAGTGAGAGGTAGAGGTAGAGGCGAGCTCGGAGCCCTACACCTCCACCACCACCTCCACCTGTGATTCCTATAGTACCTCCTGCCAGGTTTCTCTTTGTACCGCCACCTATTCAGGGGCGAGGAGTTTATATTTCGAGGAGGATTATCTCGGGATTATTGCGAGATCTTTGGTAGACCAGGATTTCTGTTGTACCACCACCTAGACCAGCTGATGTGGCAGTTGATCAGGTTGGATCTACCGATGCTGCTAGGTTTTTGAGGGAGTATAGTAGACATGCACCTGGTGAGTTTAATGGTAGGTCTTTGGATCCATCTTTTGCTGAGCTCTGGATTGATAGAGTTGAGAGAGCTTTCGAGTTTATCAGGTGCCCGGACCATCTGAAGGTCCATTGTGGTACGTATTCTTTTGTAGATGATGCTCTATATTGGTGGAGAGGCCTTCATAGATCACTTTCTTTGACTATGGAGGTTACTTGGAAGGTATTTCGTGAGAAGTTTTATGAGAAATACTATTCTGCTGATTTGAGAGATAGATTGGAGGTGGAATTTCTGACCCTGAAACAGGGTGATAGTTCGGTGACTGAGTATGAGCGAGAGTTTGACCGACTATCTAGATTTGCTGCGGGACAGGTTGCTGATCCTGAGAGCAAGATGAGGAGATTTTTAGTAGGGCTGAGAGCCGAGATTAGGGGTCATTTACGCACCCTGCTTCCGACTACCTATGAGGAGGCTTTAGAGTTTGCCCTTTCTTTAAATTTGGCATCTAAAGAAAGGAAGGGCAAACTAGCTGCTACAGGAGAGACTTCCTCTCATAAGAGGAAGGTAGAGAGCGACCCTGCTAGTCAAGTACCACTGCCACAGTCGGGGTGGATTTCAGTATGGACAGCCGAGGGTACAGGGGCTACCTCTCCGCTTTTGCCGACACTGTTCTAGTCATCATGCTGGGGCATGTCCCATACCACCTACATGTTATACTTGTGGTCAGGAGGGTCATACATCTAGATACTGTAGAGCTTATCAGGCACAGCCACTACAGAATGGTTACCCAGGCCAGGGTAATCAGCAGAGACCTTATCAGGCACCACCTGCTTTTTATGCTCCTCCAGTTAGAGGTAGAGGTCATGACCGAGGCAGAGGTCAGGACCGGGGCAGAGGACAGTTTAGGGGTAGAGGTCAGAGTGGCCAGGCACAGCAGTTTAGACTTCCGCCTGTTGTTCAGCCGCCACAGATTTTACCTCCACCACCACCGAGATTTCCTCCACCGCCACGTCAGTTACCGCCTCCACCTGCTCAGTATCAGGCCCGAGTTTATGCTACTAGAGAGGAGGCAGAGGCTGCAGGTACTGTAGTTACTGGTACTTTGACAGTTTTGGGCCATTCGGCCTTTGTTTTATTTGATTCTGGAGCTAGCCACTCTTTTATTTCTTCTGCTTTTGTTGAGTCGGCTATGCTTGAGTCTGCACCGTTAGGGTTTGAGATGCGTGTTTCGACCCCAGTGGGGAAGTTTGTTATTGTTGATAGTATGATTAGCACAGATGATTTGTGTTTTATGGGTTGTTGTTTGCATGCTACTTTGATTATCATGCCTAAGTCTGATTTCGATGTGATTTTGGGTATGGATTGGCTATCAGCTAATCGTGCCACTATTGATTGTACAGAGAGAGTGGTTGATTTTATGAGTCCATGTGGGACCAGTGTACGTTTTCATGGGGCTAGTAGTAGATTAGCACCCACTTTGATATCGATGTTAGAAGCTAGTATGCTTCTAAGTGATGGAGCCTTGGGCTATATAGCTAGTATGGTTGACACTTCTATACCAGAGGCTAGTTTGAGTTCAGTGCCTATAGTGAGGGATTTCATTGATGTTTTCCCTGATGAGTTGCCCGGTTTGCCACCGGTGAGACAGTTTGATTTTCAGATTGAGGTTGCTCCTGGGACAGCTTCATTGTCCAAAGCACCCTATCGTATGGCACCTGCCGAGTTGAAAGAACTCGAGCCGATTCTGGGACTTTTAGACTTGGGGTTTATACGCCCAAGTGTTTCGCCGTGGGGAGCCCCGTGTTGTTTGTGAAGAAGAAAGACGGTTCTATGCGTTTATGCATTGATTACAGAGAGTTGAACCAGTGTTACTGGAAGAACAAGTATCCTTTGCCCAGGATAGAAGACTTGTTTGATCAGTTGAGGGGAGCCACTATCTTTTCGAAGATAGATTTGAGATCTGGCTATCATCAGTTGAGGATTCGGGATGAGGATATTCCCAAGACTGCATTCAGGACGCGTTATGGACATTATGAGTTTGTAGTTATGTCCTTTGGCTTGACTAACGCGCCTGCAGCTTTTATGGACCTTATGCACACGGTGTTCAGGAGGTTTCTTGACTCTTTTGTGATTGTATTCATTGATGATATCTTGGTTTATTCCAAGACAGAGGAGTTGCATGCTATACACCTTCGAGAGGTTTTGACGGTACTACGAGATCAGAGATTGTATGCCAAGTTCTCCAAGTGTGAGTTTTGGATGAGGGAAGTGGCATTTTTAGGCCACGTAGTATCGAGTAGAGGAGTATCTGTTGATCCCTCTAAGGTTGAGGCAGTTACTAACTGGCCTAGACCGACGAGTGTGGCTGATATTCACAGTTTTCTGGGACTTGCAGGCTATTATAGACGGTTTGTACAAGATTTCTCCAAGATTGCTTGACTTTGACACGTTTGACCCTAAGGGGGTTGATTTTGTATGGTCCGAGGATTGTGAGAGGAGCTTTGAAGAGCTCAAGAGGAGGCTTGTGACAAGACTGTTCTAGTGTCGCCTGATAGGATCTGGTGGTCCACTGTGTATACAGATGCTTCCCACGAGGTTTGGGATGTGTGTTGATGCGAGCATGGTAAAGTTTTAGCTTATGCTTCTCGTCGATTGAAGGAGCATGAGAAGAAATATCCGACTCATGATTTAGAGTTGGCGAGTTGTTGATGCTTTGAAGATATGGAGACATTATTTGTACGGTGAGAAGATTATGATATTTATCGACCATAAGAGTCTCAAATATTTCTTCACTCGAAAGGAATTGAATATGAGACAATGGAGATGGTTAGAGCTTGTTAAGGATTATGACTGTGACATTCAGGATCATCCTGGGAAAGCCAATGTAGTGGGACGACGCTCAAGAGGAAGTCTTCTCATTCTTGACCTTGTCGCCTTACCTTTGAGATTGAGGTGGGATATGGAACGAGTGAGATAGCATTGCTTACTACCGAGGTCACCGTGTGAGTCCGGCTAGTTTGACAGTGGGGCCTACTTTGAGGCGGAGGATGATTGATGCACGAGAGAGATGAGGTTCATTTGCGGGCGGTTTTAGAGAGGCCGAGTCGGATGTTCCTAGTCATTTTACCTTCTCTACAACAATGCTCGATGTATCGTAAGAGGCTATGTGTGCCTTTAAGATCGACTTTTAGAAGGGAACTGTTGGAGGAGGCTCACAGTTCTATCTTCTCTATACATCCAGGTAGTACGAAGATGTACAGGGACCTGAGAGAGCAATATTGGTGGCCTGGGATGAAGTTTGAGATAGCGGACTTTGTTAGTAGATGTTTGACATGTCAGCAAGTCAAGGCTTTGAGGAAGAGTCCATCGGGTTTACTTAACCCTCTGAGTGTGCCAGAATGGAAATGGGAGGAGATTTCCATGGACTTTATCAGTGGTTTTCCGAGGACGCCCAAGGGTTATGATACCATTTGGGTGATTGTAGACCGTTTGACGAAGACAGCACACTTTATACCTGGGAGGATCACCTACCCAGTGGAGACTTGGGCACAGTTGTATCTACGGGAGATTGTTAGATTACATGGTGTGCCTGTGAGGATAGTATCAGATCGGGACACTCGTTTTGTCTCGAAGTTTTGGCAGAGTTTGCATTCTGCCATGGGTACTGGCTTGGATTTTAGCACAGCTTTTCACCCCCAGACAGATGGTCAGACCGAGAGAGTTAACCAGATTCTGGAGGACATGTTGAGGGCTTGTGTTCTTGATTTTGGAGGTAGTTGGGATTCTCAGTTGTACTTGGTAGAGTTTGCTTATAATAACAGCTACCAGGCTACTATTGAGATGGCACAATTTGAGGCACTTTATGGTAGAAAGTGTCGATCTCCAGCTCACTGGGATGAGGTTGGGGAGAGAAGGCTTTTGGGGCCTGAGTTATTACAGTTGACTAGTCAGTCGATTGACTTGATCAGAGAAAGGATGAGGGTTGCTCAAAGTCGTCAGAAGAGTTATGCAGATAAACGACGTAGTCCACTTGAGTTTTCAGTGGGGGACCACGTGTTTTTGAAGGTAGCACCTATGAAAGGTGTTATGAGATTTGGGAAGAAAGGTAAGCTGAGTCCTAGGTTTATTGGCCCATTTGAGATACTCGATCGAGTAGGAGCAGTGGCTTACCGATTGGCTTTACCACCTTCTTTATCGGCAGTTCATAATGTTTTCCATGTATCTATACTTCGGAAGTACATGGCAGATCCTTCCCACGTGATTGATCACGAGCCGATAGTTTTGGATGCTACTATGTCTTATGAGGAGACACCGGTTGAGATTTTAGCATACGAGCAAAAGGTGTTGAGAAAAGTACCCTCAGCTTTTCACTTAGTAATTTTACTTTTCGGGGACGAAAAGCCTTTTTAGGAGGGTTGACTGTAACGTCCCGTTAATTTGTGATAAAAAAAAAACTTTTATTTATTTTATTTTAATTTGAGTAATTAAAATTCATTTATTTATTATTAAATTAGAATTTAATAGTTTATTTCATTTTAATTCATTTTAATGGCTTTATTTATTTAAATATGTTTTAATGGTATTAATAATTATTAACGGGCTAATTAATAATTATTAATCACCATTGGGGTAGTTTGACATATTCGGGATTCGTTTTTAAGCCAAAAGTCATAAAAGGGCAAAGTTGTAATTACCCAATTTGCAAAATATCTAAAAACACTATTTGTCATCTTCTTTAAATTATCATTGACCACAAAATTTGACCAAAAAGCCTCCAATTTTTCCTCCTCATTGCCGTGGGTCTCAAAGAGCAAAGGGAGAAAATTCGTTTTCGTTCGTTTCTTGCCGGATCGACTCGAGCTTGGATATTTCGGAAAGCCCTCGGGTCAAGGATCATTTCCCATCTACCCATCATCCGTTTCTCTCGAGATCCTAGGAGTTCTCGGTAAGTGAAGTTTCAAACCCTAGCTCCAAATAGTGTTTTAATGGAGTTTTACTTGCTTTCTTTCGATTTCTTGCCGTGGAACTCGGTGTTTGTCAATTCGGGAGTAGTTTTAAGTGTTTTTGGAAACTATTCCATAACCCTAAAACTGAGTTTCAGTCGAAACCCTTCCCGTTTGAAATTTACCCTTTTGGGTTTGATTTTGGGTTAAAAATTAATGAATGAATGTTTATTTAAATTCAATTCGGGAAAGGGATTAATGTTCAAAAACCCTATTTATCGATACCCATTGAAATCGGGATTATCGAATTTGCTTAAAACCAACTCAAAACGTATCTGATTTGCCAAAAAGCCGAAAAACCAAACCCGAGACTCATTTTTGATGAGAGGGCCGAGGGCCTCAAAGGGGAAGTTTGGTGGATTTTCCGTCTTTTTGCTTGTTTCATCGTTGTTTAATCGTTGGTTGGTAATTTATTAATTTTCGGGATATTAATCCTTTTGTAGGTGTTTTTGAACCGTTTGTTTGATCGCTCTGCCGGTGCTTAGGAGCGAAGTCTTCACTTTTATTTAAGGTGAGAATGATTAGAATTTAAAGTAACTATAGAAAGCAAATAAGTACGTTGATTTGTAGAATCGGAACTAAGATTAGAATCCAATCTAAGATTAGAGGGAGTGAGTTAGTGCCTTAGGATTTTGAGTTAATCCTTTAGGCGAGAAACTTAGGATTTCTTAATGAAAACCTCGAATCTTAGAAGATTCTAAGTTAGATTAGTTTCGGAGTTTAGAATGGATCACTTGGAAGTTTAAGGATCCAAGACTTTGATATGTTTGGTTGATAGAACCTTGGATCATTTGGAAGTTTAGAATCCTTGAAAGTTTAGGTTAATCGTTATGTTTTGACCTTTACTTTTATTATTGTTAGTGGAGTTCGATCGATATATCGTTCATCCGGGATTCTCTCTATTTTACTTTATGCCCCTTTACTTTATACTTGTTTCGGTTGCTTTATCATTTACATTTACTTTTTTTACTTTTGCAAGCATATGCAACCATATGCATAACATCTCGCATTATTGAAAAGAAAAGAAAGTGAGAAAGAAAAACGAAAGGTTAATGGTGGAATATGAGAAAGTCCACATTTCCTCCATGCATAAGTTTTGGTGGGACGCCATAATTGCCCACACTACTTTCATGCATAAGTTTTGGTGGGACACTATAATTGCCCACACTACTTCCATGCATAAGTTTTGGTGGGACGCCATAATTGCCCACACTACTTCATACATAAGTATTGGTGGGACGCCATAATTGCCCACACTACTTCATATATAAGGATAATGGTGGATAGTCGTAAAAATCCACATTACCTCCAATTCATGCATAAATGGTGAATGCGTATCCTATGGGAAGTACTCATTACTTTTATGCATTTGATAGACGAGAAAGAGAATCGAGATGTTATACCATACAAAGTTTATTTATTTACTTTTCTTATTCATGTTACGATAAGTTATTGGATGAACAATTAGACTAAGTGTGCTAATTGTATCATCTTTTGGAATTTATGGAAATAGAATTACCTAGAGTTTAGAGGACTTTAGGAGTGAGTTGTGTCGGATTATTGGGATACAAATCGAAATGCGAGTTTGAGGTCTATCTTTACTTTTTATGCTTATTATTCTCACTGGGCTTAGTTTGTTAGCTCATGATATTACAATCAATTTCAGGTAATGCCTTGGCTAGAGGTCGAGGAGGAGGAGGTGGTGCTGCGTGATCGAGGGATGCTGACCTCGAGATGGACTAATGGATTTGTAAAGTTTATGTCTTATTTTGATGAACTTTAAGAAATTGTATTTTGTATTTGGCTCCTAAGAGCCTAATGTTGATGTTTTATGATATTATATATTTGAACTCCTGATTTGGACTTAAAGTCCATGAGATTTTGTTAGATTTGAAAATTAGGATGTAAACAGGTTTTCGGCATGCCAATTTTCAAACAAAACCACGCCAATTTTTCGTAAATTAAAAGACTTCCGTTGTTTTCTCTGAATTTAATTTATTTAAAAGTGACGGGTCGTCACACAAGTGGTCACCAAAAAACTGCCACTTTATTTTGGTCGCAAATTTTTGGTCGCATTTTGACAGTTTTTTTGTAGTGTGAGTTGTTGTGACCTCAATATTTATGGTAGATATTGAAGGGTATTTTCTTTTCTATGGCGGTCATGTCTATCATGAAAGTCTCAGTAACCATTGTCATACACTTTATTCCGTCATAAAGCAAAATATGAAAATAATTAAAAACATTGCGTATTTTGTGGCACTGTTTCTAAGCTCAAAATTACCGTTTGAGAATGTACAGGGTAAAGACGTAAACTAATTATTACATTTTTAGTTGATTATTGAGATTGAGAATCAAGACACATATCATAGGGATCAAACTCCTCGTCTTCACCAAGGGAGATTCGGGATTTGATTGATGGAGATTCAATAAAAGTGATTTTGAGGCGTCGGTTGGTCCTAGAAACGGCGGCTGCGACGTGAGGAGTTAACGATCGAACGTTGTGCAACCTAGGGCTTTTTTATATATGGAGAGAGAGTAAGGGGGCGGTACAGAATATTGGTACGTTCCACAAAGCTGAGCTTGAGCGGTTCTTTTGGGTGAGAAGCACGTAAGGCCCTACGTGCGGGCATCTCGCACAACGCAAGATGCGCTATTCGCCACTATTCGAGATGCAAAAGACCTAGGAACACCCCTTTCTCCATATAAGTAAACTCGGCTGACTTTTGAGTCTATTAAAATCAACTCATAAAACTTCCTTGTCTTAAGGAGAGAAAAAGGACACGGGATGTGATATCCTTAATTGAATCGGCTTCGAACTCGGGTTCAAGATGACAATCGAAGATTGGTCGAGGCTTTTTGAAGTATCCTTTGATCTCAGATTGGGGAATGAACCTGGGTAACGGAATTAGCGCCTGAGAAAAGGATTTAGGGTTTAAAGAACCCGGTTTTGAAGAGATTAGCTATGCCGAAGGCATCGGTGCAGTCAAAGACTCATGGATTTGTATTCCCTTGTCGTGACGACGATCTCGGGATACTGGCATGAAGCCTTCGTCATCGGTGACGGCGTATTGGTCCACTCTCGTAGGAGAGGGTGGTGAAAGGATGTGACGATCTTCTAGGGAAAGTGTATGATTAGGAATACAATTGAAGTATAATGCTCCGTTTCGAGGTTGGACTCGATCATACCGAGTAAACTATGTGTGAACTCTTTGTGCCTCTCATCTCTGAGGGTTGAGAGTATCGGAGAGTCTAGTCCGAGTCGGAAAAGTGGCTTGACAGCAACTTGGACTAATCTGAGCTCGATGTTTGAGTATTAACTTCTTTGAAAACGTATGAATTGCTTCCGTGTCAACTTTGACCTGAACATTTTACTCCATTGTTTTGATGACGTCTCTTGTCATCAGATTGAAGGTGCTTTGAAGGTAGATCAAAGTTGAATCTACCTTTGGAGTACTCCAGTTCTGGAGTTCTTCTATCTAAACCTTTGCGATCTCCATTTGGGCTTTGTTTTGAGAGATCATGAGATCTATCTTAGATGTCATCTTTTTTTACATCTTTCTTTGTCTTCTTCTTTGAAATCCGCTTTTTTAAAAGCTTATTACTGATGGTTTTACTTGTTATTTGAAAAGAACCGTTATGTGAATCTCCTTTGATATCCTAAAGATAATTCTTAGTCATTTCTTGTTGTAAATTTGTTTCTAGTCTTCTATCGTTTTTTTTTTGCTACTTGACTTGGAAAGGTATGTTTTGTCTAATAAGTTGAATATGGAACTAAATTTCATAATAATAATTCTGAAGACAATTCTTATTGCAAATTACTGTTATACTCTCTATTTTTATTTTGTATTTGGAATTACTTCATGAATGTGTGATAAAAATTTGCATAATTTCTTGAAATTCTTGCAGTGATTCAAGGAGTGTTTTAGATTCTCTACCGGTTCAACTCTTCCAACTAGAATTCTTTGGAGCTACTAATGAGATTAGTTTATGCTTCTTGTTCTTCGTATTTATACATTTATTTTTAATTTTCAAATAGATTTGTATTGGTCTATTGTATATTTTGAGTTGTTGTGACCTCAATATATATGGTAGACATTGAAGAGTATTTGTTTGTCCATTATTACTCAGTGAGCTATACATGTTGCAAATGACATCATATTTGCCTTTTACTTCAGCGTTTTTACTTTCTCTTTATTTTTTCCTTACACAGATTTTAGTTATTTGAAACGAAAAAAATTCCCATTACTTGGTTCATGTTTCAGTTGTCACTTCATCCCTCTTTTTGTGCTTGCTCAATTAAAATGAGAATATGACCTTAAAGATTTGTTTAACATCTAAATTTAAACCCAGAGTAGATAATGAGAGATTTAGAGTCTCAAATTCTTGTCACTTTGAGCTTGGATAATTATCGTGCTCTACAATATCTTATATTTTTTTGGTTTACTCTCCCCTCTGTTTTTCACAGGAAATTGTTTGTTGCTTATATATGATGGATCCTTCTACACACTTACTTTCTGTTTATTTTTTCCTTACACAGATTTTAGTTATTTGAAACTAAAAAAAATCCTATTACTTGGTTCATGTTTCAGTTGTCACTTCATCCCTCTTTTTGTGCTTGCTCAATTAAAATGAAAATATGATCTTAAAGATTTGTTTAACATCTAAATTTAAACCCAGAGTAGATAATGAGAGATTTAGTGTAATGTCCCGTTATTTTGTGGTAAATTTTTTATTTACTTATTTTATTTTAATTTTAGTAATTAAAGTTTATTTATTTATCGGTAAATTAGAATTTAGTAGTTTATTTCGATTTAAGTCATTTTAATGGCTTTATTTATTTAAATCCATTATAATGGTATTATTAATTATTAACGAGCCAATTAATAATTATTAATCACCATTGGGATAGTTTAAGATCATCGGGTTTCGTTTTATAAGTCAAAAGTCATAAAAGGACGCAACCGTCATTTCCAATTTCTTAAAAAACTATCCAAACACTATTCATCTCATATTAAATATCCTCTTTGACTTCCATTGACCAAGAAAAACACTTCATCTTCTACATTTTTCTTCTCCAAGGTCGAGGGTCCTCTTCCCCCATTTCCCAAATTTAATTTTCGTTCGTTTCTTGCTCGATCGACTTGATTCCAGGTCCATTGGAAAGGTATCGGTCCTACGATTCATTTCCAACAAACAATCGTACTTGCCACTCGTGTTATACGGAGTTCTCGGTAATTAAAGTTTCAAAACCTAAGCTCCAAATAGTGTTTTAATGGAGTTTTCTTTGTTTTCTTTCGATTTCGTGTCGTGAAACTCGGTGTTTGTAAATACGGGAGTTGTTTTTAATGATTTTGACAACTTTCCCTTAACCCTAAAACCGATTTTCAGTCGAAGCCCTTCCCGTTTGAATTTTACCTTTTTGGGTTTGATTATGGGTTAGAATTTAATGAAATAATGTTTATTGAAATTCTATTCGGGAAAGGGTATAGTGTTCGAAAACCCTAATTATCGATACCCATTGAAATCGGGAATATCGAATTTGGTTAAAACCAACTCAAAACACTTTTAAATTGCCTAAAAGCCGGAAAACCAAACCCGAAGCCCATTTTTCTTGAGACGGCCAAGAGCCTCTATGGGGGGTTTGTTGAGTTTTTCGTTGTTTTGAACGTTTAGTTGATGTTTGATCGATAGTTGGTAAATTATTGATTGTGTGATATAATTCAATTGTAGGTGTTTTCGAACCACTCGCTTGATCGCTCCTTCAGACTTAGGAGCAAAGTCACCTTTTAATTAAGGTGAGAATAGTTAGGATTTAAAATAACTTTAGAAAGCGAATGAGTATGATGGTTTGTAGAATTGAAACTAAGACTAGAATCCGAATCTAAGATTAGAGGGATGTGAGTTAGTGCCCTAAGGTTTAGGAGTTAATCCTTTCAGTGAGAACTTAGGAGTTCTTGAGGAACTATCGAATCTTAGAAGATTCTAAGTCAGATTCATTTCAAAGCTTAGGTTGGATCATTGGAAGTTAAAAGATCCAAACTTGTATTATAGAACGATTAATAGAACCTCGGACTATATTGGAAGTTTAGAATCCTTGAAGGTATAGGTTAATCGTTTAAGATATGATTTTACGTTTATTATTGTTAGCAGAGTTCGATTGACATATCGTTCGTCCGAAGTTTCTTATTTATTTACTTTATGCCCCGTTACTTTATGTTTGTTTCGGTTACTTTATTATTCGCACCTTACTTTATCTACTTTTTGCAAGCATAACCATAACATCTCGCATCATTGAAAAGAGAAAAAGAAAAGAAAGTGAGAAAGAAAGGAAGGGAAGAATGTTGGAGCCTACGGGTAGTGTCCGCATCACCTTCAGGAAAAGAAAAGAAAGTAAAACTAAGAAAGAAGGTTGAATGGGTATCCTACAGGATGTACCTGTTACTTCTTCACGCATAGGGTTGAATGGGTATCCTATGGGATGTACCTATTACCTCATTCATGCATAAGGGTATATGCGAACCCTACATTGCATATGATCGATGGAATATAGAATCGAGATGTTATATTTTATGCAAAGTCATTACTTTTCTTATTTTATGTCATAACAAGTTAATGGATGAGGATTGACTACGAGTGTTAGTAATATCATCCTTTGGAAGTTTAGAAAGAAATTACCTAGAGTTTGGAGGACTTTAGGAGTGAATTGTGTCGAATTAATTGGACACAAATCGAAATGCGAGTTTGAGGTCTATTTTTACTTTTTATGCTTATTATTCTCACTGGGCTTAAGTTGTTAGCTCATGATATTACAAAAATTTCAGGTAATGCCCGGGCCATAGGTCGAGGGAGAGGAGATGGTGTTGCGTGATCGAGGGATGTTGACCTCGAGATGGACTCGGTTATTGTAAAGTTTATGTATTTACTTTTGTGAACTTTAAAGACTTTGATGATTTTGTATTGTATTTAGCTCATAAGAGCTTATGGATGATGTTTTATGATATTACATCTTTGAACTCTTGATTTGGGACTTAATATTCCATGTGATTTTATTAGATTTGAAAATTAGGATGTAAACAGGTTTTGGCTAGCCAACTTTCAAACATGACCACGCCAATTTTTCTTAAAATAAAAGACTTCCACTGTTTTCTCTGATTTAATTTATTTAAAAGTGACTTGTCGTCACATTTAGAGTCTCAAATTCTTGTCACTTTGAGCTTGAATAATTATCGTGCTCTACAATATCTTATATTTTTTTGTTTTACCTTCCCCTCGGTTTTTCTTAGGAAATTGTTTGTAGCTTATATATGATGGATCCTTCTACACACTTCATCATTTTTAAACTTCTATTTTGTTTAATTGGTTAATTGTTTGGATGCATGTCTTAACCAGCTGGGCAAGTGGAGCCTCAAAACACTTTATTTGAGGATAGTTCTACCTAAGTTAAAAGGTTTGTTTCATTGTAAGAAGTTCGTTTTCTTTTCTATATTTTGTTTTTTCTATGATTCTAATATACTAAGTGATATACCTTGTAGGGGCGTAGGGGCAATGATTGGGGTATTTCATGCTTACTGCTTGCTGCAAGCCCCATCTACGTAAGTCGCGTGTCTATTGAGTATACAAATGTAGTATATTGATATTAACATCTCTCACATAAAGAAAAGTTAATGGTAATGATTGGAGATCCATTCTAGTTAGAATTAGAAAGGTGGAAAATGTTAACGCTAGAGTTGCCTCCTTCATGTACTGGTCATTATAAGATGAACTCTATATTTATCTATGCTTCTTTCAAGGTCGACATGTTTAATGTTTGGTACATTCTTATTTTAGGATTGTCGACTTGGTTTATACTTGTAGTGTGTAAACTTGATATGTAATGAGATGACTGTTTCTTTTCACATCATATGCTAAGAATATACAAACTTCTTATGCATAACCTATCTTCATAATTGTTTCAATATTTCCATATTATATTGTAAGTTATAGTTTGAAACTTGAAAGTATTCTTTAACAAAGTATTTTAATTAAACATGAAACCATCATTCTAAGTAGTTATATAAATAAAATACATACACATATATGGACATTAGTGGTACAAAGTATCAAAATTTAGGCGTAAAATAACATTCTTATAAAAGATAGTCTTATAAAAAAAATATGGTTTACCAATAAGAACAACCAACTATTATGTCACATGATAGTCATTATGAACTCTCAGCCAAGGTTATCAAAACGTGAATAGAATCATGAATAATTTTTTTTTCTAAAATTCATTTTACTATTTTTTATTATAAAAATAATAAATAAGATAAAATATAGACAATTTTTGTTTTATCATTGAAATTGAAATTTTCCAATTAACCATATATCAAAAAAATTAAATAAACAAAAAAAATTAAAAAAATAAACCAGATATCAAGTAAATATTTGCCCAAGACTAAAAAAATTATGATAAATACTGCCCAAATTTTAAAACAAGCCCAACAGGCCACTAGTAGGTGACTGCTTTTCACCTTTCAATCAAGCCCACTAGGCCACTATCTCAAATTTATTTAATATTAAATTTTAATTCCTTTCTTATTGAGTCAGTGAGTACTTTTCACCTTCCAATTCTTAATGACTCTTGATTTCATCGTCTTCCTAAGTTCTTCTTCTTCTTGTTCTTCTTCATGCGGCCATGTCAAAGAGAATCCGTTCTTCGATCAGCCATTTAATTGGATTTTTACTATAAAAAAATTAAAGTTCTCTTCATCTCTCCCCTAACCTTTTTCTTGTTTAAGTTTCAAAGAAAAAGAGCTGAGATTTTTTACCAGATCTAAAATTTACGACGACATCGGCGACATCTGGCCGATTTCGGTGACATGTCGCCGAAACGGGGGAAGAACGACTCTTCCCCCCTTATCGTTATCGAACTCTTCCGATTTCCGATATGTTGCCGACATGTTGGTGACATCTCCAAGTTTTTCAACCCTGATTATAATATTCTTAAATATGCTTAAACATAGGATATGACAGCTCTATGGTTTTTTTTTATCAGGCCCAAAATGTGAGGGATCTCTTTTCTTTTTTAAAAGACCGTGTTTCTGATGTAAATAATATTAATACTCCCTTGAAGTATAAGGCATGTCAATAACTTCTCGTCTTTATCTACTCTTTCATTTTCTTTCGTTGATTACTGTGCGTATTTTACAAAAAAATGTTTGTACCTCGTTTCATGCAATTCATATGTGTAACGTCCTGTTCCTTTGGGGGTAAATTTTTTTTTATTATTTTATTTATTTATTTTAAATTAAAGCTTTTAAGATTAGTATAAATTTAGTAAATTCGATTTTAGTAGTTATTTTCATTCAAAATTCTTTTTAATCGTTTTAATATTTTAAATTTGTTTCGGTGACATTAATAATTATTAAAGGGCCAATTAATAATTATTAATCACCTTTAGATTAATTTAAGAGCTTCGGGTTTCGTTTTTAAAGTAAAAACAAAAGAGGGACATAGGCGTCATTTCCCAAATTCTTAAATATCTACTTTTTACTATTCACCTTCTCTTAAAAGACAAATCCAAGACCAAATCAATTCACTTTTCTCTCCTTTCTCTCTTCTCCAACGTGAGCCTCCATTGATGAGAAGAAAAATCTCTTGGGTCTTCATCAATTCTTGACCGATTTCGATGAGGTCAGTTGCATTGGATTGCTAGGGACGAGGGCTATTTATCCCACCTAACCTTGTGCCGTTTATCGTTCCTCACAGGAAGCCCTAAAAATTTTGTAATTGTCGTGTGGATTCGACTTCGATTCCTTGGATACTCGACTACAAATCCAAGGTGAGTTTAAAAGGGAAGTTAGTAATTTTATGAATTAAGTTTCATTACGATTTTATTTATCGAGGTTAAGAGGGAACTAACTTCATAGAATTAATGTTTGGTTGGAGACTTTAATTCGGAAGTGAGTGGAGAGAATTTGGAATTATAGTGAGTTCGGTGAAAAGGAAACATCGGAGTGGTTTGGAAGTATTGGAAATGAATTGGAGATGTTAAATGAAAGTGGAAGTTAAAAGCACTTTGAGTGGTTTGGGAGTCAAAGTGGCTTAGAAAATACACTTGAGCGAGCTCGTGTAAGCCAAGTTGATTAGGTTTTTTAGTAACTTAGTAGAATTCGGTTAAGATTATCTGACTTATTAGAGAACTTGATGGTTTGTGATACGGCACATGATAGTATGTTGATTCGGATCCATACGATATCATGATGCGATGGATTGTGATACGGTACATGGTATGTTGACTTCGGTCCATACGGTATTATGGTACGGTACACGATAGTATGTTGATTCGGATCCATACGATACCATGGTACGATGACTTGTGATATGGTACGACCGTACGTGGTATGTTGATTTCAATCCATACAATAGCACGTTACGATGAAACTTGTTTGGTAACAAAGATAGCTAGTATTACAATTACATATTCTTTAGAATTGTGTAGTAAGACTTAGTAATGGTTGTTACTTTTACTTTAAGTCTTTATTTCTATTACTTGGCATTGAAAGATCATTACAGGTAGTATATTACTATCGTATGATTGTATGGAAATTGGAAGTGAGGAATGGATAGTAAAGAGCAATTTAGGCCTTTGGACACAATTTCTGGTATGACATTTGGTTCATAGGATTACTTGCTTTCGTTTTACTCTCACTAGCATTTTTATTCTAATGTTGCTACACTTACAAATCTTCAGGTAAATCTAGTCCTAAGAAGCGTGGTAGAGGAGGTGGTACTGTGTAACTTGCCGAGTTGGTGTACGGACAATGATAAACATGCTTTTGGTTTAGCATTCTTTGAAATGCTTGTAAATTATTTCCAACTTTCGTATTGTGTCTTTTTGTGCCCGAAAGGGTATTTGTTTAAAATTTGCATAAGTTTTATGATTTGAATCTCTTTTGGAAATTTAAAATATATGCTGGAATGCGCATTCCCGATTTATCGCTTTATCTAAATATGGGTTATTGTAAACAGGTTTTGGTTATCCGATTTTTAAACGAACCCATGTCGTTTTTCTTTAAAACTAAGTCTTCCGCTGTGCAATTGAATTTAAAGAATTTAACGGAAAATCGGGTCGTTACAATATGCATTCATGCTCATGCCAGTGTTGTATGCTTGTGTCTTGTTTTGCACAAGTTCTTCTGCACGCCATTGTGTTTATATTACTATTCTTGTCTGTTTTTTATTACTACACCTTCTCAACATGCAATTATTTACCTTTGCATATTGTGTTTAGTCTGCTTTTCTCCACAATAATTGCTCCCATATCAGATGCTTTGAGTTGAGTTCCGAATAAAGCGTTGGTATTGTCTAGTGATGCTTCTTTCACACAATGAGTTTCACGAAACCATGAGTTAGATAGATAGTAGTAGTTTCTTGTTTGATGTTTATTAGCATTTTGTTACCATTTCAAATGTTTTGGTATTTTATTTTAGGTGATGACTTCTGGGAATGATCCAATAGTTGAAGGATTTGTTGAAGGATTTGTTGATATAGTAAGGTTTGCTTGGGCTGTACATTTGCTACTTATACATGACATGGCTGATGCAAGAGAAGTCATTCATAATGCCTCGTCCAAATATTTGGATCACCTATATTCATGCTTGGAAGTTATTTTCCCGCACAATGTTTTTCAGTTTTTACTTCAAAAATGTGACGTCCGGTCACTTTTAAATAAATTAAATCAGAGAAAACAGCGAAAGTCTTTTATTTTAAGAAAATTGGCGTGATTATGTTTGAAAATAAGCTAGCCAAAACCTGTTAGCATCTTAAATTCAAACATCTAAAAACACAAGGAACATTAAGTTCCTATCCAGGAGTTCAAAATGATTATAATCATAAAACAACGACAATAAGCTCTTATGAACTAATTACAAAGTACAAATCATCAAAATGATATAAAGTTCACAAAACCATGTACATGGATTTTTACATAACACATAGTCCATCTCGAAATCATCATCCTCTCGATCAAGCGCGCACCAGCTTGTGACGACCCGTCACTTTTAAATAAATTAAATTCAGAGAAAACAACGGAAGGCTTATATTTTAGAAAATTTTGCGTGGTTTTGTTTGAAAGTTGGCATGCCGAAAACCTGTTTACATCCTAATTTTTCAATCTAATAAATTCACATGGACTTTAAGTCCCAAATCAGGAGTTCAAATATTTCATCTCATAAAAACATCAACCAAAAACTCTTATGAGCTAAATACAACATCAAAGTCTTGAAATTCACAAAATGTTTACATATACTTTACAAAAACAAGTCCATCTCGAGGTCAGCATCCCTAGATCACGCAAAGACCACCTCCTCCTCTCCCTCGACCTCTGGCCAGGGCATTACCTGAAATTGGTTGTAATATCATGAGCTAACAAACTAAGCCCAGTGAGAATAATAAGTATAAAAAGTAAAGATAGACCTCAAACTAGCATTTCGATTTGTGTCCAATTAACTGACACAATACACTCCTAAAGTCCTCCAAACTCTAGGTAATTTCATTCTAAACTTCCAAAGGATGATATTACTAATAATCATAGTCAATACACATCCATTAACATTATTAAAACATAAGTAAGAAAAGTAAATATTCTTTGCATATCATACAACTTCTCGAATCTCTCTTTCATCTATCATAAATATGAACGCATGAGGGCATCCCGTAGGATTTCGCATTTGCCCTTTTTGTGGGTGAATGAAGGTAATGCGGACATCCCGTAGGCTCCCATTTAACCTTATGCATGAGGAAGTAATGCGTACATCCCGTAGGGTACCATTTAACTCCCTATGCATGAAGAAGTAATGCGTACATCCCGTAGGCTACCATTTAACTTCTTTTCTTTCACATTCTTTCTTTTCTCTGAAGGTGATGTGAACTCCACGTAGGGTTCATCAATCTTCCTTCTTTTCTCATTCACTTTCTTTTCTTTTCACTTTCATTTCTTTTTCACTTTCATTTCTTTTTCAATTTCGTTTCTTTTTCACTTTCATTCTTTTTCACTTTCATTCTTTTTCATGAATGTTGCGAGAATGGTATGATGCAATATGATATGCATATGCTTGCATATCCTTGTAAAAGTAAATAAGTAAAGTGCGGAATTAAAGTAGTCGATACAAAAATAAAGAAAAGGCATTAAGTAAAAGTATAAAGTAAAAGACAAAAAGTAAATGACATAAAGTAGAAGTAGGAAAGCATCTCGGATGAACGATATATCGATCGAACTCCGATATCAATAAGAGTAGAATTATAAAATAAACGATTAACCTAAACCTTCAAGGATTCTAAATTTCCAATAATCCAAGGTTCTATTAACCGTTCTAAAAACAAGCTGGATCTTTTAACTTCCAATGATCCAACCTAAGCTTCGAATCGAATCTAACTTAGAATCTTCTAAGATTCAATACTTTCCTTGAGAACTTCTAAGTTCTCACTTAAAGGATTAACTCTTAATCCTAAGGGCACTAACTCACAACACACTAATCTTAGGTTCGGATTCTAATCTTAGTTTCAAACTCTACAAACCTTCACACTCATTTACTTTCTATAGATACTTTAAATTCTAACTATTCTCACCTTTAATAAAAGATGACTTTGCTCCTAAGTCCGAAGGAGCGATCACGCAAGCGGATCAAAAACACCTACAATCGAATGATATCACACAATCAATAACTTTACCAACTATCAATCAAACATCAGTTAGACATACAAAGTGACGAAAAACCCAACAACTTCCCACTTGGGGCCCACGGCCCTATCATCAAAATAGGGTTTGGGTTTGGTTTTCTGGCTTTTAGACAATTCAAAAGTGTTTCGAGTTGGTTTTAAGAAAATTCGATATTCCCGATTTCAATGGGTATCGATAATTAGGGTTTTTGAACATTAATCCTTTTCCCGAATCAAATTTAAATAAACATTCATTCATTAATTTCTAACCCATTTTCAAACCCAAAAGGGTAAATTCCAAACGGGAAGGGTTTCGTTTTAGGGTTTAGGAAAATCAAATAATAGTTAGCCAATAGTTTTTCCATCAACATTCAACAACAAAATTGGAAAGGGATGGAGGTTTTGGCCAAGAACTCAAAGCTTGAAACAATTTCCATGGAAATACTATGGGAATTCGAAATCTAGGGCTTACCTTAGAGAGTTGGAAACGTTTCAAGAGTGGACTGTGTAGAAAGGTCTCGGCGAGAGCTTTCCAACGCATCTGAAATCACGCAAAACGGCCAAGAAACGAAGCCGGGGCGACCGTTTCTTCCTCTTTTCTTTTCCTCCTCTATTTGCTCGGGTTTGGAGAAGAAATGGATGAAGATTTGGTCAATTTGAGTCAATGGTCATTTAAAGAAGATGAGCAAATAGTAATTAGATATTTAGGAAGTTGGAAATTACGCTTTTGCCCTTTTATGACTTTTAACTTATAAAACGAATCCCGAACATCTCAAACTATACCAATGGTGATTAATAATTATTAATTGGCCCGTTAATAATTATTAATACCATTAAAACGTATTTAAATAAATAAAGCCATTAAAATGAATTAAGATGAAATAAACTAATAAATTCTAATTTAATGATAAATAAATGATCTTTAATTACTTAAATTAAAATAAAATAAATAAAAGTTTTTTTTTTATCACAAAATAACGGGACGTTACAGTCAACCCTCCTAAAAAGGGCTTTTCGTCCCCGAAAAGTAAACTTACTAAGTGAAAAGCTGAGGATACTTTGCCCGCATATCATCCTCACGCTCCCACGTAGCTTCTTCCGACACTTGGTTCCTCCAAAGGACCTTAACCAAGCGAATCGTTTTGTTTCTCAACACCTTTTGCTTGAATGCTAAAATCTCAACTGGTGTCTCCTCATAAGACATACTAGCATCCAAAACTATTGGCTTGTGATCGATCACATGAGAAGGATCTGCCATGTACTTCCGAAGCATCGATACAGGAAATACATTACAAACGGCCGATAACGAAAGTGGAGAAGCTAAACAATAAGCTACCACTTCTACTTGATTGAGTATCTCAATAGGCCAATAATTCTAGGGTTCAACTGACCCTTATTCCCATCCTCCATAACACCCTTCATTGGTGTCACTTGAAGTATACGAGATCCACTACTACAACTTGAACGAACTACGTCGTTTTCTGTTGTCAACTTTGGCTAACCCTTAACCTTTCTTTAAACAAATGATAGACTCGCTAGTCATTTGTTACAACTTGAGTACCAAAAGTCTCTTTTCACCAATCTCATCCCAATGAGTGAAAGAACAACACTTTCAACCATAAAGTGTCTAAACACTGCCAAAACTTCGAGACAAAGCGAGTATCTCAATCTGATAAAATCTTCATCGGCACACCACAATCTATCAATCTTTCTTAGGTACAATTGTAACCTAGTCGTAACTGGATAAATGATCCTTCCAAGAGTAAAGTGTGCGGTCTTCGACAAACGGTCTACAATCATCCAAATGGTATCATAACCCTTTGATGTCCTCGGCAAACCTTGATAAAATCCATGGAAATCTTTTCCCATTTCCAATCAAGTACTCTCAAAGGTTAAGATAACCCGGTGAATCTTTAGGGCCTTTACTTGCTAACAAACCAAGAACTTATTCACATACTTTACAATCTCATGTTTCATCCCAGGCCATCAATAATATTGTCCCAATTCTCGTACCTCTTTGATTTGCCTGGATGATCATAAAAGATAGAACTATGAGCTTCCTCCAACAGTTCTTTTCAAAAGTCGATCCTGAAGGCACACATAGCCTCTTACGATACATCAGAGTACTATCTATAGAGAAGGTAAAATGGCCAGAAAAATCTGACTCAGCCTCTCTAAAACCGGCCTGCAAAAGAGTCTCTCCTCTTTATTCATCAATCATCCTCTACCTCAAGGTAGGTCCCATCATCAAACTAGCCGGACTCACGGTGACCTCGGCGAGTCAAAAGCGCTATTCCAGTCGTTTCATATCCACCTCAGCCTCAAGGGTATTGCGACAAAGGCGATGAATGAGAAGACTTTCTCCTGGCGCGTCGGCCACAACATTGGCTCTCTCAAGATGATACTGAATGTCACAGTCATAATCCTTAACGAGCTTTAACCGTCTCCGCTGTCTTATATTCAATTCCTTCTGAGTGAAGAAATACTTGAGACTCTTATGGTCAGTGATAATCAAGATCTTCTCACCATACAAATAATGCCTCATTATTTTTAATGCATGCACAACAACTGCCAACCCTAAATCATGAGTCAGATACTTCTTCTCATGCTCTTTCAACTGACGGGAAGCATAAGCTATCACTTTCCCGTGTTGCATCAACACACATCCCAAACCTCTCTGGGAAACATTTGTATACACAGTCAGACCACCGGTGCTATAAGGAACACTAGAACAGGTGCTGTTTCAAGCCTTCTCTTGAGCTCCTCAAAGCTCTTTTCACAATCCTCAGACTATACAAAATCAACTCCCTTCCGAGTCAAACGTGTCAAAGCAGAAGCAATTTTGGAGAAATCTTGCACAAACCGTTTATAATAACCTGCAAGTCACGAAAAACTTCGAATATCGGCCACAATCATCGGTCTAGGCCAGTACTAACGCCTCAATCTTAGAGGATCAACTGATACTCCTTTACTCGATACTACATGGCCTAAAAATGCCACTTCCCTCAGCCAAAACTCACACTTTGAGAACTTGGCATACAATTTCTGATCTTGTAGTACCGTCAAAACTTTCCATAAGTGCATAGCATGCAACTCCTCTGTCTTGGAATAAACCAAGATATCATCAATAAAAACAATCACAAAAGAGTCAATGAACCTCTTGAACACCATGTGCATAAGGTCCATTGTAACGTCCCATTATTTTGTGATAAAAAAAAAACTTTTATTTATTTTATTTTAACTTGAGTAATTAAAATTCATTTATTTATTATTAAATTAGAATATAGTAATTTATTTCATTTTAATGGCTTTATTTATTTAAATACGTTTTAATGGTATTAATAATTATTAACGGGCCAATTAATAATTATTAATCACCATTGGGATAGTTTGAGATGTTCGGGATTCGTTTTTAAGCCAAAAGTCATAAAAGGGCAAAGTTGTAATTACCCAATTTGCAAAATATCTAAAAACACTATTCATTTGTCTTTAAAAACTCACCTTTGACTCAAAAATTGACCAAACTTCTTCATTTTCTCCTCCTCATTGCCGTGAGCTTCAAAGGCCAAAGAAAGAATTTTTGATTTCGTTCGTTTCTTGCCCGATCGACGTGATTCCGGGTCCATTGGAAAGGTATCGATCCTACGATCCTTTCCCACCTAACCATCGTCCGTTTCTCTCGTGTTTTACGGAGATCTCGGTAAGTTTCTCTTGAAACCCTAAGCTCCAAATAGTGTTTTAATGGAGTTTTACTTGTTTTCTTTCGATTTCTTGCCGTGGAACTCGGTGTTTGTCAATTCGGGAGTAGTTTTAAGTGTTTTTGGAAACTATTCCATAACCCTAAAACCGAGTTTCAGTCGAAACCCTTTCCGTTTGAAATTTACCCTTTTGGGATTGAAAATGGGTTAGAAATTAATGAATGAATGTTTATTTAAATTCAATTCGGGAAAAGGATTAACGTTCAAAAACCCTAATTATCGATACCCATTGAAATCGGGATTATCGAATTTAATTAAAACCAACTCAAAATGTATTTGAATTGCCAAAAAGCCGAAAAACCAAACCCGAGACCCAATTTTGATGATAGGGCCGTGGGCCCCTTTGTGGGTTTTGTTGGGTTTTCGTTGCTTTGTATGTTTAGTAGTTGTTTGATCGATAGTTGGTAAGTTATTGATTGTATGATATAATTCGTTTGTAGGTGTTTTTGAACTTCGTGGTTGATCGCTCCTTCGGACTTAGGAGCTAAGTCATCTTATTATTAAGGTGAGAATGATTAGTATGTAAAGTAACTATAGAAAGCAAATGAGTGTATTGGTTTGAAGAGTTTGAAACTAAGATTAGAATCCGAATCTAAGATTAGAGGGTTGTGAGTTAGTGCCCTTAGGATTAAGAGTTAATCCTTTAAGTGAGAACTTAAGGTTCTCGAGAAAGACTTGAATCTTAGAAGATTCTAAGTTAGATTCGATTCGAAGCTTAGATTGGATCATTGGAAGTTAAAAGATCCAGCTTGTTTTTAGAACGGTTAATAGAACCTCGAGTTATTGGAAGTTTAGAATCCTCGAAGGTTTAGGTTAATCGTTTATTTTATAATTCTACTCTTATTGATACCGGAGTTCGATCGATATATCGTTCATCCGAGATGCTTATCTACTTTTATCTTATGTCATTTACTTTGTCTTTTACTTTACACTTTTACTTTAGGCTCGCATTCGATTACTTTAATTCCGCATTTTATTTATTTACTTGACAAGGTATGGAAGTATATGCATATCATTTTGCACCATACCATTATCGCATCATTCTTGAAAAAGAAACGAAAAAGAAAAGAAATTGAAAAGTAAAGGGAAAAAGAAAAGAATATGAAAAGAGACGGATGGGACCCTAAGGGATCTGCTCATCACTCTATATGAAAAGAGACGGATGGGACCCTACGGGATCTGCTCATCACTCTATATGAAAAGAGACGGATGGGACCCTACGGGATCTGCTCATCACTCTTGATGAAAAGGAAGTGAATGGTATCCTATGGGATTGACACATTACTTCATTCATGCATAAGGGTATATGCGAGCCCTACATTGCATATGATTAATGATATAGAGAATTGAGATGTTATATTTTATGCAAAGTCATTTACTTTTATTACTCTATGTCATAACGAGATAATGTATGAGATTTGACTACAAGTGTAGTAATGGCATATTTTGGAGAAAATGGAATAGAATTACCTAGAGTTTGGATAACTTTAGGAGTGTTTTGTGTCAGTTAATTGGACACAAATCGAAATGCGAGTTTGAGGTCTATCTTTACTTTTTATGCTTATTATTCTCACTGGGCTTAGTTTGTTAGCTCATGATATTACAACCAATTTCAGGTAATGCCTTGGCTAGAGGTCGAGGAGGAGGAGGTGTTGCTGTGTGATCGAGGGATGCTGACCTCGAGATGGACTAATGGATTTGTAAAGTTTATGTCTTATTTTGATGAACTTTAAGGAATTGTATTTTGTATTTGGCTCCTAAGAGCCTAATGTTGATGTTTTATGATATTATATATTTGAACTCCTGATTTGGACTTAAAGTCCATGAGATTTTGTTAGATTTGAAAATTAGGATGTAAACAGGTTTTCGGCATGCCAATTTTCAAACAAAACCACGCCAATTTTTCGTAAATTAAAAGACTTCCGCTGTTTTCTCTGATTTTAATTTATTTAAAAGTGACGGGTCGTCACATCCATAAAAGCTGCAGGCGCGTTGGTCAAGCCAAAGGACATAACTACAAACTCATAATGTCCATAACACGTCCTGAATGCAGTCTTGGGAATATCCTCATCTCGAATCCTCAACTGATGATAGCCAGATCTCAAATCTATCTTCGAAAAGATAGTGGCTCCTCTCAATTGATCAAACAATTCCTCTATCCTTGGCAAAGGTTCCTTGTTTTTCACCGTAACACGGCTCAACTCTTTATAATCGATACACAATTGCATAGAGCCATCTTTCTTTTTCACAAACAACACCGGGGCTCCCCAACTGATCATATAGATCATCAATCCAATGCAATTGATATTTGTTTTACATTGTAACTTGATTCAACCCTCGATAATCAATACATAGTTTCACTGAACTATCTTTCTTTTCACAAACAATGAGATGCTCCTTATGAGGACGCACTAGAGTGAATAAACCCTAAGTTTAAGAGTTCTTATAACTCACTCTTAAGTTCTTTTAACTCAGCTAGTCTTCGGTACAGAAGTATCGACAACACTAGCTAAATCAACTCAAGCTATATCTCTTAGAAGCATTCTAGCTTCTAACATACATCAAAGTGGGTGCTACTCAGCTACTAAACCCACGAATACATAAACTAGTCCCACATGGACTCATAAGCCAACAACTTTCTCAGTACAATCGATAATGGTATGATTGGATAATAGCCAATCCATAATCAATATCACATCAAAATTAGACATATGCATAACAATCAAAATAGCATGCAAGCAAAAACCCATAAAACACAAATCATCTGTGCTAATCATACTATCAGCAATAACAAACTTCCCCACTGGGGTCGAAACACGCATCTCAAAACCTAACGGTACAGACTCAAGCATAGCCGACTCAACAAAAGCAGAAGAAATAAAAGAGTTGCTAGCTCCAGAATCAAATAAAACAAAAGCCGAATGGCCCAAAACTGTTAAAGTACCAGTAACTACAGTACCTGCAGCCTCTGCCTCCTCTCTAATAGCATAAACTCGGGCCTGATGCTGAACAGGTGGAGGAAATCTCGGTGGTGGAGGTAAAATCTGTGGCGGCTGAACAACAGGCGGAAGTCTAAACTGCTGTGCCTGGCCACCCTGACCTCTACCCCTGAACTGTCCTCTACCTCGGTCCTGACCTCTGCCTCGGTCATGACCTCTACCTCTAACTGGAGGAGCATAAAAAGCAGGTGGTGCCTGATAAGGCCTCTGCTGATTACCCTGACCTGGGTAACCATACTGTGGTGGCTGTGTCTGACGAGCACTACACTGTCTAGATAGATGAACCTCCTGACCACCAATATAACATCTATGTGGTAGGGTACACATCCCAACATGATAACTAGAACAGTTTTGGCAATAATGGGGAGTCTGTCCCTGTGTCCTCGGCGGTCTAAACTGGACTCCACCTCGAGCCTGCTGCTGTTGCTGCCTCTGTTGTGGCTGTGGTACTCGACCAGTATGGTCATCCTCTGCCTTCCTCTTCTGAGAGGAAGTCTCTCCTGTAGCAGCTAGTTTGCCCTTCCTTTCTTCAGACGCCAGATCTAAAGAAAGGGCAAACTCTAAAGCCTCCTCGTAGGTAGTCGACGCAAGGTGCGTAAATGACCCCTAATCTCGACTCTCAGCCCTACCAAAAACCTCCTCATCTTACTCTCAGGATCAGCAACCTGTACAGCAGCAAACCTGGATAGTCGGTCAAACTCTCGCTCGTACTCTGTCACCGAGCTATCACCCTGTTTCAGGGTCAGAAAGTCCACCTCCAATCGATCTCTCAAATCAGCAGAATAGTATTTCTCATAAACTTCTCGCGAAATACCTTCCAAGTAACCTCCATAGTCAAAGAAAGTGATCTATAAAGGCCTCTCCACAAATACAGAGCATCATCAACCAAAGAGTACGTACCACAATGGACCTTCAGATGGTCCGGGCACCTGATGAACTCAAAAGCCCTCTCAACTTTGTCAATCCAGAACTCTGCAAAAGATGCATCTAAAGACCTACCATTAAACTCAGTAGGTGCATATCTACTATACTCCCTCAGAAACCTAGCAGGATCGGTAGCTCCAACCTGATCAACTACCACATTAACTGGTCTACTGGGTGGTACAACAGGCAGAACTGGTCTACCAGCATCTCGTAATAATCCCAGATAATCCTCCTCAGCAATATAAACTCCTCGCCCCTGCTGAACAGGTGGCGGTACAACAGGAATCATGGTGGAGGTACTGCAGGAATCACAGGTGGAGGTGGTGTAGGGTCACGGGCTCGGGCTCGGCCTCTACCCCTCACAGGAGCAGCCGCCCTAACACCAGCTCGTCTGGCACCCCTTCTAGGAGGCATTCTGCATTATAGTCAATATAACATGATAAGTCACTTATAAAAGAGGATTCACCACTCCTTTACCAAATCAAAATAAAATGCGAGTTTAAAGACAAAGGTCTAGGAATACCTGGTGCTGCTGATCTCAGATGATGACTTTCGAGAATGGACTTAAAACAAAACATGAAATACAAACATGCATCGCATGTAGTCTACAGAACCCGTCGGCTCTGATACCAACTGTGACGACCCGTCACTTTTCAATAAATTAAATTCAGAGAAAACAGCGGAAGTCTTTTATTTTAGAAAATTTTGCGTGGTTTTGTTTGAAAGTTGGCATGCCGAAAACCTGTTTACATCCTAATTTTTCAATCTAATAAATTCACATGGACTTTAAGTCCCAAATCATGAGTTCAAATATTTCATCTCATAAAAACATCAACCAAAAACTCTTATGAGCTAAATACAACATCAAAGTCTTGAAATTCACAAAATGTTTACATATACTTTACAAAACCAAGTCCATCTCGAGGTCAGCATCCCTCGATCACGCAGCACCACCTCCTCTCCCTCGACCTCTGGCCAGGGCATTACCTGAAATTGGTTGTAATATCATGAGCTAACAAACTAAGCCGAGTGAGAATAATAAGTATAAAAAGTAAAGATAGACCTCAAACTCGCATTTCGATTTGTGTCCAATTAACTTACACAATACATTCCTAAAGTCCTCCAAACTCTAGGTAATTTCATTCTAAACTTCCAAAGGATGATATTACTAATAATCATAGTCAATACACATCCATTAACATTATTACAACATAAGTAAGAAAAGTAAATATTCTTTGCACATCATACAACTTCTCGAATCTCTCTTTCATCTATCATAAATATGAATGCATGAGGGCATCCCGTAGGATTTCGCATTTGCCCTTTTTGTGGGTGAATGAAGGTAATGCGGACATCCCGTAAGCTCCCATTTAACCTTATGCATGAGGAAGTAATGCGTACATCCCGTAGGCTACCATTTAACTCCCTATGCATGAAGAAGTAATGTGTACATCCCGTAGGCTACCATTTAACTTCTTTTCTTTCACATTCTTTCTTTTCTCTGAAGGTGATGTGAACTCCACGTAGGGTTCATCAATCTTCCTTCTTTTCTCATTCACTTTCTTTTCTTTTCACTTTCATTTCTTTTTCACTTTCATTTCTTTTTCACTTTCGCTTCTTTTTCACTTTCATTCTTTTTCATGAATGTTGCGAGAATGGTATGATGCAATATGATATGCATATGCTTGCATATCCTTGTAAAAGTAAATAAGTAAAGTGCGGAATTAAAGTAGTCGATACACAAATAAAGAAAAGGCATAAAGTAAAAGTATAAAGTAAAAGACAAAAAGTAAATGACATAAAGTAGAAGTAGGCAAGCATCTCGGATGAACGATATATCGATCTAACTCCGGTATCAATAAGAGTAGAATTATAAAATAAACGATTAACCTAAACCTTCAACGATTCTAAACTTCCAATAATCCGAGGTTCTATTAACCTTTCTAAAATTAAGCTGGATCTTTTAACTTCCAATGATCCAACCTAACCTTCGAATCGAATCTAACTTAGAATCTTCTAAGATTCAATACTTTACTTCAGAACTTCTAAGTTCTCACTTAAAGGATTAACTCTTAATCCTAAGGGCACTAACTCACAACACTCTAATCTTAGGTTCGGATTCTAATCTTAGTTTCAAACTCTACAAACCTTCACACTCATTTTCTTTCTATAGATACTTTAAATTCTAACTATTCTCACCTTTAATAAAAGATGACTTTGCTCCTAAGTTCGAAGGAGCGATCACGCAAGCGGATCAAAAACACCTACAATCGAATTATATCACACAATCAATAACTTTACCAACTATCAATCAAACATCAGTTAAACATACAAAGCGACGAAAAACCCAACAACTTCCCACTTTGGGCCCACGGCCCTATCATCAAAATAGGCTTTGGGTTTGATTTTCCGGCTTTTAGACAATTCAAAAGTGTTTCGAGTTGGTTTTAAGCAAATTCGATATTCCCGATTTCAATGGGTATCGATAATTAGGGTTTTTGAATATTAATCCCTTTCCCGAATCGAATTTAAATAAACATTCATTCATTAATTTCTAACCCATTTTCAAACCCAAAAGGGTAAATTCCAAACGGGAAGGGTTTCGACTGAAACTCGGTTTTAGGGTTTAGGAAAATCAAATAATTGTTAGCCAATAGTTTTTCCATCAACATTCAACAACAAAATTGGAAAGGGATGGAGGTTTTGGCCAAGAACTCAAAGCTTGAAACAATTTCCATGGAAATACTATGAGAATTCGAAATCTAGGGCTTACCTTAGAGAATTGGAAACGTTCCAAGAGTGGAATGGGTAGAAAGGTCTTGGCGAGAGCTTTCCAACGCATCTAAAATCACGCAAAACGGCCAAGAAACGAAGCCGGGGCGACCGTTTCTTCCTCTTCTCTTTTCCTCCTCTATTTTGCTCGGGTTTGGAGAAGAAATGGATGAAGATTTGGACAATTTGAGTCAATGGTCATTTAAAGAAGTTGAGCAAATAGTAATTAGATATTTAGGAAGTTGGAAATTACGATTTTGCCCTTTTATGACTTTTAACTTATAAAACGAATCCCGAACATCTCAAACTATACCAATGGTAATTAATAATTATTAATTGGCCCGTTAATAATTATTAATACCATTAAAACGTATTTAAATAAATAAGGCCATTAAAATGACTTAAAATGAAATAAACTAATAAATTCTAATTTAATGATAAATAAATGAACTTTAATTACTTAAATTAAAATTAAATAAATAAATTTTTTTTTTATCACAAAATAACGGGACGTTACACAGCTCCTCTTCCACGATCCCAAACATTACCTGAAATGTTTGTAATATCATGAGCTAACAACTTAAGCCCAGTGAGAATAATAAGAATAAAAAGTAAGAATAGACCTCAAACTCGCATTTCGATTTGAGTCCAAGAACATACTTACTCTTTGCTATCCATCCATTTAAAGAGTTTATAACAAAGTGTTCCACTTTTACTTACCAATTATTCAATATAATTGTGGAACTACATTCCAAATATTTCTGGTATGGTTTTGTAAATGCATAAAGCATTTACATCTCATTTTCCATATATACCTTATACTATATACAAGGTTTAATTCAAATTCTTATTCTCCCAAAGGATGATATTACTACACTCGTAGTCAATCCTCATCCAACTACTTGTTATGACATAACTAAGAATAATAAATAAAACTTTGCATAAATATAACATCTCGATTCTCTTTCTCATCTATCATATGCATAAAAGTAATGAGTACCTCCCGTAGGATACGCATTCGCCATTTATGCATGAAATGAAGGTAATGTGGATATTCACATTCATCCACCATTCAACCTTATGCATGAAGGTAACGTGGATATTCACATTCATCCACCATTCCTTATGCATGATGAAGGTAACGTGGATATTCACATTCATCCACCATTCCTTATGCATGAAGGTAACGTGGATATTCACATTCATCCACCATTCCTTACATTTTCATCCTCACTTTCTTTCCTTTTTCACTTTCTTTCAATGATGCGAGATGTTATGGTACGATAAATAATGGTGCAAAATGTTATGCATATGCTTGCAAAAATAGATAAAGTAAAGTGCAAATATTAGAGTAATCGAAACCAACATAAAGTAAAGGGGCATAAATAAAATACATAAGAATCTCGGACGAACGATATGTCGATCGAACTCCGGTATCAATAATAAAAGTAGAATCATAAATCAAACGATTAACCTAAACCTTCCAGGATTCTAAACTTCCAATAATCCGAGGTTCTATTAACCGTTCTAAAAACAAGCTGGATCTTTTAACTTTCAATGATCCAATCTTAGTTTCGAATCAAATCTAACTTAGAATCTTCTAAGATTCAATACTTTCCTTGAGAACTTCTAAGTTCTCACTTAAAGGATTAACTCCTAATCCTAAGGGCAGTAACTCACAACCCTCTAATCTTAGATTCGAATTCTAATCTTAGTTTCAAACTCTACAAACCTTCATACTTATTCGATTTCTATAATTACTTTAAAACCTAACTATTCTCACCTTTGCCAAATAAGAGTTCGCTCCAAGTTCCGAAAGCACGATCAAACAACGATCCGAAACACCTACAATTAATTATATCTAACAATTAATAAATAAACATACATCAATCAAATAACATCTAAAAGCTCAAAACAACGATCAACCTCATAAACCCCACTATGAGGCTCTCGGCCCTCCCATGAAAAGAGGGTCTCGGGTTTGGTTTTCCGGCTTTTAGGTACTTTAGAGGTGTTTCGAGTTGGTTTTAAACAAATTCGATATTCCCGATTTCAATGGGTATCGATAATTAGGGTTTTTGAACGTTATGCCATTTCCCGAATTGAGTTTAAATAAACAATAATTCAACAATAAATAACCCATAATCAAACCCAAAAAGGTAAATTTCAAACGAGAAGGGTTTCGACTGAAACTCGGTTTTAGGGTTAAGGGATTGTTTCCAAAAACACTTAAAACAACTCCCGTATTAACAAACACCGAGTTTCACAACACGAAATCGAAGGAAACCAACAAAAACTCCATTAAAACACTATTTGGAGCTTAGGGTTTGAAGCTTTACTTACCGAGAACTCCGTATAACACGGGTGGCAAGCACGATGGTTAGGTGGAAAAGGATCCTAGACTCGAGGGCTTTCCGATGCAACCGAAATCGAGTCAATCCGCCGAGAATTGAGCAAAACCCAAAAAAATCCCCCCCCCAAACCTTGAAGTTTCGGCCAAGAGAAGAAAATGAGAGGTTTTGGGGTCAACTTTGGTCAAATGATGCATTTAAAGAAGATTATGAATAGTGTTTGGATATTTTTAAGAAATTGGAAATGACCAGCTACGTCCTTTTATGACTTTTGACTTCTAAATCGAAACCCGATGCTCTTAAATAAATCTAAAGGTGATTAATAATTATTAATTGGCCTATTAATAATTATTAATGTCACCAAAACGAAAATTAAAGTATTAAAATGATTAAAACGAATTTCGGTCGAAATTAACTACTAAAATCGAAATTACAAAATAGTAATTAACTAAATACTTAAATTGAAATAAATAAATAAATAAAAAATATTAAATAAAATAAATAATAATAAAAAAATCACTTCAAAATAACGGGACGTTACAAAAAAGTTGTTAGAACCCTAACTTACCAGGTTGGGACCTTTTTATGTTATTTGGTACTATAGTTATTAATTATATGTTGAGAGTGCCATTTTTAAAGACGGTTTGACTATGTCATTTTTATTAGTATCATTTTGGCTCCTAGTCTCATCTGTGTGTGATGTTTGGAAAATGACGATGAGGATATGATCTACATGTACAATGCTTATCTCCACAAGCTGATTACTTGTTTCTTATCTCATCCTGTGGCGAGAGACAAGGTCAGTTGAGAGCTTTACCGATATAATTTCAGGTTCAAATTTTGGCCTTTGTTGCATTCCATTTATTTACTTATTTTTATTAGAATTTAAACCATGTGTTGTAGGCATGAGATTAGTTGTAGTTTGATGAACTAGTGCATGGTTTGCTAGTTTTTGCTTTATGACTTTGTTGGACTCATTTTTTTTCATAAGATACTAGACTTTTCATTATCTTTCCATTAGAAAAAAAGCAAGACTTTTCATCGATGAATGAGAAAGCCCAAAAAGGCCATGCAAATTTTATTAAAGCCTTCCAATTAGCGACTATAGTCGATAGAGAATAATTACAAAAACAACTACAATATACACTCTAAATGCCTGGAGAAATAGTCGACTAGACTACTCAATACATAATCCCTTGGACCATCTCCTCAATACATGATGCATCTCAACTCTTTCATGATAGACGTATCGAGGAAAGTCTGGGAAACGAAAAAAATGAAAACCCACGAAGATCAGCCACAAAACTTGATGAAAACAGTGATGAAAAATTCCAGAAAACGGCCAGCATAGTCCAGATTCCGGCGAGCTTAACTTTCAGACGAAAAGCAACAAAACAACCTCCATTTAGCTTGAAATTGAAAGAAACTCTAAGGAAAAACGAATGGACGAATTACCTTGTGACAAACTCAAATTATACATGCTGGTTTTTCGGTTTTGGATGACGAAAACGAGCTCCGGTGATTGTTTTAAAAATCAGATGATAGATGAAGGATTCAGAGGCGATTTGATCAAGTAAAAAAAATGAAGAAGAAGATCAAATGATGAGGAACAAAATAGCTATGAATTACCTCGAAGAATAAAAAAAAAATAAAACGAGAAATTGGTCGAAGAGCAAGGACGACACTTGGACATGAAGGAGAAGAGAATGAACAAAATTAAGCTTGTCTTACAAGTTTGGTCTAATTTAAAGAAACAGGTTGACTGAATAAAATGACCCAAGATACCCTTATTTGTGAAGGGATGATTTACTAAATTAGCGGAGTTTTATTTAGTAAACTAATTAACATTTAATTACGGATCTATTAACATCATGCAATTTGTGATAAAACATGTAAATTCATGCTTAATTTCGAAAATTAAAACCCTTTTACTTACATTGAGTAACTAATGGAGAATCGGTTGGAGGTTTCTTTACAACATCAAATCCTCAGCAACACCGGATCTTCTATGCTATATCCCGATCGATCAAACGAAACCCGATTATGGGATCGAACTTAAGAAGAAATTGGGAAGAAGAAAAATATTTTCTTCCCAATAATGACATGGGAATTTCGGCCAAGGGGGGGAGAAGGGAAGAAGAGAGAGTTCCAACTTTCTATGGAATTGAATTGTATGATTTATGAATGACCCAACCCTCCTATTTATAGAAAAATAGGAATCCTAATCACATTAGGATTAATCTATAGAGATAAATAGAAAAAGAAAAAAGATTATCTCTTTCCTTTATCTAGCAATTTCGAAAATGCCATAGATTAGTAGGAGATTATTTTATTTTCTTTATTTTATTTATTTTATTTATCTTGGGTAAATAAATCTATGTAATTATTTTAGGATATAATTCAAACAATTATCTCTTCCTAAAATACATGTCATGGCCGAAAATTGGCTTAATAATTAATAAATAATTCTAATTTATTTAATTAATTATTTTTGGCCAATTTCAATTGGGTTCATTAATCCAATTGGGCTTGAAACTCTCTCTTAAATTAATAAGTCCAACTTAATTTATTTATTTATTAATTACCATTTAAATAAAATATTTTATTTAAACAATTAATAATATTAATATTTTCTCCCGACAAAATATTATCAAATTATATTTAATTACTAATTTCCATTAAATAAACACATTATTTAATAAATAATTTTATTGACAATATTTTATTATTAATTAATTAATTTTAATTATTAATTTCCGTTTAAATAAAATTAATTATTTAAATAATTAATAATTGTTAATTAATTTCAAATTATTAATTACCATTTAAATATACTCAATATTCAAATAATTAATAATAACTAATTAATAATATTTCATTATTAATTTCATGTTTAAATAAACTCATTATTTAAACTATTAATAATGTTTATATTAATTACCGTTTAAATATATTAAATATTTAAACAATTAATATTGCCTATTTTAAGTAATTCGCTTTACTTAAACTTTCCATTTCTTCTACTTGATTTCGCGACTACGATATTTGGGCTAGCATAGGGACCCGATGGACCTATAGATCATGGGCTTAATAATTAGTCAATTAAGTGATTAACACATAATCAGTTAATTACTTATTATCTAACTATGAATAATTCCACTATAGATTCATAATGGAACTCCCCTCACTATAGATGAGTTATTGTCCATTTAGTTTATCATTATTTATATCGTGATATTATCCTTCACGTGGAACCCTCATAATTACAAAGGATAAATTTACCGTTTTGCCCCGGTAATTACCGCTTTGTCCTTGTGTTCCCGCTGATTCTCTAATGAACTTTATCTTTAGTCGAACTAGAGATAAGATACTTCTGTGATCAATAGAAGTCGTGACGTCACTTGTTCATGTCTCGAATCAATACATCAAGGGAGTTTCCTAAAGTTCCTAAAATGTTTAGGTATCGCACTGATACTGTTAATTTATAGGAAAGTTATGAATTCCATCTCGTGAAAATGAGTTCCCAGCTACTTATTTAGTCATGTTCCCAAAACAGGAGTGTATTGAGCGTTCTTACAGATCGCTCTCAACTATGTGAATCAAAGAACATAACTCCACAAATAGGAGTCCGCATTTCACTCAGGATTGAGATCTATCACGGTTGATAAACTTAGTTTGATATTCGATTATTTCTCGTAAACAGTACTAATGAGAAATTTGATCGACCATCGTGGTCCTGTCTTATATAATCAACATTGCATATGATACTTCCATTTCATGTCTCCCATATGAATGATTAGGATTCGATCATTTGTCTATAAACAAAATGCGAAGCTATCAACAGTGTTACCAGGATAAGGTTCCCAAACGTTATCCGTTTACTGTAGACACGTTTAAGTTACTCATCTCGACTTTAATCCTCTCGTATGACTCACATACTAAGTCGTGATTTCATAAGAGTGACTTAGGGTTTTACTATTTGAATGTTTGATATTTATATATTTCCATATATTCCTAATATCATTAATTGAATCAATCTAGATAATATAAAGAACTTATGTTTATTTATTTAATTTTTTCTTAATAAATTATTATTATTAAATAATTACAAGTTGTAGGACACCATTCCTAACAATCTCCCACTTGTCCTAGATATTTGGGGATTTGACTTGTAATTCCAGTCAAACTGGATGACTATCAACTATTTAGCCAAGCTAGTCATTTTAATAATTTATCAGTAACGTTTTCATCTGTTTAGTATGTATTTCTTTTGTCTGATGTTAGTTTCATTAAGTGTGTAACGTCCCGTTATTTTGTGATAAAAAAAACTTTTATTTATTTTACTTAATTTATGTAATTAAAGTTTATTTATTAATTGTTAATTTAGAATTTGCAGTTTATTTCGGTTTTAATCTTTTAATTGATCTTTTTCATTTATTTTCGTTTTAATGGTATTAATAATTATTAACGGGCCAATTAATAATTATTAATCACCATTGGGATAGTTTAAGATCATCGGGTTTCGTTTTTAAGCTAAAAGTCATAAAAAGGGCAATTTCGTAATTTAAAAACCACCTAAATATCTAGATATTTTATTTTCTCTTCCTAAACTATCTTCTTTGACCAAGAGTTGACCAAGCCAAACACTTCTTCTTCTTCCTTTTCCCTCTCAAGGCCGTGAGCCTCCTTTTTCATTTTCCCAAATTTATTTTTTGTTCGTTTCTTGCCCGATCGACTTGATTCTGGGTCCAGTGGAAAGGTATCGGTCATACGATCATTTCCCATCTACCCTTCGTACTTGCCGCTCGTTTTACACGGAGTTCTCAGTAAGTAAAGCTTGAAACCCTAAACTCCAAATAGTGTTTTAATGGAGTTTTACTTGTTTTCTTTCGTTTTCGTGTTATGAAACTCGGTGTATGTAATTACGGGAGTCGTTTTACGTGTATTTGAAACTTTCCCCTAAACCCTAAAACCGAGTTTCAGTCGAAACCCTTCCCGTTTGAAAATTCCTCTTTGGGGTTTGAATTTGGGTTATAGATTCATGAATAAATGTTTATTTAAATTCATTTCGGAAAAGGGATTAATGTTCAAAAACCCTAATTATCGATACCCATTGAAATCGGGATTATCGAATTTGCTTAAAACCAACTCAAAACGTATTTAAATTGCCAAATGGCCGAAAAACCAAACCCGAGACCCTTATTTTTAGGGAGGGCCGAGAGCCTCCAAGGGATGGTTTGGTGGGCTTTTTCGTCTTTTTGCTTGTTTAGTCGTTGTTTAATCGTTAGTTGGTGATTTATTAATTTTCGGGATATTAATCCTTTTGTAGGTGTTTTTGAACCGTTTGTTTGATCGCTCTTCCGGTGCTTAGGAGCGAAGTCTTCACTTTTATTAAGGTGAGAATAGTTAGTATTTAAAGTAACTTTAGAAAGCAAATAAGTGTGAAGGTTTGTAGAGTTAGAAAACTAAGATTTGAATCCGAATCTAAGATTAAAAGGTTGTGAGTTAGTGCCCTTAGGATTAGAAGTTAATCCTTTAAGTGAGAACTTAGAAGTTCTTAAGGAAAGTATCGAATCTTAGAAGATTCTAAGTTAGTTTCGATTTGAAATTAAGATTGGACCATTGGAAGTTTAGAATCCTGGAAGGTATAGGTTAATCGTTTAAATTATATTTTTACTTTTATTATTTATAGCGGAGTTCGATTTCCGGAGTTTCCTATTTGATTACTTTATGTCTTTTACTTTATGTTTAATCACATCTTTGATCCATTTATTTTTATGCACTTTACTTTATGCCTTTTTACCTTGTGCTTGTTCGACTACTTTAACTTTCACCTTTACTTTATTTACTTTCACAAGTATGTACAAGCATAACCATAACATCTTGCATCATAACATCTTGCACCGTATCATCTTGCATCATAACATCTTGCACCGTATCATCTTGCATCATTGAAATGGAGGAAAAGAGAGGAGAAACAAATAAAAGGTGAATGTGGATCCGACGGGAGTCCCCATTACCTTCATGCATAAAAGGTGAATGTGGATCCGACGGGAGTCTCCATTACCTTCATGCATATCATTGATGGAAATGGAAAGTGAGAAAGAAAGGAAGGGAAGAATGTTGGACCCTACGGGGAATGTCCGCATCACCTTCAGAGAAAAAGAAACGAAAGAGAAAAAGAAACGAAAGTGAAAAAGAAAAGAAAGTGAAAAAGAAAAGAAAGGAAGGAAGAATGATGAACCCTACGAGGAGTTCACATCACCTTCATAGAAAAGAAAAGAGAAAGTGAGAAAGAAAAGGAGGGTGTAACGTCCCGTTACTTTTGGGGGTAAATTTTATTTTATTTATTTTTATTTTATTTATTTATTTTAATTAAAGTATTAAAGGTTAGTTTAAAAATAGTGATTTCGATTTTAGTAGTTATTTTCGTCCGTAATTCTTTTTAATCGTTTTAATACTTTAAATTTGTTTTGGTTGTACTAATAATTATTAATGGGCCAATTAATAATTATTGATCACTTTTAGATTTATTTACGAGCTTCGGGTTTCGTTTTTAAAGTAAAAACAAAAGAGGGACGTAGGCGTCATTTCCGATTTCTTAAATATCTAAACACTATTCATCCTTCTCCTTTATTAAGCCAAAATTAGACAAAATATCACATTTCTTCTCATTTTTTTCATCCCAAACCCGTAGCTTAGAGAGAAAAAAAGAGGAGAGAAAGAAATTGTCACCCCGGCTTCGTTTCTCGACCGTTTTCATCGTGCCTTAGCTCGTTGGAAAGCTCTCGAGACGTACTTTCTACCCATCCTAACAATCGAGGTTTTTGCTTATTTTCTTGAGGCCTTAAGGTATGTTAAAGTTTCTAATTTTTGATGTGAATAGTGTTTTAATGGAGGTTTTGAGTTGTAATCTTCGAATTCGTTCACCGAAGCTTGAAGGTTTCATTCGGGGAAGTCTTTATGGTCAATTTTAGAAACTTTCCCTAAACCCTAAAACCGAGTTTGAGCCGGAAACCCGTCTCTTGTGATTTTCCCTCTTTGGGCTATGTTTAGGATATTAGGTTCTTTGTGTTTTTGCTTTTTAGTTTTTTTTTTTTCGAAAATTGATTAATATGAAAAACCCTAATTTCCGGTTACCCATTGATTATGCAAACCTCCAAAGTATCCGAAACCAACCCGAAACACCTCTAAAGTGCATAAAATCCGGAAAACCAAACCCGAACCCTACTTTCCCTTGTATGGCCGAGAGCACCATAAGGGTAGAATCCGGGATTTTCGTAGTTTTATGTGTTTAGATGTTTTTTGTTTGCTTTTCGGTTAATTAATGTAATTTAGGAATAATTCGTTTGTAGGATTGTGAATTGATCAGGAATTTACAACCTCGGATTATTCGGAGCTTGTCTTCAAGCTAAGGTGAGTTTAATGTGAAAGTTAGTGGTTTTATGAATTTAGTTTTGTTATGTAATTGTTTATCAATGTAAAGAGGGAGATAACTTCTTAGGATTATAGTTTGGTTGGAGACTTTAATTCGGAAGTGTGTGTGTAGAAAGTTTGGAGTTATAATGAGTTCGATGAAAAGGGAACATTGGAGAGGTTTGGAAGTATGGTAATGAGATTTGGAGATGTTAGATGAAAGTGAGAATGGAAGTTACTTTGATGGATTTGGAAGTTAAAGTAATTAGAAGATGCACTTGAGTAGTAACTCGTGTAATCTAGTTAGTTAGGTTTCTTTTTAACTTAGTAGAATTCTTTGGAGGTTAGCTTACTTATTTGAGACCTAAGGCAGATTGATTCACACATGGTAGTATGAGATTTTGATCCATATGTAATCATGGTGTGATGATTTGTGGGAACTTCGAGCACTTTGATTCACACATGGTAGTATGTGATTTTGATCCATATGTAATCATGGTGTGATGATTTGTGGGAACTTCGAGCACTTTGATTCGGCACATGATAGTATGTTGATTTTGATCCATACGTATCATGGTGCGAGAGATTATAAATAGTACATGGTAGTACGTGGATTCGGATCTGTACGTACCATGGTACTATGGTTTGTGACATGGCACATGATAGTATGTTGATTCGGATCCATACGTATCATGGTGCGAGGGTTTGCGATATAGTACATAGTAGTATGTTGATTCGGATCCATACATACTATGTTACTATGATTGTGATATGGCACATGATAGTATGTTGATTCGGATCCATACGCATCATGGTGCGGTGATTTGTTATATGGTGAAATTCCTGAGACCTATATGGTGAAATTCCTGAGACCTATATGGTGAAATTCCTGAGACCTATATGGTGAAATTCCTGAGACCAATATGGTGAAATTCCTGAGACCTATATGGTGAAATTCCTGAGACCTATATGGTGAAATTCCTGAGACCTGATATGGTGAAAGTCCTGATATCCGATGTGGTGAAAGTCCTGATATCCGATGATTTGAGATGTGGTACGACCGTACGTGGTATGTTGATTTTGATCCATACAGTAGCACGATAGGATGAAGCTTGTTTGGTAATAAAGATAGTTAATGTTACCTTTACATATTCTTTAGAATTGTGTAGTAAGACTTAGTAGTGAATGTTACTTTACTTTAAGTCTTTATATCTATCTCATGGTATTGAATGACGATTACGGCTAGTATATGACTATCGAATGATTGTATGGAAATTGGAAGCGTGGATTTGGGTAGTATTGACCATTATAGGCCTTTGGACACGATTTCGGTTATGAGATTTTGTTCATAGGATTACTTGCTTTCGTTTTACTCTCACTAGCATGTTATGCTAATGGTGGTACACTTACAAATTTTTAGGTAAACCTCGAGCTAAGAAGCGTAGTAGAGGAGGTGGAGCCGCGTGACTAGTCGAGATGGTGTATGGACAATATTAAGAACTCATTTTTTTGGTTTAGCATTCATTGAAATGCTTGTAAATTATTCCATCTTTACATACTTATGTCTTTTTGAGCCCGAAAGGGTATTTGTGTAAAATATGTCTATCTTTTTTTGATTTAAATATCTTTTGGAATGCGCATTCCCGATTTATCGCTTTTTCTGGAATTTGGGTTGTAAAACAGGTTTTGGCAATTCGATTTTTTTAAACGAACCCATGCCGTTTTTCTTTAAAAGTCGAGTCTTCCGCTGTGCATTTGAATTTAAAGAATTTAACGGGTTCGGGTCGTTACAGAGGGAGAACGATGGATCCTACGGGATAGACCACGTTACCTTCTTCATGCATAAGGTTGAATGTGAATCCTACGGGAGTTTGCATTACCTTCATTTTAATTATCGTTGGAATTATATTATTGAGAATGAATTGTATATTTCATTACGGAAAGTAAGAAAATAAGGAAAATTGAGATGTTTTATGTTTATTGAAAGTTTACTTATTTCTATTATTTATGTAACGTCCCGTTATTTTGTGATAAAAAAAAAACTTTTATTTATTTTATTTTAATTTAAGTAATTAAAGTTCATTTATTTATCATTAAATTAGAATTTATTAGTTTATTTCATTTTAAGTCATTTTAATGGCTTTATTTATTTCAATACGTTTTAATGGTATTAATAATTATTAACGGGCAAATTAATAATTATTAATCACTATTGGTATAGTTTGAGATGTTCGGGATTCGTTTTATAAGTTAAAAGTCATAAAAGGGCAAAATCGTAATTTCCAACTTCCTAAATATCTAATTACTATTTGCTCATCTTTTTTAAATGACCATTGACTCAAATTGACCAAATCTTCATCCATTTCTTCTCCAAACCCGAGCAAATAGAGGAGGAAAAGAGAAGAGGAAGAAACGGTCGCCTCGGCTTCGTTTCTTGGCCGTTTTGCGTGATTTCGGATGCGTTGGAAAGCTCTCGCTGAGACCTTTCTACCCATTCCACTCTTGGAACGTTTCCAACTCTCTAAGGTAAGCCCTAGATTTCGAATTCTCATAGTATTTCCATGGAAATTGTTTCAAGCTTTGAGTTCTTGGCCAAAACCTCCATCCCTTTCCAATTTTGTTGTTGAATGTTGATGGAAAAACTATTGGCTAACTATTATTTGATTTTCCTAAACCCTAAAACCGAGTTTCAGTCGAAACCCTTCCCGTTTGAAATTTACCCTTTTGGGTTTGAAAATGGGTTAGAAATTAATGAATGAATGTTTATTTAAATTCGATTCGGGAAAGGGATTAATGTTCAAAAACCCTAATTATCGATACCCATTGAAATCGGGAATATCGAATTTTCTTAAAACCAACTCGAAACACTTTTGAATTGTCTAAAAGCCGGAAAATCAAACCCAAAGCCTATTTTTGATGATAGGGCCGTGGGCCCCAAGTGGGAAGTTGTTGGGTTTTTCGTCGCTTTGTATGTTTAACTGATGTTTGATTGATAGTTGGTAAAGTTATTGTTTGTGTGATATAATTCGATTGTAGGTGTTTTTGATCCGCTTGCATGATCGCTCCTTCGGACTTAGGAGCAAAGTCATCTTTTATTAAAGGTGAGAATAGTTGGAATTTAAAGTATCTATAGAAAGCAAATGAGTGTGAAGGTTTGTAGAGTTTGAAACTAAGATTAGAATCCGAACCTAAGATTAGAGGGTTGTAAGTTAGTGCCCTTAGGATTAAGAGTTAATCCTTTAAGTGAGAACTTAGAAGTTCTGAAGGAAAGTATTGAATCTTAGAAGATTCTAAGTTAGATTCGATTCGAAGCTTAGGTTGGATCCTTGGAAGTTAAAAGATCCAGCTTGTTTTTAGAACGGTTAATAGAACCTCGAATTATTGGAAGTTTAGAATCCTTGAAGGTTTAGGCTAATTGTTTATTTTATAATTCTACTCTTATTGATACCGGAGTTCGATCGATATATCGTTCATCCGAGATGCTTGCCTACTTCTACTTTATGTCATTTACTTTTTGTCTTTTACTTTATACTTTTACTTTATGCCTTTTCTTTATTTGTGTATCGACTACTTTAATTCCGCACTTTACTTATTTACTTTTACAAGGATATGCAAGCATATGCATATCATATTGCATCATACCATTCTCGCAACATTCATGAAAAAGAATGAAAGTGAAAAAGAATGAAAGTGAAAAAGAATGAAAGTGAAAAAGAATGAAAGTGAAAAAGAATGAAAGTGAAAAAGAAACGAAAGTGAAAAAGAAATGAAAGTGAAAAAGAAATGAAAGTGAAAAGAAAAGAAAGTGAATGAGAAAAGAAAGAAGATTGATGAACCCTACGTGGAGTTCACATCACCTTCAGAGAAAAGAAAGAATGTGAAAGAAAAGAAGTTAAATGGTAGCCTACGGGATGTACGCATTACTTCCTCATGCATAAGGTTAAATGGGAGCCTACGGGATGTCCGCATTACCTTCATTCATGCACATCAGGGCAAATGCGAAGTCCTACGGGATGCTCTCATGCATTCATACATATGATCGATGAAAGAGAAAATTGAGATGTTTAATATGATGCAAAGTTTATTTACTTTTATTACTTATGTCATAATAATGTTGATGGATGAGGATTGACTACTAGTGTTAGCAATATCATCCTTTAGAAAGTTTAGAATGAAATTACCTAGAGTTTGGAGGACTTTAGGAGTGAGTTGTGTCGAGTTAATTGGACACAAATCGAAATGCGAGTTTGAGGTCTATCTTTACTTTTTATTCTTATTATTCTCACTGGGCTTAAGTTGTTAGCTCATGATATTACAAACATTTCAGGAAATGTTTGGGATCGTGGAAAAGGAGCTGGTGCGCGCTTGATCGAGAGGATGACGACTTTGAGATGGACTAGGTTTATGTAATGTCCATGCACTTTGGTTTTGTGAATTTTATACATTTTGTTGGTGTAACGACCCGATTTTCCGTTAAATTCTTTAAATTCAAATGCACAGCGGAAGACTTAATTTTTAATGAAAAACGGCATGGGTTCGTTTAAAAGTTGAATAATCAAAACCTGTTTTACAACCCAAAGTCTGGAGAAAGCTATAAATCGGGAATGCACATTCCAAAGTAAAGTTTAATCATAAAAACATCAAAATACTTTACACATACACCCTTCACGGGCTCAAAATGACACAAGTATGTAAAAAGTATATGATTTACAAGCATTACTACTAATGCTTCAAAAGTGTTTAATATTGTCCTTACACCACCTCGGCCAGGTCAAGCGACACCATTTCCTCTACCTTGCTTCTTAGGACGGGGTTCACCTGAAAATATTGTGGTGTAGCACCATTAGCAAACAATGCTAGTGAGAGTAAAATGAAAGCAAGTAATCCTATGAACTAAATCTCATACCAGAAATCGTGTCCAAAGGCCTAAATGTTCATTATTACCCATAACCACATTCCAATTTCCATGTATACATAAGATAGTATCATACTACCCGTATTCGTCATTCAATACCATGAGATGGAAAATAAAGACTTAAAGTAAAATTAACATTCACCACTAAGTCTCACTACGTTTTCTAAAGAATAGGTAAAAATAACATTAACTATCTTTATTACCAAACAAGTTTCATCGTATCGTGCTATTGTATGGATCGAAATCAACATACCACGTCCGGTCATACCATGTCACAACCATCGCACCATGATACGTATGGATCCGAATCAACATACTATCATGTGCCGTATCATAGATCATAATACCATGGTACGTCAGATCCGAATCCACGTACTACCATGTACCATATCACAACCATCGTCACGGGTATACCATATGGATAAATATCGCATACTAAGCCCTTACGGTATTACCATATCACAACCATCGCATATCAGGGAGTTTCACCATACCGGGATATCAGGAATTTCACCATAGGTATCAGGAATTTCACCATAGGTATCAGGGAATTTCACCATAGGTATCAGGAATTTCACCATATCGCAACATGATATGTATGGATCGAAATCGACATACTATCATGTGCTAGTTACAAACCAAAGTACCAACATCACACCATGACTACGTATGGATAGAAATCAACATACTATCATGTGCTAGTTACTAAGTGCTCAAAGTTCCCACAAATTCATCACACCATGATACGTATGGATCAAATCAACATACTATCATGTGTGAATCATTGTGCCCTAGGTCTCCAATAAGTTAGCTAAACTCCGAAGAAGTCTACTAAGTTAAAAAGAAACCTAACTAGCTAGAATACACGAGTTACTACTCAAGTGCATCTTCTAATTACTTTACTTCCAAAGTCATCCAAGTGACTTCAAAACCAATCAAAGTAACTTCCATTTCCACTTTCATCTAACATCTCCAAATCACATTACCATACTTCCAAACCTCCCCGATGATCTCTAATCATCAAACTAACCAAAAGTCCAACTTTCTCCACACACACTTCCGAATTAAAGTCTCCAACCAAACTATAATTCTAAGAAGCTAAATCCCTCTTAACATCGATAAACAATATCATATCGAAACGTAATTCATAAAATTACTAACTTCCTTTTTAAACTCACCTTAGGTTTTAAGTCGAGTATCCAAGAATCGAAGTCGAATCCACACGACAATTACAAACCTACAATTCACCAATTGCACAACATATTACAACTCATATCTAATATGAGAACAAGTTTGCATTTTCGGATGAATAGTGATTTCGGATGAATAGTGTTTTCACGTGAATAGTGTTTTTCGAAAATCCGGGTTCAAAATCGTCAAATTCCATGATAACCATTCATGATTTCAACATCAAAACTCATTTACAATAAAAAATGAACAAAACCATATAAAAAGTTTTGAAAACTTACTTTTTGGGACTTCCCTTAGGGAACGAGAAACTTGAAAGCTAGGTTGGATAGGTAGCCCTCGTCCCTACCAATCCAACGCAATCGACCTCATCAAAAACGGTTCGAGAAACGAAGAAAACCCAAGAAATTTTCTCTCCCACCATTGATGACCCACGGCCATGAGAGAAGAAGAGAAGAAAGATGAAGTGTGGTTTTTGCTTAATGATTAAGTTAAAAGAAGATAGTAAAAAAAATATCTAGATATATTAGGGTTTGGGTAATTACGGTTTTGCCCTTTTTGACCTTTTGCTTATAAAACGAAAACCGACGCTTAAATAAATCTAAAGGTGTCTAACAATTATTAATAGGCCCGTTAATAATTATTAGAGTCAATAAACGAATTAAAAACGATAAAAAGGATTTTCGGACGGAAATAACTAATAAAACCGGAAATTAGTAATTTTAACTAATTTTAAAAGCTTTAAAAAAAATAAAAATAATAAATTAATAAAATAAAAAAAAATTTACCTCTAAAAGTAACGGGACGTTACAGACTACCCTCCTTAAAAGACTTTTCGTCCTCGAAAAGTGCACTTACCAAGTGATAAGCGAGGGTACTTACACTACATTTCGTCCTCACGTTACTACGTATCTCCTTCAACACTTGGTTCTTCCACAGAACTTTAACCAAGTCTAAAAGTTCTTGCAACTGACTTTTCAACTCTCTGAGCTCAGCTGGTGTCACACGATAAGGTGCCTTGGACAATGGCGTTGTCCCCGGGATCACCTCTATCTGGAAGTCTAACTCCCTCACTGGTGGCAAACCAGGTAACTCATCAGGGAAAACATCAACGAAATCCCTCACCACGGGTACAGAAACTAGGGTGGTCACACTAACAGATGTGTCAACTACACTAGCTAAGTAACCCCAAGCACCATCATACAAAAGTGCTCTAGCCTGGATCACCGAGATAACCACAGGTGTCACCCTGTCTCGGATCCCGTGAAAGCGTAAACTAGTCCCACATGGACCAATAAAGTCTACCACTTTCTCACTACAACCGAAAATGGCGTGGTTGGCTGATAGCCAATCCATCTCCAAAATGATATCAAAGTCAGTCAACAAAGATGGTAGGTTGCAAGGCTCGTACCTGTCCTCGTAATTCTGCCCTCAAACCTACGATAAATCTCCTCTTCTTACTCTCAAGATCAATAACCTGTCTGGTGGCAAACTTTGACAACCTGGTCAAACTCTCTCTCATAATCTACAACGGCACTGGTACCTGCCTCAAGGAGTAAGAAACTGAATCTCTAGTTGGTCACGTGTTTCCTCAGGATAGTACTTCTCAAAGAACTTCTCCCTGAACATCTCCCAACTAACAAGCAAATCAGGACTAAGAGTATTGGTTATACCATTCCACCAGTAAAGTGCATCATCAACTAATGAGTAGGTTCCACAGTGAACCTTCAGCTGATCTGGGCACTTAATAAACCCAAGTATTCTCTCAATCCTGGTAATCCACCTCTCCGCATCAGCCGGATCGGTAGATGTACCATCAAACTCAGGAGTATTATACCTGACATACTCCTTCAGAGTTTTCGCAGCATCAGTCACACTAGTCTGATCTACCATAGAAGCAGGTGATTTAACAGGGTGGTATACCAGGATCAACATGTCCTCCACCTCGTAATGCATTCCTGAAATACTCCTCGAAATGGTAACACTGCGACCGTGACTAGGTGGCTGATCTCTTGAGGCTCATCCTCTCGGTACTCAGGTGGAGGAGGAGGCGGTGTAATCGCCCTAGTCCTACCTCTACCTCGTACCCCGGTCGGTACCCTACTACGACCACGCCTATGTGTCACTTGTCCTCGGAGGCATACCGAAATCACATCGAAAAATCCTCACATGAGATACCAGGACAGGGAAAAACAAAAGTACAAACAACTAATCAAAAGAGAGCGTTTTGAGGATACCTGGCGCCGTTGACTTCGAGTGATGTTTGGACAATATTAAAATATGAAAAACATGCGATGCATGTGGTCTTCAGAACCAAAGAGGCTCTGATACCATCTGTAACGACCCGATTTTCCGTTAAATTCTTTAAATTCAAATGCACAGCGGAAGACTTAATTTTTAATGAAAAACGGCATGGGTTCGTTTAAAAGTTGAATAATCAAAACCTGTTTTACAACCCAAAGTCTGGAGAAAGCTATAAATCGGGAATGCACATTCCAAAGTAAAGTTTAATCATAAAAACATCAAAATACTTTACACATACACCCTTCACGGGCTCAAAATGACACAAGTATGTAAAAAGTATATGATTTACAAGCATTACTACTAATGCTTCAAAAGTGTTTAATATTGTTCTTACACCACCTCGGCCAGTCAAGCGACACCATTTCCTCTACCTTGCTTCTTAGGACGGGGTTCACCTGAAAATATTGTGGTGTAGCACCATTAGCAAACAATGCTAGTGAGAGTAAAATGAAAGCAAGTAATCCTATGAACTAAATCTCATACCAGAAATCGTGTCCAAAGGCCTAAATGTTCATTATTACCCATAACCACATTCCAATTTCCATGTATACATAAGATAGTATCATACTACCCGTATTCGTCATTCAATACCATGAGATGGAAAATAAAGACTTAAAGTAAAATTAACATTCACCACTAAGTCTCACTACGCGTTTCTAAAGAATAGGTAAAAATAACATTAACTATCTTTATTACCAAACAAGTTTCATCGTATCGTGCTATTGTATGGATCGAAATCAACATACCACGTACGGTCATACCATGTCACAACCATCGCACCATGATACGTATGGATCCGAATCAACATACTATCATGTGCCGTATCATAGATCATAATACCATGGTACGTACGGATCCGAATCCACGTACTACCATGTACCATATCACAACCATCGTACCGGGTATACCATATGGATAAATATCGCATACTAAGCCCTTACGGTATTACCATATCACAACCATCGCATATCAGGAGTTTCACCATACCGGATATCAGGAATTTCACCATAGGTATCAGGAATTTCACCATAGGTATCAGGAATTTCACCATAGGTATCAGGAATTTCACCATATCGCAACATGATATGTATGGATCGAAATCGACATACTATCATGTGCTAGTTACAAACCAAAGTACCAACATCACACCATGACTACGTATGGATAGAAATCAACATACTATCATGTGCTAGTTACTAAGTGCTCAAAGTTCCCACAAATTCATCACACCATGATACGTATGGATCAAATCAACATACTATCATGTGTGAATCATTGTGCCCTAGGTCTCCAATAAGTTAGCTAAACTCCGAAGAAGTCTACTAAGTTAAAAAGAAACCTAACTAGCTAGAATACACGAGTTACTACTCAAGTGCATCTTCTAATTACTTTACTTCCAAAGTCATCCAAGTGACTTCAAAACCAATCAAAGTAACTTCCATTTCCACTTTCATCTAACATCTCCAAATCACATTACCATACTTCCAAACCTCCCCGATGATCTCTAATCATCAAACTAACCAAAAGTCCAACTTTCTCCACACACACTTCCGAATTAAAGTCTCCAACCAAACTATAATTCTAAGAAGCTAAATCCCTCTTAACATCGATAAACAATATCATATCGAAACGTAATTCATAAAATTACTAACTTCCTTTTTAAACTCACCTTAGGTTTTAAGTCGAGTATCCAAGAATCGAAGTCGAATCCACACGACAATTACAAACCTACAATTCACCAATTGCACAACATATTACAACTCATATCTAATATGAGAACAAGTTTGCATTTTCGGATGAATAGTGATTTCGGATGAATAGTGTTTTCACGTGAATAGTGTTTTTCGAAAATCCGGGTTCAAAATCGTCAAATTCCATGATAACCATTCATGATTTCAACATCAAAACTCATTTACAATAAAAAATGAACAAAACCATATAAAAAGTTTTGAAAACTTACTTTTTGGGACTTCCCTTAGGGAACGAGAAACTTCGAAAAGCTAGGTTGGATAGGTAGCCCTCGTCCCTACCAATCCAACGCAACTGACCTCATCAAAAACGGTCGAGAAACGAAGAAAACCCAAGAAATTTTCTCTCCCACCATTGATGACCCACGGCCATGAGAGAAGAAGAGAAGAAAGATGAAGTGTGGTTTTTGCTTAATGATTAAGTTAAAAGAAGATAGTAAAAAAAAATATCTAGATATATTAGGGTTTGGGTAATTACGGTTTTGCCCTTTTTGACCTTTTGCTTATAAAACGAAAACCGACAGTCTTAAATAAATCTAAAGGTGTCTAACAATTATTAATAGGCCCGTTAATAATTATTAGAGTCAGCGAAACGAATTAAAACGATAAAAAGGATTTTCGGACGGAAATAACTAATAAAACTGAAATTAGTAATTTTAACTAATTTTAAAAGCTTTAAAAAAAATAAAAATAATAAATTAATAAAATAAAAAAAAAATTTACCTCTAAAAGTAACGGGACGTTACAGACTACCCTCCTTAAAAGACTTTTCGTCCTCGAAAAGTGCACTTACCAAGTGATAAGCGAGGGTACTTACACTACATTTCGTCCTCACGTTACTACGTATCTCCTTCAACACTTGGTTCTTCCACAGAACTTTAACCAAGTCTAAAAGTTCTTGCAATCGACTTTTCAACTCTCCGAGCTCACTGGTGTCACACGATAAGGTGCCTTGGACAATGGCGTTGTCCCCAGGGATCACCTCTATCCTGGAAGTCTAACTCCCTCACCTGGTGGCAAACCAGGTAACTCATCAGGGAAAACATCAACGAAATCCCTCACCACGGTACGGAAACTAGGGTGGTCACACTAACAGATGTGTCAACTACACTAGCTAAGTAACCCCAAGCACCATCATACAAAAGTGCTCTAGCCTGGATCACCGAGATAACCACAGGTGTCACCCTGTCTCGGATCCCGTGAAAGCGTAAACTAGTCCCACATGGACCAATAAAGTCTACCACTTTCTCACTACAACCGAAAATGGCGTGGTTGGCTGATAGCCAATCCATCTCCAAAATGATATCAAAGTCAGTCAACAAAGATGGTAGGTTGCAAGGCTCGTACCTGTCCTCGTAATTCTGCCCTCAAACCTACGATAAATCTCCTCTTCTTACTCTCAAGATCAATAACCTGTCTGGTGGCAAACTTTGACAACCGGTCAAACTCTCTCTCATAATCTACAACAGACCCGTTACCCTGTCTGAGAGTAAGAAACTGAATCTCTAGTTGGTCACGTGTTTCCTCAGGATAGTACTTCTCAAAGAACTTCTCCCTGAACATCTCCCAACTAACAAGCAAATCAGGACTAAGAGTATTGGTTATACCATTCCACCAGTAAAGTGCATCATCAACTAATGAGTAGGTTCCACAGTGAACCTTCAGCTGATCTGGGCACTTAATAAACCCAAGTATTCTCTCAATCCTGGTAATCCACCTCTCCGCATCAGCCGGATCGGTAGATGTACCATCAAACTCAGGAGTATTATACCTGACATACTCCTTCAGAGTTTTCGCAGCATCAGTCACACTAGTCTGATCTACCATAGAAGCAGGTGATTTAACAGGTGGTATAACCGGATCAACATGTCCTCCACCTCGTAACAGATTCCTGAAATACTCCTCAGAAATGGTAACACTGCGACCGTGACTAGGTGGCTGATCTACTGGAGGCTCATCCTCTCGGTACTCAGGTGGAGGAGGAGGCGGTGTAACTGCCCTAGTCCTACCTCTACCTCGTACCCCAGTCGGTACCCTACTACGACCACGCCTATGTGTCACTGTCCTCGGAGGCATACTGAAATCACATCAGAAAATCCTCACATGAGATACCAGTACAGGGAAAACAAAAGTACAAACAACTAATCAAAAGAGAGCGTTTTGAGGATACCTGGCGCCGTTGACTTCGAGTGATGTTTGGACAATATTAAAATATGAAAAACATGCGATGCATGTGGTCTTCAGAACCAAAGAGGCTCTGATACCATCTGTAACGACCCGATTTTCCGTTAAATTCTTTAAATTCAAATGCACAGCGGAAGACTTAATTTTTAAAAGAAAAACGGCATGGGTTCGTTTAAAAGTCGAATAATCAAAACCTGTTTTTCAACCCAAAGTCTGGAGAAAGCTATAAATCGGGAATGCACATTCCAAAGTAAAGTTTAATCATAAAAACATCAAAATACTTTACACATACACCCTTCACGGGCTCAAAATGACACAAGTATGTAAAAAGTATATGATTTACAAGCATTACTACTAATGCTTCAAAAGTGTTTAATATTGTTCTTACACCACCTCGGCCAGTCAAGCGACACCATTTCCTCTACCTTGCTTCTTAGGACGGGGTTCACCTGAAAATATTGTGGTGTAGCACCATTAGCAAACAATGCTAGTGAGAGTAAAATGAAAGCAAGTAATCCTATGAACTAAATCTCATACCAGAAATCGTGTCCAAAGGCCTAAATGTTCATTATTACCCATAACCACATTCCAATTTCCATGTATACATAAGATAGTATCATACTACCCGTATTCGTCATTCAATACCATGAGATGGAAAATAAAGACTTAAAGTAAAATTAACATTCACCACTAAGTCTCACTACGCCGTTTCTAAAGAATAGGTAAAAATAACATTAACTATCTTTATTACCAAACAAGTTTCATCGTATCGTGCTATTGTATGGATCGAAATCAACATACCACGTCACGGTCATACCATGTCACAACCATCGCACCATGATACGTATGGATCCGAATCAACATACTATCATGTGCCGTATCATAGATCATAATACCATGGTACGTACGGATCCGAATCCACGTACTACCATGTACCATATCACAACCATCGTACCGGGTATACCATATGGATAAATATCGCATACTAAGCCCGTACGGTATTACCATATCACAACCATCGCATATCAGGAGTTTCACCATACCGGATATCAGGAATTTCACCATAGGTATCAGGAATTTCACCATAGGTATCAGGAATTTCACCATATCGCAACATGATATGTATGGATCGAAATCGACATACTATCATGTGCTAGTTACAAACCAAAGTACCAACATCACACCATGACTACGTATGGATCGAAATCAACATACTATCATGTGCTAGTTACTAAGTGCTCAAAGTTCCCATAAATTCATCACACCATGATACGTATGGATCAAATCAACATACTATCATGTGTGAATCATTGTGCCCTAGGTCTCCAATAAGTTAGCTAAACTCCGAAGAAGTCTACTAAGTTAAAAAGAAACCTAACTAGCTAGAATACACGAGTTACTACTCAAGTGCATCTTCTAATTACTTTACTTCCAAAGTCATCCAAGTGACTTCAAAACCAATCAAAGTAACTTCCATTTCCACTTTCATCTAACATCTCCAAATCACATTACCATACTTCCAAACCTACCCGATGATCTCTAATCATCAAACTAACCAAAAGTCCAACTTTCTCCACACACACTTCCGAATTAAAGTCTCCAACCAAACTATAATTCTAAGAAGCTAAATCCCTCTTAACATCGATAAACAATATCATATCGAAACGTAATTCATAAAATTACTAACTTCCTTTTTAAACTCACCTTAGGTTTTAAGTCGAGTATCCAAGAATCGAAGTCGAATCCACACGACAATTACAAACCTACAATTCACCAATTGCACAACATATTACAACTCATATCTAATATGAGAACAAGTTTGCATTTTCGGATGAATAGTGATTTCGGATGAATAGTGTTTTCGGATGAATAGTGTTTTCACGTGAATAGTGTTTTTGGAAAATCCGGGTTCAAAATCGTCAAATTCCATGATAACCATTCATGATTTCAACATCAAAACTCATTTACAATAAAAAACGAACAAAACCATATAAAAAGTTTTGAAAACTTACTTTTTGGGACTTCCCTTAGGGAACGAGAAACTTCGAAAAGCTAGGTTGGATAGGTAGCCCTCGTCCCTACCAATCCAACGCAACTGACCTCATCGAAAACAGTCGAGAAACGAAGAAAACCCAAGAAATTTTCTCTCCCACCATTGATGACCCACGGCCATGAGAGAAGAAGAGAAGAAAGATGAAGTGTGGTTTTTGCTTAATGATTAAGTTAAAAGAAGATAGTAAAAAAAAATATCTAGATATTTTAGGGTTTGGGTAATTACGGTTTTGCCCTTTTTGACCTTTTGCTTATAAAACGAAAACCGACGGTCTTAAATAAATCTAAAGGTGTCTAATAATTATTAATAGGCCCGTTAATAATTATTAGAGTCAGCGAAACGAATTAAAACGATAAAAAGGATTTTCGGACGGAAATAACTAATAAAACTGAAATTAGTAATTTTAACTAATTTTAAAAGCTTTAAAAAAATAAAAATAATAAATTAATAAAATAAAAAAAAAATTACCTCTAAAAGTAACGGGACGTTACAGTTGGATTTGTTTATTTGTATATAGCTCATAAGAGCTTTATGTCTTTACTTTTATGATTATAAACTTTGAACTCCTGGATAGGAACTTTAAGTTCCTTGTGTATTAAAAATTGTGAATTTAAAATGTAACAGGTTTTTGGCTAGCCACTTTTCAAACATAAGCACGTCAATTTTTCTTAAAATAAAAGATTTCCGCGGTTTTCTCTGATTTAATTTATTTAAAAGTGATGGGTCGTCACAATACGAAAGTTATGAATTCCATCTCGTGAAAATGAGTTCCCAGCTACTTATTTAGTCATGTTCCCAAAACAGGAGTGTATTGAGCGTTCTTACAGATCGCTCTTAACTATGTGAATCAAAGAATATAACTCCACAAATAGGAGTCCGCATTTCACTCAGGATTGAGATCTATCACGGTTCATAAACTTAGTTTGATATTCGATTATTTCTCGTAAACGGTACTAATGAGAAATTTGATCGAACATCATGGTCCTGTCTTATACAATCAACATTGCATATGATACTTCCACTTCATGTCTCCCACATGAATGATCATGATTCGATCATTTGTCTATAAACAAAATGCGAAGCTATCAACAGTGTTACCAAGATAAGGTTCCCAAACGTTATTCGTTTATTGTAGACACGTTTAAGTTACTCATCTCGACTTTAATCCTCTCGTATGACTCACATACTAAGTCGTGATTTCATAAGGGTGACTTAGGGTTTTACTATTTGAATGTTTGATATTTATATATTTCCATATATTCCTAATATCATTAGTTGAATCAATCTAGATAATATAAAGAACTTATGTTTATTTATTTAATTTATTCTTAATAAATTATTATTATTAAATAATTACAAGTTCTAGGACACCATTCCTAACAATTTGAAGTTATAGAGACTAAGGGCAAATATGGTATTTAGGTCATATCTTTTTACTTGGGGCTCAGATTAACGAACGCTCAATTGCGTTGAACTTGTAACGACGTGACGGTTAATATGAACTAAAAGTAACATTTTTTGGATCTAAATTGGTGAAATGACTAAAATGCCCTTAACAAAGTTTCGGGTTGTTACAATAGACCCTGCTTGTATATGTATAAGAACCTTCTTTATAAACTCTGTAGAATATAGACTATGACTATATGTCTCCACAGCTTTTTCATGATTGAATGTTTGTTTTCAAAAGGTTGTTCAAGTGGTTTCATTGAACCTCCCCCGTCTAATCTAGGGGCCGAGGTTACTGTGAATTAGAGCGATGGTGTTTTGAAATCCACACTTCTGGCCATTGCCAATGAGGCTTTTGACACAAATGATTTTGGTAATTAATTTCCCATACCTGAGTAAAGTTTATATTGCCATGGATTTTCCAGTATTTTACTACTATTTTTTATCAGTTAGATTGTTGACTTAAGTTTTATTTTGCCATGGCATTTCAGTTTTTAATGACTATTTTAGATAGTAATTTAGTGTATTTACTTGTAGATGTGATGATTGACCTTGAAAATAGTGGTACTTTGTCCTGAATATGTTTTCTTCCATGCTTGGCAATCAATAAACAAGAAAATGATAAAATTTCTATCATTGTAGTTGCTCCCCTTACATTATGTATTGTAATGCTAAATACATTGAGGAATTATCTCTGTCCAGCTTCAGAAAAAAAATATGTCAGAGAGATGATAGAGATTACGTTGATGATGACCGTTGTAGGAATGATGTTAATCGGGTTTTACCAATAAATACTCCCACAACCACGACAAGAAGGCGGGAACTTTTTCATGGCTGGATCTCAAGTGATGACAAGGTAAATCTCATACACTTCATCGGCTCTAGTTCCTGAAGAGGTTGCCAAGTTACTAAAGCTTGATGGACCGAGAAAGTGCAAGAAGCGGTGGGATGTGAAGCCTGGAGACATGTAAATTGGTATCTGGCTGGTTTATTTTTGTCATTAGATTTTGCTGTTAAGGGGGAGATAGAGCTCTAACTAAAGAATAGAAGAAGTTGTAAGTTTTGTAAGTTAGATGTTATATATATTTTAGTCCAATGATGTAGTGATCTTTCCTTCTTTATATATTTATATATACTTTATTTGGAGGAAACAATTCCAGATTGCTGTGTGGGGGTGTAAATTATAGATTTTTCTTTATAGAATTTATAGTTAAATAAGTTGAAGTCAATTCTTTTTGGTTTGCTATTGTGACGACCCGTCACTTTTAAATAAATTAAATTCATAGAAAACAGCGGAAGTCTTTTATTTTAAGAAAAATTTGCGTGGTTTTGTTTGAAAATTGGCATGCCGAAAACCTGTTTACATCCTAATTTTCAAATCTAATAGAATCACATGGACTTTAAGTCCAAATCAGGAGTTCAAATATCTCATATCATAAAACAACATCAAAAAGCTCTCATGAGCTATTTACAAAGTGTAACTCACAAACTCTTTAAAGTTCTCAAAAATAAATACATAAACTTTACAACCATGAGTCCATCTTGAGGTCAACATCCCCGATCACGCAGCACCACCTCCTCTCCCTCGACCTCTTGCCAGGGCATTACCTTAAATTTCTGTAATATCATGAGCTAACAACATAAGCCCAGTGAGAATAATAAGCATAAAAAGTAAAGATAGACCTCAAACTCGCATTTCGATTTGTGTCCAAGTAATATGACACAATTCTCTCCTAAAGTTCTCCAAACTCTAGGTAATTCATTCTAAACTTCCAAAGGATGATATTACTAATAATCATAGTCAATACTCATCCATTAACATTATTATGACATAAATAAGAATAATAAATAAAACTTTACTCAAATATAACATCTCGTTTCTCTTTTTCATCTATCATATGCATAAAAGTAATGAGTACATCCCGTAGGATACGCATTCGCCATTTATGCATGAAATGAAGGTAATGTGGATTTTCACATACTATCCACCCTTATCCTTATGTATGAAGTAGCGTGGACTTTTCTCATTCTATCCACCAGTACTTATGTATGAAAGTAGCGTGGACTTTTCCCGTAGTATCCACCAGTACTTATGCATGAAAGTAGCGTGGACTTTTCCCGTAGTATCCACCAGTACTTATGCATGAAAGTAGCGTGGACTTTTCCCGTAGTATCCACCAGTACTTATGCATGCAAGTAATGTGGATTTTTCTCATTTCCACCTTTAACCTTTCATTTTTCTTTCTCACTTTATTTTCTTTTCAATGATGCGAGATGTTATGCATATGCTTGCAAAAGTAAATAAGTAAATGATAAAGTAATCGAAATAAGCATAAGTAAAGGAGCAAAGGTAAAGACATAAAGTAAAGGACATAAAGAAAATAATATGAACTCCGGACGAACGATATATCAATCTGTGACGACCCGTCATTTTAAATAAATTAAAATCAGAGAAAACAGCGGAAGTCTTTTATTTTAAGAAAAATGGCGTGATTATGTTTGAAAATAGGCTAGCCAAAAACCTGTTTACATCTTAAATTCAAACATCTAAATACACAAGGAACATTAAGTTCCATCCAGGAGTTTAAAATGATCATAATCATAAAACAACAACAATAAGCTCTTATGAGCTACTTACAAAGTACAAATCACAATGTGATATAAATTTCACAAGACAACCATGTACATGGATTTACAACAACCTAGTCCATCTCAAGTCGTCATCCTCTCGATCAAGCGCGCACCAGCTCCTCTTCCACGATCCCAAACATTACCTGAAATGTTTGTAATATCATGAGCTAACAACTTAAGCCCAGTGAGAATAATAAGCATAAAAAGTAAGAATAGACCTCAAACTCGCATTTCGATTTGAGTCCATGAACATACTTACTCTTTGCTATCATCAATTCAAAGAGTTTATAACAAGGTGTTCCACTTTTCTTACCAATTCTCCAATAATATTGTGGAACTACATTCCAAATATTCCTGGTATGATTTCGTAAATGCATATAGCATTTATATCTCATTTTCCATACATACCTTATACTATACATAAGGTTTACTTTAAATTCTTATTCTCCCAAAGGATGCTATTACTACACTCGTAGTCAATCTTCATCCAATTACTTGTTATGACATAAATAAGAATAATACATAAAACTTTACTTAAATATAACATCTCAATTCTCTTTCTCATCTATCATACGCATAAAAGTAATGAGTACATCCCGTAGGATACGCATTCGCCATTTATGCATGAAATGGAGGTAATGTGGATTTTTACATACTATCCACCCTTATCCTTATGTATGAAGTAGTGTGGGCAACTTATCATATCCCACCAATACTTATGCATGGAAGTAGTGTGGGCAACTTAAAATATCCCACCAAAACTTATGCATGGAAGTAGTGTGGGCAACTTAAAATATCCCACTAAAACTTATGCATGGAAGTAGTGTGGGCAACTTAAAATATCCCACCAAAACTTATGCATGGAGGAAATGTGGACTTTCTCGTATTCCACCATTATCCTTTCTTTTTTCTTTCTCACTTTCTTTTCTTTTCAATAATGAGAGATGTTATGCATATGGTTGCATATGCTTGCAAAAGTAAATAAAGTAAATGTAAATGATAAAGCAACCGAAATATGCATAAAGTAAAGTGCATAAAGTAAAGAACATAAAGTAAAGGGCATAAAGTAAAATAGTTAGAATCCCGGATGAACGATATATCGATCGAACTCCGCTAACAATAATAAAAGTAAAGGTCAAAACATAACGATTAACCTAAACTTTCAAGGATTCTAAACTTCCAATAATCCAAAGTTCCATTAACCATTCTTTATCAAGGTCTTGGATCCTTTAACTTCCAAATTATCCATTTTAAACTCCGAAACTAATCTAACTTAGAATCTTCTAAGATTCGAGGTTCTCATCGAGAAATCCTAAGTTTCTCGCCTAAAGGATTAACTCAAAATCCTAAGGCACTAACTCACTCCCTCTAATCTTAGGTTGGATTCTAATCTTAGTTCCGATTCTACAAATCATCGTACTTATTTGCTTTCTATAGTTACTTTGAATTCTAATCATTCTCACCTTAGCCAAATAATTCCAAATCTCCAAGTTTCCGAAAGCACAATCAAACAACGATTCGAAACACCTACAATTCACCGATTGTACAACATATTACAAATCATAACTAATATGCGAACAAATGTGCAATTTCGGGTGAATAGTGATTTCGGATGAATAGTGTCTCGGGTGAATAGTGTTTTTCGAAAATCCGGGCTCAAAATCGTCATTTTTCATGATAGAAATTCATGATTTCAACTTCAAATCTCATTTATAATCAAAAACGAACAAAACCACCTAAAAAGTTTTGAAAACTTACCTTTTGGGACTTCCCTTAGGGAACGGGAAACTCCGAAAAGGTAGGTTGGATAGGTAGCCCTCGTCCCTACCAATCCAACGCAACCGAAATCAAGCCGATCCATCGAGAAACGAATGAGAAACGAAGAAAATAAAATCCACATCAATGGTGGATTGAAGGCTACGGCTGGGAGAAGGAAAGGAAGAGAAAGATGAAGTCATTTGGTCAAAATTTGGATTTTTAAAGATAAATGAATAGTGAATTTAGATATTTTAAGAAATTGGAAATGACGGTTACGTCCTTTTATGACTTTTGACTTCTAAATCGAAACCCGATGCTCTTAAATAAATATAAAGGTCATTAATAATTATTAATTGGCCTATTAATAATTATTAATGTCACCGAAACAAATTTAGAGCATTAAAACGATTAAAACGAATTTCGGTCGAAATTAACTACTAAAATCGAAATTACAAAATAATAATTAAACTAAATACTTAAATTGAAATAAATAAATAAATAAATAACATTAAATAAATAAATAAATAAAATTCACTTCAAAATAACGGGACGTTACACAATCGAACTCCGCTAACAATAATAAAAGTGAAATCATAACTTTAACGATTAACCTACACCTTCAAGGATTCTAACTTCCAATATAATCCAAGGTTCTATTAACCGTTCTAAAAACAAGCTTGGATCTTTTAACTTCCAATGATTCAACCTAAGCTTAGAAACGAATCTAACTTAGAATCTTCTAAGATTCGACACTTCCTCGAGAAATCCTAAGTTCTCACTTAAAGAATTAACTTCTAATCCTAAGGGCACAAACTCACAACCCTTTAATCTTAGATTCGAATTCTAATCTTAGTTTCAAACTCTACAAACCTTCACACTTATTCGATTTCTATAATTACTTTAAATCCTAACTATTCTCACCTTAATTAAAAGATGACTTTGCTCCTAAGTCCGAAGGAGCGATCAACCACGCGGTTCAAAAACACCTACAAATGAATTATATCATACAATCAATAACTTTACCAACTATCGATCAAACACCAACTAAACGTTCAAAACAACGAAAACTCATCAAACCCTCCCTTAGGACTCTCGAGCCCCCCCCCCCAATAAAATGGGTTTCGGGTTTGGTTTTCCAGTTTTTTGGCAATTTAAATACGTTTCAAGTTGGTTTTAAGCAAATTCGATATTCCCGATTTCAATGGGTATCGATAATTAGGCTTTTTGAACATTAATCCCTTTCCCGAATAGAATTTAAATAAACATTTATTCATTAATTTCTAACCCAAAATCAAACCCAAAAGGGTAAATTTCAAACGGGAAGGGTTTCGACTGAAACTCGGTTTTAGGGTTATGGGATAGTTTCCAAAAAAACTTAAAACTACTCCCGAGTTTACAAACACTGAGTTCCACAACACAAAATCAAAGGAAAACAAGGAAAACTCCATTAAAACACTATTTGGAGATTAGGGTTTCAAGAGAAACTTACCGAGAACTCCGTATAACACGAGTGGCAAGTACGAAGGCTAGGTGGAAAAGGATCGTAGGACCGATACCTTTCCAAAGGAACGAGAATCAGTCGATCGGGCAAGAAACGAACGAAATCAAATTTTTCTTTCTTCCTCTTTGATGCTCACGGTTTGGGGAGGGAAATGAATGAGCATTTTGGTCAATTTTTTAGTCAAAGTTTCATTTAAAGAAGAGGGAAATAGTTTTTTTAGATATTTTGCAAATTTGGAAATTACGATTTTGCCCTTTTATGACTTTTGGCTTAAAAACGAATCCCGAACATCTCAAACTATCCCAATGGTGATTAATAATTATTAATTGGCCCGTCAATAATTATTAATACCATTAAAATGTATTTAATTAAATAAAGCCATTAAAATGAAATAAATTACTAAATTCTAATTCAAGGATAAATAAATAAACTTTAATTACTTAAATTAAAATAAAATAAATAAAAGTTTTTTTTTTTATCACAAAAATAACGGGACGTTACAGCTATCTTGATTCACTTTTATGAATTTGGATTGCAAAATACAACTTGATTTTAGTCAGGGATGTTTTAAATTTGAATGGCCTTATTTGATTAGTGCTTTTTATTAATTCCTTAGAAAAATTCAGAGATTCAATTGATAAATGGCTTCCAGGTATTTTATGAATAAGACTTTCGGGTATTCTAATTATTATAGTGCTATTTTTTTTTATGTTAAGTGTCTAACAAGTCCTCTTAAGCATTATACTTTACTCTATGTTTGTGTTTTTATTATATTTTTTTGATAAATTTTACTTTAAAAACGATGTTCAAAGTTAAATAATATCAGCTTGGCATGGAAGAGAAAAGTGGATGTTTAATTTTTATTTTCACTTTCAAGGTTCACACAAAAAAAGGTGGGCTAGTTCCAAGTGTGATATATACAAACTTCCTTTTTTCTGGTCCTTATTGAATTTGATAGATTTCTATTGACTTGTTTGTGTTTGTCCACATCATGATTTTTCTCAACTTTGTCCAAGCTTGATTTATATATGTGGCAAAGGAGCATTCCCATTTTAACTTTCTTATAGTTGCCATCAATAAAATTCTCCAACACTTTAATTAATCTATATTTATATATCCAATGGTGGTCAATTAATTTACATGAATACTTGTAATTGTGTAGACTCTTTCTGTAACGTCCCGTTATTTTGAAGTGAATTTTTATTTTATTTTAATTTAATTTAATTATTTATTTAATGTTATTTATTTATTTTATTATTTATTTATTTCAATTCAAGTATTTAGTTTAATTATTATTTTGTAATTTCGATTTTAGTACTTAATTTTGCCCGGAATTCATTTTTTATCGTTTTAATGTTTATTTTTCGTTTCGGTGACATTAATAATTATTAATAGGCCAATTAATAATTATTAATCACCTTTAGATTTATTTAAGAGCATCGGGTTTCGATTTAGAAGTCAAAAGTCATAAAAGGACGCAACCGTCATTTTCGATTTCTTAAAAATATCCAAAACACTATTCACTTCATCTTTAAAATGCCCATTTGACCAAAGTTGACCACCAAACTTCATTTTTTCTTCTTTTGGCCGTGGGTATCATGGGGGAAAAGGGGATTTTCGGGTTTTCGCTCGTTTCTCGGCGGATCGGCTCGATTTCGGTTGCATCGGAAAGGCCTCGGGTCTAGGATTCTTTTCCACCCAACTATCGTACTTGCCACCCGAGATCCACGGAGTTCTCGGTAAGTTTCTCTTGAAACCCTAAGCTCCAAATAGTGTTTTAATGGAGTTTTCTTTGTTTCCTTTCGATTTCTTGCCGTGAAACTCGGTGTTTGTAAATACGGAAGTAGTTTTAAGAGTTTTTGGAAACTTTCCCATAACCCTAAAACCGAGTTTCAGTCAAAACCCTTCCGTTTGAAATTTACCCTTTTGGGTTTGATTATGGGTTAGAATTTAATGAAATAATGTTTATTTAAATTTAATTCGGGAAAGGGCATAATGTTCAAAAACCCTAATTATCGATACCCATTGAAATCGGGAATATTGAATTTGCTTAAAACCAACTCGAAACACCTCTAAAGTACCTAAAAGCCGGAAAACCAAACCCGAGACCCACTTTTTATGGGGGGGCCGAGAGCCTCCATGTGGGGGACTTTGATGGATTTTCGTCATTTTGTATGTTTAGTGGTTGTTTAATCGTTAATTGGTAATTTATTTAAATTTTGAGTTATAATTTCAATTGTAGGTGTTTTTGAACTTTGCTTTATTGCTCTATCGAAGGTTGAGAGCGAGTTCTCCTCTTACAAAGGTGAGAATAGTTAGAATTTAAAATAACTATAGAAAGCAAATAAGTATGTTGGTTTGTAGAATCGGAGACTAAGATTAGAATCCAAACTAAGATTAGAGGGAGTGAGTTAGTGCCTTAGGATTTGTAGTTAATCCTTGAATCGAGAAACTTAGGATTTCTCGATGAAAGCCTCGAATCTTAGAAGATTCTAAGTTAGATTAGTTTCGGAGTTTAAGATAGATCATTGGAAGTTTAAGATCCTTGAAGGTTTAGGTTAATCGTTATGTTTGATCTTTACTTTTATTAATGTTAGCGGAGTTCGATTGATATATCGTCCGTCCGGAGTTCATATTATTTACTTTATGTCCTTTACTTTATGTCTTTACCTTTGCTCCTTTACTTTATACTTATTTGGATTACTTTATCATTTACTTATTTACTTATTTACTTTTGCAAGCATATGCATAACATCTCGCATCATTGAAAAGAAAAGAAAGTGAGAAAGAAAAATGAAAGGTTAAAGGTGGAAATGAGAAAAATCCACATTATTTGCATGCATAAGTACTGGTGGATACTACGGGAAAACTCCACGCTACTTTCATGCATAAGTACTGGTGGATACTACGAGAAAAGTCCACGCTACTTTCATACATAAGTACTGGTGGATAGAATGAGAAAAGTCCACGCTACTTCATACATAAGGATAAGGGTGGATAGTATGTGAAAATCCATATTACCTTCATTTCATGCATAAATGGCGAATGCGTATCCTACGAGATGTACTCATTACTTTTATGCATATGATAGATGAAAAAGAGAAACGAGATGTTATATTTGAGTAATGTTTTATTTATTATTCTTATTTATGTCATAATAATGTTAATGGATGAGTATTGACTATGATTATTAGTAATATCATCCTTTGGAAGTTTAGAATGAAATTACCTAGAGTTTGGAGGACTTTAGGAGTGTTTTGTGTCAGATTGATTGGACACGAATCGAAATGCGAGTTTGAGGTCTATTCTTACTTTTTATTCTTATTATTCTCACTGGGCTTAGTTTGTTAACTCATGATATTACAAACATTTCAGGTAATGTTTGGGATCGTGGAAGAGGAGCTGGTGCGCGTTTGATCGAGAGCATGACGACTTTGAGATGGACTATGTGTTATGTAAAATTCCATGTACGTGGTCTTGTGAAATTTATATCATTTTGATGATTTGTACTTTGTAATTAGCTAATAAGAGCTTATTGTCGTTATTTTATGATGATGATCATTTTGAACTCCTGGATAGGAACTTAATGTTCCTTGTGTATTTTAGATTTTGAAATTAAGATGTAAACAGGTTTTGGCCAGCAAATTTTCTAACATAATCACGCCAATTTTTCTTAAAATAAAGGACTTCCACTGTGTTTTCTAATTTAATTTATTTAAAAGTGACGGGTCGTCACACTTTCTATCCATATCTCTTAAATATATTTTTTTGTAAAGTAGCACGACATTCATTCTTATTTTGCATAGCCTTGAGGATGTGAGAAACATGTATCATAGTAGGTCCTAGACTAGATTACTTGAAGAAATGCTTAATTGTTCTCTCTTAGTTACAAGACAAATCAACAAGAAAAACTCATTATACTCTTTTAGTCAATTTATTTCCTTACTTTGCAATCTATGTCTCTTACCCATGATGAGGTCCTTCAGTATCCATTTTGCTTTAACACCACAATTGTAACGTCCCGGTTTTTTTGTGAAAAAAAAAAAGAAATTTTTATTTATTTATTTTATTTTAATTTAAGTAATTAAAGTTCATTTATTTATCATTAAATTAGAATTTAGAATTTTATTTCATTTTATGTCATTTTAATGGCTTTATTTATTTAATTACATTTTAATGGTATTAATAATTATTAACGGGCCAATTAATAATTATTAATCACCATTGGGATTGTTTAAGATTATCGGGATTCGATTTTTAAGTCAAAAGTCATAAAAAGGACGTATCCGTCATTTCCAAAATTCTTAAAAAGTCAAATCACTATTCATTTATCTCTTTAAATTGGATTTGACCAAGCAAAAATGTCATTTTCTTCTTCCTTTTTCTCCTCCAAGCCGTAGCCTCCTTCCCCCATTTTCGCATTTTATTTCAATTTTGGTTTTTGCTCATTTCTCAACCGATCGACTTGATTCCGGGTCCATTGGAAAGGTATCGGTCATACGAATCTTTTCCACCTACCCATCGCACGTTTCTCTCGAGATCCACGGAGTTCTCGGTAAGTTTCTCTTGAAACCCTAAGCTCCAAATAGTGTTTTAATGGAGTTTTTCTTTGTTTTCTTTCGATTTCTTGCCGTGAAACTCGGTATTTGTCAATTCGGGAGTAGTTTTAAGAGTTTTTGGAAACTATTCCTTAACCCTAAAACCGAGTTTCAGTTGAAACCCTTCCCGTTTAAAATTTACCCTTTTGGGTTTGATTTTGGGTTAGAAATTAATGAATGATTGTTTATTTAAACTCGATTCGGGAAAGGGCTTATTGTTCGAAAACCCTAAATATCGATACCCATTGAAATCGGGATTTTCGAATTTGCTCAAAACCAACTCAAAACGTATTTAAATTGCCAAAAAGCCGGAAAACCAAACCCGAGACCCCATTTTGATGAGAGGGCCGAGAGTCTCTTATGGGGGGGTTTGTTGAGTTTTCATTGTTTTGAATGTTTAGTTGGTGTTTGATCGTTAGTTGGTAAAGTTATTGATTTTTGTGATATAATTCGTTTGTAGGTGTTTTTGAACCGCGTGGTTGATCGCTCCTTCGAACTTAGGAGCAAAGTCATCTTTTAATTAAGGTGAGAATAGTTAGGATTTAAAGTAACTATAGAAAGCAAATGAGTGTGATGGTTTGTAGAGTTTGAAACTAAGACTAGAAACCGAATCTAAGATTAGAGGGATGTGAGTTAGTGCCCTTAGGATTAGGAGTTAATCCTTAAGTGAGAACTTAGGAGTTCTCGAGGAAACTATCGAATCTTAGAAGATTCTAAGTTGGATTCGTTTCTAAGCTTAGGTTGGATCATTGGAAGTTAAAAGATCCAAACTTGTTTTATAGAACGGTTAATAGAACCTCGGGTTATTGGAAGTTTAGAATCCTTGAAGGTTTAGGTTAATCGTTATGTTTTGATTCTTTACTTTATTAGCGGAGGTCGATCGATATATCGTTCGTCCGGAAATCCTATCTATTTTTACCTATGTCATTTACTTTATGTCTTTACTTTTGATCATTTACTTTATGCATATTTCGGTTGCTTTATCATTTACATTTACTTTATTACTTTTGCAAGCATATGCAAGCATATGCATAACATCTCATATTATTGAAAAGAGAAAAATGAGAAAGAAAGGTGGATGACATGAGACCCCCACACTTTTTCCATGCATAAGTATTGGTGGATGACATGAGACCCCCACAATACTTCATGCATAAGTCTTGGTGGATGACATGAGACCCCCACACTACTTCATACATAAGGATAAGGGTGGATAGTATGTAAAAATCCACATTACCTTCATTTCATGCATAAATGGCGAATGCGTATCCTACGGGATGTACTCATTACTTTTATGCTTATGATAGATGAGAAAGAGAATTGAGATGTTATAATTATACAAAGTTTATTTATTTTTCTCTTTTATGTCATAACAAGTCATTGGATGAACAATTTGACTAAGTGTGCTAATTAGTATCATCATTTGGAAAAATACGGTTTAGATTGACCTAGATTTTGGAGAATTCTAGGAAAGTTTGTGTCGGATTAATTGGACATAAATCGAAATGCGAGTTTGAGGTCTATCTTTACTTTTTATGCTTATTATTCTCACTGGGCTTAGTTTGTTAGCTCATGATATTACAACTAATTTCAGGTAATGCCTTGGCCAGAGGTCGAGGGAGAGGAGGTGGTGTTGCATGATCGAGGGATGCTGACCTCGAGATGAAAACTTTTGTTTGTAAAGTTGATGTCTTTATTTTGATGAATTTTAAAACTTTGATGTTGTATTTAGCTCATAAGAGCTTTTGTCGATGTTTTATGATATGAGATATTTGAACTCCTGATTTGGACTTAAAGTCCATGTGATTTCATTAGATTTGAAAATTAGGATGTAAACAGGTTTTCGGCATGCCAATTTTCAAACAAAACCACGTAAAATTTTCTAAAAATAAAAGACTTCCGCTGTTTTCTCTGAATTTAATTTAATTTAATTTATTTAAAAGTGACGGGTCGTCACAACAATTTTGGGATTTTTGGTGTCATTAATAGCAACACATTAGGTAGAGTAGACACTGGAATGTGTGTTTTTGATAATCTAACAGCATGATGATGTCAGTAAATGGACTATGTCTTTTTTTTAGTTCCTATGTATCTTCTTTTGATAGTTTTTTTAGTCAGGGATGTTTTAAATTTCAAAACAAATACAAGTCCCTATTTTTTTCGTCTTACAGGGACAACAAAAGTATAAATAACATTTAGAAAAAGTGTATTGTGTAAACAAACCTTAGTCTTATTTATCTAGTTAGTTTTTTATTCTTATAAGTATGGAAACTATTTTCTTATACAAAAAATATATGGAACATATTGTGGCACTAGTCTTTTGGTGTTACTTGGTTGCTCTCTTTTGTTAGGCCTTGACACCTTTAAAGCGTTAGTGGAGGGTGACATTGTTTATTATTTAGTTCTTAATAGATTATTTTCTTCTTAGTATTAAGATCCCAATGAGAGTTTTAGTTCACAATTTGTCTGCCAAACTACTCCATTAAGATACAAGAGAAACCAATAAATTAAATTTATAGCAAATTTTTGCATATACCCAGCTTTGACAAGATAGAGTTTATGAATCTGCAAATTTTATGTTCCATAATTATGAGAAATTCCATTTAAATGTAGTTGCATGTTTGACCAATTTTTTTAGATAAGATTGTTTATATTGTTTATAAAGTTATCATGAGTATGTATGTAACGACCCGCTTTCCGTTAAATTCTTTAAATTCAAATGCACATCGGAAGACTCAATTTTTAAAGAAAAACGGCATGGGTTCGTTTAAAAATCGAATAACCAAAACCTGTTTACAACCCAAATTTTCAGAGAAAGCTATAAATCGGGAATGCGCATTCCAAAAGAGAGTTTAATCATAAAACATCAAAATACTTTATACAAACACCCTTCGCGGGCTCAAAAAGACACAATTATGTAAAAAGTATATGATTTACAAGCATTTTTACGAATGCTTAACCAAAAGAGTTTTAACATTGTCCTTGCACCATCTCGTCAAGTCACGCGGCTCCACCTCCTCTACCACGCTTCTTGCCACGGGGTTTACCTGAAAATATTGTGGTGTAGCACCATTATCAAACAATGCTAGTGAGAGTAAAATGAAAGCAAGTAATCCTATGAACAAAATCTCATAACCGAAATCGTGTCCAAAGGCCTAAAATGCTCATTACTACCCATATCCACACTTCCAATTTCCATACAATCATACGATAGTAACATACTACCCGTAATCGTCATTCGATACCATAAGATAGAACAAAGACTTAAAGTAAAGTACAATCATACTACGCAATTATAAGGAATACGTAAATGTAACATTATCTATCCTTATTACCAATCAAGTTTCATCGTAGCGTGCTATTGTATGGATCAAAATCTACATGCCACGTACGGTCGTACCATATTACCATCATCGCACCATGATTACATATGGATCAAAATCAACATACTACCATGTGCCGTATCACAAATCATAGTACCATGGTTACATATGGATCAAAATCAACATACTACCATGTACTTATTTCACAAACTCTCGCACCATGATTACATATGAATCAAAATCAACATACTATCATGTGCCATAGTGCCATCATCGTAACGTGCTATTGTATGGATCCGAATCAACATACCACGTACGGTCGTACCATGTTACCAACATCACACCATGATTACATATGGATCAAAATCACATACTATCATGTGTTAGTTACAAACCATAGTACCATGGTTACATATGGATCAAAATCACATACTACCATGTACTATCCCACTAATCATCTCAACATGATTACATATGGATCAAAATCACATACTATCACGTGCAGAATCAAAGTGCCCAAGGTTCCCACAAATCATTACACCATGATTACATATGGATCAAAATCACATACTACCATGTGTAAATCAATGTGCCGTAGGTCTCCAATAAGTTAGCTAAACTCCCAAGAATTCTACCAAGTTAATTAGAAACCTAACTAGCTAGATTACACGAGTTATTACTCAAGTGCATCTTCTAATTACTTAACTTCCAAATCCATCAAAGTAACTTCCATTCCACTTTCATCTAACATCTCCAAATCACATTACCATACTTCCAAACCTCTCCGATGTTCTCTAATCATCGAACTAACCATAATTCCAAACTTTCCATACACACTTCCGAATCAAAGTCTCCAACCAAAACTTAATCCTAAGAAGTTATCTCCCTCTTAACATCGATAAACAATTACATAATGAAACTAAATTCATAAAACCACTAACTTTCACATTAAACTCACCTTAGCTTGAAGACAAGCTCCGAATAATCCAAGGTTGTAAATTCACGAACAATTCACAATCATACAAACGAATTATTCCTAAAGAACATTAATTAACCGGAAAACAATCAAACAACATCTAAACACATAAAACCGCGAAAATCCCGGATTCTACCCTTATGGTGCTCTCGGCCAAGCTAGGGAAAAAAGGGTTCGGGTTTGATTTTCCGGCTTTTATGCATTTTAGAGGTGTTTTGGGTTGGTTTCGGATACCTTGGAGGTTTGCATAATCAATGGGTAACCGAAAATTAGGGTTTTGCATAATAATCAAATTCCGAAAAATTAAGTAAAAAGCAAAAACACAAGGAACCTAACATCATAAACATAGCCCAAAGAGGGAAAATCACAAGGGACGGGTTTCCGGCTCAAACTTGGTTTTAGGGTTTAGGGAAAGTTTCTAAAATTGACCATAAAGACTTCCCCGAATGAAACCTTCAAGCTTCGGTGAACGAATTCGAAGATTACAACTCAAAACCTCCATTAAAACACTATTCACATTAAAATTTAGAAACTTTAACATACCTTTAAGCCTCGAGAAAATGAGTGAAAATTACGTTCGGTAGGTTGGAAATGATCTACGGGCCAAGGGCTTTCCGATGGTAGTAGAATCGAGACGATCTACCGAGAAATAAGGAAAAACCAAAAATTGGGCTAAGGGTTTTGGTGGTCAAGGCAGCAAGGAGGAAAGGAGAAGAGAAAAATGATAGTTTTTGCCTAAAATTCGACTTTTAAAAGATGAATGAATAGTAACTTTTATATATTTAACAATTTAGGAAATGACGCCTACGTCCCTCTTTTGCTTTTGCTTTAAAAACGAAACCCGAAGCTCGTAAATAAATCTAAAGGTGATTAATAATTATTAATTGGCCTATTAATAATTATTAATGTCACCGAAACGAATTTAAAGTATTAAAACGATTTAAATGAATTTCGGACGAAAATAGCTACTAAAATCGAAATTTCTGAATTTAAACTAATCTTATAAACTTTAATTAAATAAAAAAAAATTTACCTCAAAAAGTAACGGGATGTTACAATGTAGATTGTTTATATTCTTTTTTTTCCTCAATGTAATTTTCTAGATTATTTAAACTTTCATTTAATTGATGGTTTTCTGAATATTATATTTTCATGCTACTTTTTATAGGTCCATGAATAAGAGTTGGAGTAAAGAGGACAATTAATCAACAAATCATAAGTATGAAGATTGTTTATATTATTTTCATCTCATGAGCACTTTTAAATATTTGTTATACTTTTTTTTAATTGATGATGTGTTGAAAAATATTTTTTCATACTACTTTTTATAGGTCCATAAACAAGGTACTATTTCGTTACAATAGGGTAATGAGGTCTCCATGTAGTTGGGTTCTTCTTTTGTTTCGCAATTCGCTCTTCGCCAGGCTTGAGGGAATATGCTTTTTTTTATCCTTGGATGTCTCTGACCTTTTTCAGAATATTAACCAATGTCGTGGTCTAGGGTTTTGTTTCTTATAATTAATTTTATAGATAGTTTTAGTAAATTTTTAATTTTCTAGTAATTTTTTAATTTTATAATGATTTTTTTGCTGATTCATAGATAGTTTCAGTAATTTTTTAATTTTTTTAAATTACTAGTAGTTGCACGATAATGTTTTTCCTCCCCCTAATTTTTGTTATATTCGATTTAATATAGATTATAAAACATTCGGGTTTCTTGAGAAATAGTTTTTGACATTTGAGGTAATGGTGTGGCTGCGAGGATTTTTGATTTTTTTTACTTCCTCAAGTCTACTCCTCATGAAGTTGCTCTAATGATTGGAGGAAACGGACTGGGGATGACATCATCCACAACCTCTCCCTTCGAGTATGTACAAGTTTTTACTATGAATGTCGGCTTTGATGTATATAATATTAATCTACTTTATATTTAACTTAATGTCGGTTTTTATTATGATTACGTTATCTTCAAGCACAAGGGTGTGGGGTTTACAAAAAAACCATAAACCATATTACATTTCGTTTTAAATCTTTTAATAAGCTCTTATATCATAATTCTTTTGCATCTTTGTTTGTTTAAAGCCTTCTCAGAAATAACAGTATTATACGGTTTAATTAACTTTATAAAAACAATTTTTAATAGCATAATAAACAATTTAGTTGATTATAACGCTGAATTTTCATCCTAATTAAAGAATAAAGAAAATAACAATCAGTATTCGAGTATAATCATTCTCATTTTTGGTCATATTTATTAGTTTATAATTTTTATTAGTAATTTAATATTAAAAAAATATTTTGACGTGGTATTTTTATGAGGTGACGGTGGTTTAGGGTTTTGATCTTAGTCTCTAAATTGAAAGTCACTGATCGTCTTCTGCCAAAGTTTTTTCTTGATCTGAAGACTTTGCCCTAAATTTTATGAGGTGTCGGGGTTCAGGGTCTTGACTTTTGTTTTCCAAACTTTTCTCTCTCTTTGTATTTTGTTTCTTGTCCTTCTGTTTTTGTTCTACTAATGGTTTATGTCGTTTCTCTATTCTTAATTTTTTCTGGGTCTATGCAAGAAAAATGAGGTAAATTTAGAAAGAAAGAGGTTTGATATTTTTATGCTGATTGTGATTTGAAAGTTTCGGTTCTTTATGTAACAAAATATGATTTATTCACTTGAAAACTCTTCCATTGTTGAATGTTTTTTATTTCTTCCATGTTATGTTATATTTATTAGCTGAAAGACTACATTGTATGAATCGGTGTAATTATACATGAGTATTACACTGGCTTAAATAGAAAGACTAGCTTAGACAAATAAGGTAAACGAGCTAATTAAGAAAATCAGAGATAATTACGGATGCGAATAAGGAAACTACAAATCATTTTAATTTCAACCAAAATATATGCTTACACCCCCTCTCAAACTCAAGTTGCTAAGTCGATAAATGTGGCTGGAATCTGAATAGAGGCAACAAACAGAACTCCGAGTTGCAAACAAAGATATAAGATGGAACCAATATGAACGAACATATCAGACGGATCGATTAAAGCATAACAGAGTACTACCAATGTACTTGCAGAGGCAACTAAGAGCGAGCATAGACAATTGCTGACATATTCGACGAGTAGAATGGATAAATAGGGTATAAACAAATGAATATTCAAAACTAAGACAAAGTCTCCATAACAAAAATCTATACTATATTAAAAAGTGGCTTGAATGGAAAAAAACTTTTGATTCCCTTTAAGCCCCTTATAAATTCATTTAATTTCTATAATGTCATCACTCTTAATTAATAACTAATTCTATTAGCAATTGATAAAAATATTCAATAAATTTTACTAATACATTGAATTTATATATAAAATTATCATTTTAATTGATCCATCTATCCATCTACTCTTTAATATATTTGTATTGATTTACTGATTATCGAGTAAGATGAATATCATTACATTATTTAGGAGTTACTTACTATGACGACCCGACTCCTTTTAAATTATTTAAAATCACATTGTAGCAGAAGACTTAATACTTAATAAAAAATTGGTGTGGATATGTTTAAAACTCTGACTATCGACAACCTGTATACATTTTTCACATCATGAAATTTAAAAGCAAGGAAATGCAATTTCTTTTCCATAGTTTAAAGAAGTTTATAATCCTAAAAGTTAAGATGAAAAGCTCTTATGAGCCTATATACAAATTTACATCTCAAAAGACACAAAATAAAACAAAATGAGTCTATGGACTTTTAAAAGTGTATCTAGTCCATCCCTGTATCATCATCCTCTCGATCAAGCCGCACCAGCTCCTCTCCCACAACCACGAACGTAAGCATTACCTGAAATTATTTGTAATATCATGAGCTAACAACAAGCCCAGTGAAAATAAACAGAATAAAAAGTAACATTAGACTCCAAACCAGCATCCAGATTTGTGTCCAAGTAAAACTCACATTCCCTTACCTTTCAACCACCAAAAGGTTTGAGGAACTATCTTCCAAGCCTTTAGGAGGATGTGTTTCATAACACACATAACATTGTATTTCATTCTCTTTAATACCTTATACTATATACAAGGTTTACATTCAAACATTAATCTCTGAATTCAAGATCTTCCAATTAAATGAGAAACTAGTTCTCTTATAAATATAACATGATAATTATACAAGGTTCAACATACCCTTGTATTTTCTCATTATACAACCCCATTTCATTCCTCTTTCTTTTAGCACTCGGCTATACATCAATTGCATTTCTTTTCTCTATAGAAATGTATGTTAGACATAATGTTTCAATTCTTTTCTCTATAGCAACTCAGGCTATCAAAAGTTTACATAATCTTTACCAAAGCTCCCAAACTCAAGAAACTAACTCTCAAATATTTGGAAGAATGTTTTCATATCCTATAATCTCTTCCTGGTTCATCCTTTTGATATCTCATAGTATATATAAGATTTACCTTTCCCCGGCTTCGTTTCTCGTCCGTTTTGCGTGATTTCGGATGCGTTGGAAAGCTCTCACCGATACCTTTCTACCCATCCTAACAATTGAGGTTTTCGCTCGTTTTCTCGAGGCCTTAAGGTATGACAAAGTTTTTAAAATTTGATGTGAATAGTATTTTAATGGTGGTTTTGGATTGAAATCTTCAAATTCGTTCACCGAAGCTTGAAGATTTCCATCGGGAAAGTCGTTTTGGTCGATTTTAGAAACTTTCCCTAAACCCTAAAACCGAGTTTGAGCCGGAAACCCGTCCCTTGTGATTTTCCCTCTTTGGGCTATGCTTAGGATGTTAGGTTCTTTGTGTTTTTGCTTTTTAGTTAATTTTTTGAAAATTGATTAATATGCAGAACCCTAATTTTTGGTTACCCATTGATTATGCAAACCTCCAAAGTATTCGAAACCAACCCAAAACACCTCTAAAATGCATAAAAGCCGGAAAACCAAACCCGAACCCTACTTTCCCTTGTATGGCCGAGAGCACCGTAAGGGTAGAATCCGGGATTTTCGCGGTTTTATGTGTTTAGTTGTTGTTTGAATGTTTTCCGGTTAATTAATGTTCTTTAGGAATAATTCGTTTGTAGGATTGTGAATTGATCGTGAATTTACAACCTCGGATTATTCGGAGCTTGTCTTCAAGCTAAGGTGAGTTTAATGTGAAAGTTAGTGGCTTTATGAATTTAGTTTCATTATGTAATTGTTTATCGATGTAAAGAGGGAGATAACTTCTTAGGATTAAGTTTTGGTTGGAGACTTTGATTCGCAAGTGTGTGTGGAAAGTTTGGATTTATGGTTAGTTCGATGATTAGAGAACATCGGAGAGGTTTGGAAGTATGGTAATATGATTTGGAGATGTTAGATGAAAGTGGAATGGAAGTTACTTTGATGGTTTTGGAAGTTACTTTGATGGTTTTGGAAGTTACTTTGATGGTTATGGAAGTTACTTTGATGGTTTTGGAAGTTACTTTGATGGTTTTGGAAGTTACTTTGATGGTTATGGAAGTTACTTTGATGGTTTTGGAAGTTACTTTGTTTGATTTGAAAGTTACTTTGATGGATTTGGAAGTAAAGTAATTAGAAGATGCACTTGAGTAGTAACTCGTGTAATCTAGTTGGTTAGGTTTCTAATTAACTTAGTAGAATTCTTTGGAGTTTAGCTAACTTTTGGGGACCTACGGCACATTGATTCTGCACGTGATAGTATGTGATTTTGATCCATATGTAATCATGGTGAGACGATTTGTGGTGACCTTAGGCACCTTGATTCACACATGGTAGTATGTTGATTTGGTCCATACGTATCATGGTGTGATGATTTGTTGGTACCTTGAGCACTTTGATTCTACACGTGATAGTATGTGATTTTGATCCATATGTAATCATGGTGAGATGATTAGTGGGATAGTACATGGTAGTATGTGATTTTGATCCATATGTAACCATGGTACTATGGTTTGTAACTAGCACATGATAGTATGTGATTTTGATCCATATGTAATCATGGTGTGATGTTGGTACTATGGTTTGTAACTAGCACATGATAGTATGTGATTTTGATCCATATGTAATCATGGTGTGATGTTGGTACGACCGTACGTGGTATGTTGATTCGATCCATACGAGCACGTTACGATGATGGCACTATGGCTCATGATAGTATGTTGACTTCGGTCCATACGTATCATGTTGCGAGAGTTTGTGATACGGCACATGATAGTATGTTGATTCGGATCCATACGTATCATGGTGCGATGATTTGTTATATGGTGAAATTCCTGAGACCTATATGGTGAAATTCCTGATACCTATATGGTGAAATTCTTGATACCTATATGGTGAAATTCCTGATATCCGATATGGTAAAATTCCTTATATCCGATATGGTGAAATTCCTGAGACCTATATGGTGAAATTCCTGAGACCTATATGGTGAAAGTCCTGATATCTGATATGGTGAAAGTCCTGATATCCGATGATTTGAGATATGGTACGACCGTACGTGGTATGTTGATTCGATCCATACAATAGCACGATACGATGAAACGTGTTTGGTAATAAAGATAGTTAATGTTACTTTACATATTCTTTAGAATTGTGTAGTAAGACTTAGTAGTGAATGTTACTTTACTTTAAGTCCTTATATCTATCTTATGGTAATGAATGATGAATACGGATATATGACTATCGATTGATTGTATGGAATTGGAAGTGTGGATATGGGTAGTAATGAGCATTTTAGGCCTTTGGACACGATTTCGGTTATGAGATTTTGTTCATAGGATTACTTGCTTTCATTTTACTCTCACTAGCATTGTTTGCTAATGGTGCTACACCACAATATTTTCAGGTAAACCCCGTGGCAAGAAGCGTGGTAGAGGAGGTGGAGCCGCGTGATTTGACGGGATGGTGCAAGGACAATGTTAAAACTCTTTTGGTTAAGCATTCGTAAAAATGCTTGCAAATCATATACTTTTTACATATTTGTGTCTTTTTGAGCCCGCGAAGGGTGTTTGTATAAAGTATTTTAATGTTTTATGATTAAACTCTCTTTTGGAATGCGCATTCCCGATTTATAGCTTTTTCTGGAAATTTGGGTTGTAAACAGGTTTTGGTTATTCGATTTTTAAACGAACCCATGCCGTTTTTCTTTAAAAAAAATCGAGTCTTCCGCTGTGCATTTGAATTTAAAGAACTTAACGGAAAGCGGGTCGTTACAACAAGTATAAAAGGGTACACGATCAATACATAAATATAACATCTCATGTAAATATTGTTAGGTAATGGTAGCTCCCGTAGGACTAACATTCACCTCGTTATCTTGCTTTCCATAGTAGAATATACAACTCATTCTCAATGATATAATGATAGGTAATCATAGCTCCCGTAGGACTAACATTCACCTCATCATCTTACTTTCCATAATAGAATATGTAACTCATTCTCAATGATATAATGATAGGTAATCATAGCTCCCGTAGGACTAGCATTCACCTCATCATCTTACTTTCCATAATAAAATATGCAACTCATTCTCAAAGATATAATGATAGGTAATCATAGCTCCCGTAGGACTAGTATTCACCTCATCATCTTGCTTTCCATAATAAAATATGCAACTCATTCTCAAAGATATAACGATAGGTAATCATAGCACCCGTAGGACTAGCATTCACCTCATCATCTTACTTTCAATAATAAAATATACAACTCATTCTCAATGATATAATGATAGGTAATCATAGCTCCCGTAGGACTAGCATTCACCTCATCATTTTACTTTCAATTTCGATGATGCAATATATGATATGCATATGCTTTCAAGTGTAAGTAAACATGAATATAAACATTCAAGTATCTGAAGGGCATAAAGTAAATGAATCATAACTTCCCTTTATACATAAAATAAATAAATAGGAACTTTGGAAAAACAATAAGTAAATCAAGCCAACGGCCCTTTAATAGACACGAGTTCTTAACTTTAACAATAAAGTCTTCATTTCCAAAGATTCTATTCTTTTCAATAAGTACACAAAGTTCCATAATCAATTTCTTTATTCACCCCTTTATATTTGGAACCTTCAACTTCCGATAATCATTCTTAAACTCCGGAACAAGTCTAAACTTAGAACTTCCAAAAGTTACTCGTTTCCCTCGAGAAATCCATGAGTTCTCTCACTCAATTATAACTAACTCCAAGCCTAAGAATGTTAGCTCACTTACTTTAATCCTTTCGATTCGAATCTTAATCTCAACTTCTGATTCAACAAATCGTTCAACTTATTCGGCTTCTAAAGCTATTTTAAATTCTATTTATTCTCACCTCGAATGCTCTCGTGAAAACCAAGTTCCTATGAACCAACAAACGAGCAATCGCGCCTACAAATCATCAATTTCACAACATATTACAACTCATAAATAAGATGAGAACAAGTGTGAATTTTTGGGTGAACAGTGATTTTGGATGAATAGTTTTTTTTTTTAAAATCCGGGCTCAAAATCGTCAAATTCCTTGATAGAAATACGTGATTTCAACTTCAAAACTCATTTATAATAAAAAACGAACAAAATCATGTAAATTTTTTTGAAAACTCAATTTTTAAGGCTTCCCTTAGGGAATGAGAAACGGCACAAGGTTAGGTGGGATAGATAGCTCTCATTAGCAATCCAACGCAACTGACATCATCGAGAACGGCCGTGAAACGAAGAAAAGCCAAGAAATTTTCTTCTCATCCATGGATATGCTACCCACGACAATGGAGGAAAGAAGAGGAAGGAGAAATGTGATTTTTTTGGTCAAAGTTGGTCAATTGGCAATTTAAAGAAGAAATGTGAATAGTGTTTAGATATTTTAAGATTTTCAAAAATTACGGTTACGTCCTTTTAATGACTTTTGAACCCGAAGTTCTTAAACTATTCAAATGGTGATTAATAATTATTAATTGGCCCATTAATAATTATTAATATGACCAAACCTAATTTAAGCTAATAAAGCGATTAAAAGGCTTTTAAACTAAATTAACTACTAAATTCTAAATTACTAAAATCTAAAATTAAACTAAATACTTTAATTTAAATAAATAAAAAAAAATCACTTTAAAAAATAACGGGACGTTTCACTTACTTATCATAACTGACATAAGTAAATAGTTTAATATAAGAAATTGAATGATCATATTGTTCCGTTTATTCATCCTTTTCACTTCATTGCATTAAATGATAATAACTAATTGTGAATACATGAATTAAAAAAAATTCATATATTTCCTCCGGTCTATTTGTATAGAATATGAAAGGAGTGAATAGAGAAGGAAAAAAAAGACCAATGTGGTTATTGGTTTTCACGACATGGTGATTATTCTCAATCTTGTAAAAGTATGTGCAATACTATATTTTTTTTTTCATGGTAGTGAATTTACGCTCTCTCTCCCATCACCATTCATGGAAAACAAATTTTTGATAAATATTGTACACTGTTGGAAATTATATTTTCTCTATATTTGAAGAATTCACCAAGTTTCTATCTCTTTTCTCCTCACACATCAATATTTTGGATAAAATCAATGAGTAGAAGATTTGAGCAATAAGTTTTATGGGTAATATTATTTGGAGCCTGTTAGATGAGATGGTTTCGTCATTCGAGTTGTGGAAGGATGAAACTCAATGATGAAAGTTCTAACTCTCAAGTTATAAAACATTTGGGTTAGTATAAATAATTATTATAATTCTTCTAAATTAATATTTGTTGGATAAATGTTACTATATTTTTATTCAAACAAATAATTCATATTCTTTTTAAGAAATCATTAAATTAAAATTAACAACTTTTATAAAAAAACAAATCTAGAAAAAATGAAGATAGTAATTAAATAAAACTAGTGAAAATGTTTCATAGCCTCCATTAAATTATATTTTAATGGGATGCTTTTCGTAACATCTCGTTATTTTGAAGTGAATTTTTCTTTAATTTTAATTTTATTATTTATATAATGTTATTTATTTATTTATTTCAATTTAAGTATTTAGATTAATTATTATTTTTGTAATTTTGATTTTAGTAGTTAATTTCGCTCGAAATCCTTTTTAATCGTTTTAATACTTTAAATTCGTTTCGGTGACATTAATAATTATTAATAGGCCAATTAATAATTATTAATCACCTTTAGATTTATTTAAGAGCTTCGGGTTTCGATTCATAAGTCAAAAGTCATAAAAGAACGCAACCGTCATTTCCGATTTCTTAAAAATATCCAAAACACTATTCATTCATCTTTAAATATATACATTTTGACAAAAGTTGACTAAAATCCTCATCCTTTTTCTCTTATAAACCGTGGGTATAGGGATTGGGGGGATTTCTTCGGGTTTCGTTCGTTTCTCGACGGATCGGCTCGATTTCAATTGCATCGGAAAGCATTCGGTCCTAGGATTCTTTTCCACCTAATAATCGTGCTTTCCACTCGTGATCTACGAACTTCTCGGTAAGTTAAACTTCAAACCCTAAGCTCCAAATAGTGTTTTAATGGAGTTTTCTTTTTGAATCTTCGATTTCTTGCCGTTAAACTCGATGACTTTTATTACGGGAGTTGTTTTTAGTAATTTTGACAACTTTCCCTAAACTCGAGCTAAGAAGCGTGGTAGAGGAGGTGGAGCCGCGTGACTGATCGAGAGGGTGTATGGACAATACTAAGAACTCATTTTGTTTAGCATTCATTGAAATGCTTGTAAATTATTCTATCTTTACATAACTTGTGTCTTTTTGAGCCCGAAAGGGTATTTGTGTAAAATATGTCTATGTTTTATGGTCTAAATGTCTTTTGGAATGCGAAATTCCCGATTTATCGCTTTTTCTGGAATTTGGGTTGTAAACAGGTTTTGGTTATTCGATTTTTAAACGAACCCAAGCCGTTTTTCTTTAGAAATTGAGTCTTCCGCTGTGCATTTGAATTTAAAGAATTTAACGGAAAGCGGGTCGTTACATAATGTTTATTGTAATTAAATTCAGGAAATCGTTTATTGTTCAAAAACCCGAATCATCGATACCCATTGAAATCGGGAACTTCGAAACTACTTAAAACCAACTCAAAACATCTCTAAAGTGCCTAAAAGCCGGAAAACCGAACCTGAAACATATTTTCATTGAGGGGCCGAGAGCACCCTTGGGTTTTTCTTGGGTTGTTCGTCGTTTTGAGCTTTTAGATGTTAATTGATAGATGTATGATTTATTAATGATCGTTAGATATACTTTTAATTGTAGGTGTTTCGGATCGTTGTTTCATCGCGCTATCGGAGACTTGGAGCGAAACTTTTTGGCTAAGGTGAGAATAAATAGGATTTAAAGTAATTTTAGAAACTGAATAAGTAGAACGGCTTGTAAAATCGGAGGTTAAGAATAGGATTCGAATCTAAGAGTAAAAGAAAGTGAGCTAGTGCCCTTAGGATTAGGAAACTAGTTCTTTGAGTGAAAGCTTTGGAGTTTCTCGAGGGAAACATCGAACATTAGGAAGTTCTAAGTTAGAATCGTTCCGGAGATCAAAATGGATCATTGGAAGTTAAAAGATCCAAACTTTTAGATAGAATGGTTAAGGAATTCGAAAATAGAACCTTGGATTTTATTTGGAAGTTTAGAATCCTCGAAAGTGTAGATTACTTATTTAAGATAAGATCTAATTTATTTAAAGTATCGTTGGTTCGGTTTACTTATTGTAAATCCGAAATCCATTTACTTTACGCATAAGGACATCTATGATCCATTTACCTTATGCACTTTACTTTATGTCCTTACTTTATGCCCTTTCGATTATGTTGAATGTTTATATTTACTTTATTTACACTCGAAAGCATAAATCATATCATATCATATTGCATTATCGTTTATTGGGACGAATAATTATCAAGCCATGTACTTTTGTTTGTTTCAGTATGTTTGACTCTAGAGTTGTTTAAAATGTGAATAGTGATTATAGTCATGCTTAGTAGTAATTTTATGTTTATGTAATGGTAATTGTGTATAATCGATGAGATTATCCTGGATGGAGGAGTGGGATAATACCCACCTCCTTGAGCGGGCTACAGGAGAGGCCATGGTCGAGGGCGATGCGGTAGAGGCCGCCAGACTTAGAGGAGCATGATTACGAGGATCTTGGTTTTCCACCTCCTCCTTCTCCTCCGAAGGCAATGCATAGACTGAGTGTGCTTGCATTGTCTGGTATTATTCGTTTTATATTTCCGTATATGTACATGAGGAATGCTAAAGGACTGCGGGACTTTACATGATCGGAGGAGATGGATAATGGGATAATGATGGTACTATGCGAGTTCACATTATCCAGTATTATCCATAATTACTGTGATACATATACGAAGATACAGAGTGAATGAACTGACCTACGAGAGCTTCATTACCTGTATTCGGTGAGTGAGATAATGAGGTGAATGAACTGACCTACGGGAGCTTCATTACCTGACATTATTCACTAGAGATGGGAAGATATTATAGAAAAGACTTGGTATATTTTATTTTGGAAAGTGAGTTTAATGAGGTGAATGAACTGACCTACGGGAGCTTCATTACCTGTCATTATTCACTAGAGATGGAATAATATTATTGAAAGGACTTCATATATTTTATATTGGAAAGCGAGATAATGAGGTGAATGAACTAACCTACGGGAGCTTCATTACCTGACATTATTCGCATGTGATAGTTATATCGATGTAAAGGTTATATGTCCTTTACACTTGTTTAGCGAATTAAGGAATAATGATTAGACTACATGTACTAATATTATCGTCATTAATCGCAACTTGTGATTGTTGAATATGTTAAGTCCGTGAGTTTAACATTATTATATTAAAAATAACGGAAAGTAAACTTTTGATATCTGAATGCTATAGGAAAAGAAATGAGATATAAATGCTATATGCATTTACGAAACCATACCCAGAAATGCTTGGAATGTAGTTCCACAATTATATTGGAGAATTGGTAAGTAAAAGTGGAACACTTGATATAAACTCTTTGATTGGATTGAGAGCAAATAGTAAGTATGTTCTTGGACACGAATCCGGATACGGGTTTGGGGTCTAACTTTACTTTTTATTTTGTTTATTCTTACTGGGCTTAAGTTGTTAGCTCATGATATTACAAACATTTCAGGTAATGTTTGGCGTCGTGGGAGAGGAGCTGGTGCGCGCTTGATCGAGAGGATGATGACACAGAGATGGACTAGATACTTGTAAAAGACCATGGTCTCATTTTGTTATGTTGTGTCTTTTGAGATGTAAATTGTATATAGCTCTTAAGAGCTTTTCGTCTTTACTTTTATGTTTATACCTCTTTTGAACTCCTGGTTAGGAACTTAATGTTCCTTGTGTTTTTAGATTTCAGAATTTAAGATGTAAACAGGTTTTGGCTGGCCAATTTTCAAACATAACCACGCCATTTTTCTTAAAATATAAAGACTTCCGCTGTGTTTTATATTTAAATTATTTAAAAGAGTCAGGTCGTCACACTTTTTGTAACGACCCGATTTTTTTTGTAAAATCCTTTTAAACAAATACGCAGCGGAAAACTTGATTTTACAGAAAAACGGCATGGGTTCGTTTAAAATTCGGATAAACCAAAACCTGTTTTACATTGGCTCAATCAGAGAAAGCATTAAATCGGGAATGCACATTCCATATCATCATAAAACTTCTAAAAGAAAGTTTTAAAGTCCACAAATATATACAATTGCTCCATCGAGCTCAAAATGATACATGGTAAAAGTAGTGAAAAGTTCATTAGCATTCAAAGATGCTTCACCCAAAACCATTTATGTACTTGTCCGTTCATTGTCTCGAATAGTCACACAGCGCCACCTCCTCTACCTCATCCTTTACCACGAGTCTTACCTGAAAAAGTTGTAATTGTAGCAACATTAGCATAAAAATGCTACTGAGAGTAAAATGAAAGCAAATAATCCTATGAACCACATTCCATGTCGGAAATTGTGTCCAAAGGCCTAGATTTTAATTTTACTATCTGTTCCGCATTCTAAATTCCGCCTATAATCAACATACATAGTATGCTTCCTAAAAAGTAACAATACGAAGACTTTAAGTAAAAGTACCCGTTATTACTAAGTCTTTCTATCCATTCTAATGAGTATATGAAACTATAACATTAACATTCTTTGTTACCAAACAAGTATCATCGTATCGGGTATACCATATGGATCAATATCACATACTAAGCCCGTACGGTATTACCATATCACAATCATCGTATCGGGTATACCATATGATCAATATCACATACTAAGCCCGTACGGTATTACCATATCACAATCATCGTATCGGGTATACCATATGGATCAATATCACATACTAAGCCCGTACGGTATTACCATATCACAATCATCGTATCGGGTATACCATATGGATCAATATCACATACTAAGCCCGTACGGTATTACCATATCACAATCATCGTATCGGGTATACCATATGGATCAATATCACATACTAAGCCCGTACGGTATTACCATATCACAATCATCGTATCATAAAACCGTATGGACCGAAGTCAACATACTATCATGTACCATGTTACAATCATCGTAACTCTCATCACATCGGATATCATGAATTTCGCCATATAACAAATCATCGCACCATGATACCGTATGGAGCGTATCACGTACTATCATGTGTTGTATCACATATCCTCGCACCATGATACCGTATGGAGCGTATCACATACTATCATGTGCTGTATCACAAGTAACGTAGAATCCAACAAGCTCTCTTGTAAGTTAGATAAAGTTCTTCTAAACTACTAAAGAACCTAAACCGCTTGAATTACACGAGTCAATACTCAAGTGTAATTCTAAGCCACTTTGACTCCCAAATCACAAAAGTTCCTTAATCATTCAATCTCATCTAAAGTCTCCAAATTGTCTTACAAGACTTCCAAACCACTCTTGTTTCCTCTTTTACTTCCAAAACCATATGTACACCAAAACCACTACACTCACATCCGAGTTTAAAGTCTCCAACCAAGTATAACTTCCGGAAGTTAGTTCCCCTCTTAACCTCGATAAACAATAACGTAATGAAACATAATTCATAAAATTACTAACTTCCATTTTAAACTCACCTTAGATATGAAATCCAAGCTTCCAAAGTGCCGGAGTCAAAGTCAAGAAATCGATCACAAACCTACAAATCAATCACACCTAACCATCAATAATCATTCGAAAACCGATCAAACGGCAAGTAAACACATAAAACGACGAAAACCCCGGATTTAATCCCCAAGGGACCCACGGCCAACAAGAAAGGGAGGGTTCGGGTTCGGTTTTCCGTCTTTTATGCAATTTAGAGGCATTTTGGGTTGTTTTCGAATACTTTGGAAACCGGGATAGCAATGGGTCAACGTAATTTAGGGTTTTACATAATAATCTATTTCCGAAAAATCAAGTAAAACGTAAAATCATAGTTAACTAAACATCCTAATCATAGCCCAAAGAGGGAAAATCACAAGGGACGGGTTTCCGGCTCAAACTCGGTTTTAGGGTTTAGGGGAAGTTTCTAAAATCGACCAAAACGACTTTCCCGATGGAAATCTTCAAGCTTCGGTGAATGAATTTGAAGATTTCAATCCAAAACCACCATTAAAATACTATTCACATAATATTTTAGAAACTTTGTCATACCTTAAGGCCTCGAGAAAACGAGCAAAAACCTCGATTGATAGGATGGGTAGAAAGGTCTCGGCGAGAGCTTTCCAACGCATCCAAAATCACGTAAAACGGACGAGAAACGAAGCCGGGGCGACGATTTCTTTCTCTCCCCTTTTCCTCCTCTCTAAGCTACGGGTTTGGAGGAAAAAATATGAGATGAATTTGATGTTTTTGACCAAAGATTGACTTTTAAAAATGAGGAAGATGAATAGTGATTTTTAAGAAATTGGAAAATGACGTATACGTCCCTTTTAAATGATTCGATTTAAAATACGAAACCCGATGATCTTAAAATAATCTAAAGGTGATTAATAATTATTAATTGGCCCGTTAATATTTATTAATGTCACCGAAACGATTTTAAAATATTAAAACGATTAAAAAGAAATTCGGACGAAAATAACTACTAAAATCGAAAGTACTAAATTTAAACTAATCTTAAAAACTTTAATTAAAATTAAATTGATTAATTATTTAAAATAATAAAATGTAAATAAATAATAAAAAAAAATTCACTTCAAAATAACGGGACGTTACACTTTTATTGTTTTTTTTATAGATATTACATCAAATGGGGGATGAGAGACTCAATTTTTTTTACCTCAAATGAAGTGAGCAAGTGTCTGACTAATCTAGCTATCTTTAATGTATTTTTTAATGATAATACTTTTATATTGCTTGAAATGTTCAAATTTGAAGAGTTATAATCTTGTGTAATTAATTAGATGAAATTGTTTAGTGAATAGTTATAATACCGTAGGTTATTAGCTTTAAAATCAATAATTTATAGACTACTTAATTTGCCAAAGAGTACTCTTAATCATTTTGAGTTGAATTCTATACAAATTAATTTTTTATGCTACATTAAAAAAAATATAAAAATGGTTAGAAACTTATTAAATCTTAAAATTATATATTTAGGATAAGTTTTTATTCATTAGGGAATATATCTAATTGATTTTAAAAGTCTGGATAACGGTTGTTTAAGACCATTTTTAGTTTCATAAATTTAAAGTTTATACCATTTATTATACCTTTTGTTTATTGATATTTTAAAATTTTCAATCATATATTTTTATTATGTAGTTAATGAAAATATGATCGCATGGAGCAAATCTTTCACTAAAATCAAGAGTAAAAAAATAATAGTAGAAATTTACGTGGAAAACACATGTTAAAAAACTAGTTTATAAAAGCTTGAATTGAAGGTAGCAAGGAAAAGTTGAAGTGAACTGCTTCTTTCACCTTTACCACTAGGATTCTCGAGATGAGCAAATTGGCGCTTAAACCTGTCATTTCCACTAATTGATTTTAATATATATATATATATATATATATATTAATATTACCTTTTAGACACAAACAATGAATGTAAAGAAAATAACGAAGAAATGTCCCTAACCTTGGATACATGAAGTGACGCTCGGAACCTTGAAGGTACTCATTTAGCATCTGAGGATGATCCTCTAAAATATGTTATTTTCAAGGATAAATTGAGTGAATTTAAAGAAATATCATGTAGAATAACAAAGGAATAAAAATTTATTAAGAAATGTTGATTGTACTTCTAGATAAATAAGCTCTCTAACATTATCTTTGTTCAACTTTTTCCTTTCAAATTCAAACTAAAGTTTTGAAATGGGTTGCATGGATGGTTCATTCTTCACATTTTCCAGCCCATTGAAATAAGGCTCAGCTAATGCCTAATCAGAAGGACATGAAATAAGGATAAGATCGTCAAAGGAGACGATTTTATTAAAGGGATTAAAAAATAGCATAACCAAACCCTATGTCTTCAAAAAAAATAAAAAAATACTATGTAATCTCTACAAGTATTTGGAAGGATCCCACCTTGCGTTTAAAACACTAAATGTAAAATTATAATAATTAATTTATAGTAATTTTTCATTAAAAAAACTTGGGATCCAAATAACCTCCAAAATGTTTTTGCCGAATAATTCAGTAGACGAAGTTGTTAGGAATGGTGTCCTAGAACTTGTAATTATTTAATAATAATAATTTATTAAAAATAAATTAAATAAATAAACATAAGTTCTTTATATTATCTAGATTGATTCAATTAAAGATATTAGGGATATATGGAAATATATAAATATCAAACATTCAAATAGTAAACCCTAAGTTACTCTTATGAAATCATGACTTAGTATGTGAGTCATACGAGAGGATTAAAGTCGAGATGAGTAACTTAAAAATGTCTACAGTAAATAGATAACGTTTGGGAACCTTATCCTGGTAGCACTGTTGATAGCTTCGCATTTTGTTTATAGACAAATGATCTAATCCTGATCATTCATGTGGGAGACATGAAATGGAAGTATCATATGCAATGTTGATTGTATAAGACAGGACCACGATGTTCGATCAAATTTCTCATTAGTACCGTTTACGAGAAATGATCGAATATCAAACTAAGTTTATCAACCGTGATAGATCTCAATCCTGAGTGAAATGCGGACTCCTATTTGTGGAGTTATGTTCTTTGATTCACATGGTTGAGAGCGATCCGTGTAAGAACGCTCAATACACTCTTTTGGGAATATGACTAGATAAGTAGCTGGGAACTCATTTTCACGAGATGGAATTCATAACTTTCCTATAAATTAACGGTATCGGTCCGATACCTAAATATTTTAGGAACTTTAGGAAACTCCCTTGATGTACCGATTCGAGACATGAACAAGTGGCGCCACGACTTCTATTGATCACGTAGTATATTATCTCTAGTTCGACTAAAGATAATGTTCATTGGAGAATCAGCGGGAACACAAGGATAAAACGGTAATTACAGGGGCAAAACGGTAAATTTATCCGCCTGTAATTATGAGGGTTCCACGTGAAGGATTATATCACAGATATAAATAATGATAAACTAAATGGACATAACTCATCTATAGTGAGGGGAGTTCAGCTATGAATCTATTATAGTGGAATTATTCATAGTTAGATAATAAGTAATTAACTGATTATGTGTTAATCACTTAATTGACTAATTATTAAGCCCATGATCTATAGGTCCATCGGGTCTCTATGCTAGCCCAAATATCGTAGTCGCGAAATCAAGTAGAAGAAATGGAAATTTTAAGTAAAGTGAATTACTTAAAATGGGCAATATTAATTGTTTAAATATTGAGTATATTTAAACGGTAATTAATATAAACATTATTAATTGTTTAAATAATGAGTTTATTTAAACATGAAATTAATAATGAAATATTATTAATTATACATTATTAATTATTTAAATATTGAGTATATTTAAATGGTAATTAATAATTTGAAATTAATTAACAATTATTAATTGTTTAAATAATTAATTTTATTTGAACGGAAATTAATAATTAAAATTAATTAATTAATAATAAAATGTTATCAATAAAATTATTAATTAAATAATGAGTTTATTTAATGTAAATTAATAATTAAAATATTTATTATTAATTATTTAAATAATGAAAATTATTTAAATGGAAATTAATAATTAAATATAATTTGATAATATTTAGTCGGGAGAAAATATTAATATTATTAATTGTTTAAATAAAATATTTTATTTAAATGGTAATTAATAAATAAATTAATTAAGTTGGACTTATTAATTTAAGAGAGAGTTTCTAGCCCAATTGGATTAATGAACCCAATTGGAATTGGCCAAAATAATTAATTAAATAAATTAGAATTATTTATTAATTAATGTATGCATTTTCGGCTATATATGTATTTTTGGGAAGAGATAATTGCTTGAATTATATCCTAAAATAATTACATAGATTTATTTACCCAAGATAAATAAAAATAAAGAAAATAAAATAATCTCCTATTTATCTATGGCATTTTCGAAATTGCAAGATAAAGGAAAGAGATAATCTTTATTCTTTTTGTATTTATCTCTATAGATTAATCCTAATGTGATTAGGATTCCTATTTTTCTATAAATAGGAGGGTTGGGTCATTCATAAATCACACAATTCAATTCCTTAGAAATTCGGAATTCTCTCTTCTTCTCTTCTCCCCCCTTGGCCGAAATTCCCTATTCAAAATTGGGAAGAAAATATTTTTCTTCCCAATTTCTTCTAAAGTTCGATCCCACAATCGGATTTCGTTTGATCGATCGGGATATAGCGTAGAAGATCCGGTGTTGCTGAGGATTTGATGTCAGAAAGAAACCTCCAACATATTCTCCATATTTTACTCAATGTAAGTAAAGGGTTTTAATTTTCGAAAAACTAGCATGAATCTACATGTTTTTATCACAAATTGCATGATATTAATAGATCCTAAATTAAGTGTTAATTTGTGGTACTAAATAAATTCCGCTAATTTAGTAAATCATCCCTTCACAAGTGTGCAGCCATGGTGGAGGATTGAATAATATAGAGCATCAAGTTTCCAGAATAGTTCTTATAATGTGTTTCTTCCGTTGACAACTTCAGTGTTGGGACATAAAATAAGGATAAGATCGTCAAAGGAGACGAATTTAGGGATTAAAAAATAGCATAACCATTATAAAAAAAAAATACTGAGGAATCTCTACAAGCATTTGGAAGGAACCCACCTTGCATTTAAAACACTAATTGTAAAATTATAATAATTAATTGATAGTAATTTTACATTAAAAAAAAAACTTGGGATCCAAATAACCTCTAAAATGTGTTCGCCGAATAATTCAGCAGCTAGAGTTTGCGGCCATGGTGGAGGATTGAATTATATAGAGCATCAGAAAGGTTCTTAGGATGTGTTTCTCCCGTTGACAACTTCAATGTTGGGAGATGTTGTCTTCACATGTCTCACTTCATTATTATCATCTTCTTAGTACACAATCTAATTCTTATATTCATACCCTTGTTGTTAATTTATCATATAATTTATCTCAAATAAGATGAAATTGCAAACTAATAAATAAAATACTATAACTTTTCTAAAATCACTGAAATAGCATAATTACAGTTGTTATTTTTCATTGAATTTGATTGTTTGTTGTTTTTTTAAAGTTTAAGTTCAAATTATAAAATATTTGAAAAATAAAATTATAAAATAGTTGAAAAATGAAAATGAATAACAAAGATTTATGACTTAGAAAAAGAAATAGAAAATAAACTAGAATTAGTAAAATAAACTTGTAATAAGTAATATTTTTGAAAAGTTAAAAATTAAAAAGGAAATTAAGTATTATATATAATTAAAAGTAATTGAAAAAACGCAAAGACATTCTCGGTAACGGTAATATATCTATCGGTGGTCGTCTCTCTCGCAATCGCAAATCGTCCCCGCTCCTCTCTGATTTGAGCCGATCTAATTCACTCTCCCTCTACCTCTGGATCATCATGGCGACTTGAATCTGATGATGATTTGGGACCTCGACCTGATCTCCGGAGCCGTCCGCGGTCGAAGTTTCAACCATGCTTTGAGCTGAAGCCTGTGGGAGTGATGATCATGGAGTTTCCCCTTTGTGATGACCCGATACTTTTAAATAATTTAAAATCAGATTGACAGCGGAAGACTTTAAATTTAATAAAAATATGGCATGGATATGTTTAAAACTCGGACTATCCATAACCTGTTTACAATCTAAAATCCGAAATCTAAAAACACAAGGAACTCAAGTTCCTATCAGGAGTTCAAAGAGGTTATAATAATAAAAGTGAAATGAAAATCTCTTAAGAGCTTATAACAAATTTTACATCTCAAAGACCGAAAACAAAACAAAATAAGATAAGGCAAGTTCCGGAACGTTTAAATGACAACTAATCCATCTTAGCATCATCATCATCTCGATCAAGCCACACCAGCTCCTCTCTCATGACCCGAACACCTGAAATATTGTAATATCATTAGCAAACAACTTAAGCCCAGTGAGAATAATATATTGGGATTGAGGCCTCTAAAAGAGTTCTCAAACGGAAGTCCCAACGGATGTTTCCTTGCAGTATAATAAATTCAAAATTAAATGCATAAAAGAAAAACTAACCCTTGTCGAGAAGTGTCTGACTCTTCCTCGTTCTTCGATGGTTACGATCCAGGGACCACCAAAAAGATCTTCCTCACCAAGCACAAAAGAGAATCCGTGCGTGGGCACTATCTCCTTTGGAAAAAGGGAAAATTGAGAAGAAGAATTTTCTTCCCAATCACCCTATGGACGGCGCAAGAGAGAGGGAGGAGAGGAAATTCCTGAGCCTTTACTTTAACTCTCTTGGTTGTGTGTTTTGGGGTCACCCCAAAGGTCCTATTTATAGGAGAGTAAAGGCCTCATAAAATCTTCTGAATATCTTTTCATTTAATGAGATATATTTGAATAATAAAGATATTATATTTTATTCCATAATAAAACATTCCATATCTTTTATTTAAATTAATCAATATTAATTTAAATATATTATTCCATATCTTCCATTTAAATTAATCATATTAATTTAAATAAGATATTCCATATCTTCCATTTAAATTAATCATATTAATTTAAATAAGATATTCCAAATCTTCCATTTTAAATTAATCATATTAATTTAAATAAGATATTCCATATCTTCCATTTAAATTAATCATATTAATTTAAATAAGATATTCCATATCTTCCATTTTAAATTAATCATATTAATTTAAATAAGATATTCCATATCTTCCATTTAAATTAATCATATTAATTTAAATAAGATATTCCATATCTTCCATTTTAAATTAATCATATTAATTTAAAATAAGATATTCATATATTTTAAATAAATAAAAATTCAAACTTTTTGGTCAACCCTTTGACAAAGGGGGGCGTGTGACCCCTACCCCGGGTCACACGCCCATGTCATCCTTATATGACAATATTGGGTATTTTTATTTTCCTCTTTATTTAATTGAACAATTACGTTAAATAATTAAATAAATAAAACTCCTTTTATTTATTCCAATAAATAAAACTCCTTTTATTTATTTCCTCATTTAATTTGATAATTTCAAATTAAATATTTAAATAGACTCTTCTATTTAAATCCCCATTAATTTTGGACAACACAAAATTAATTTAATTAAATAGACTCCTCTATTTAATCTCTTATAATTAAATAGACTCTTCTATTTAATAATTAAATAAACTCCTCTATTTAATTCCACCATTAATTAAATAATTAAATAGACTCCTCTATGTAATTTCCTTTAATTAATTGAATAGACTCCTCTATTCATTTCCAATTTTCCAAAGAGAAATTAATCATATTAATTTATGTTCTCGATTACATGCGTTAGCTCAGGAGGACTTAATGGACCTATACGACTAAGCTCCAATGATCCAGAATTACCTTTGATTAAAACTCCTTTTAATCAATTAATTCTCATTCATTAACTCCTAGATAACTCCACTAAATATCTAGAGTTGCACTCTTAGTACTATAGACATAGTTATGTCCATTGGCTATAATCATTAACTACACTTTGATCCTTCACAAGTTAGTTCGTATCCATGGCTAGGTATTTACACCGTATTAACCTCCAAGATACATCTTGTTCCTTAAGCCCAACTGATTCTCCAATGAACAACCTTACATAATCTCTATTATGCGTCTTTAACCTTTTCCTTGATCAGAGGAATATGAGGCCCCGCTGTTCAAGACCGAATCAGTCCATAAGGGAACTACTTATCTATTTTCCTATATGGAAAAGAGTGAATTCCAATTCTTGTGTAATTACGTTCCCAGCTATAAGCAAGATGCAATCCCCAAAGTGGGAGGCATATTGAGCGAACTATACGAGTCACTATCACCTATGCAAATCAAAGGCTTGTCTCTTGCGAACAGGAGTTCGTAATCCACTCAGGATTAAGATCAATTGTACATGATTAACCGGTTGATAAACGAAGTGTCTTTCTGTAACGGCTTTCCTAGAAGACAGTAAGTTTATCTTAGTCCAGTCTACTACAATCTCTATTGCAGCAACACCCCCACTCACATGTCTCTACATGAGCGATGCAGATGAGATCACTTGCGCCAATTCACAACTGGGCCATGTTAGTGGTGTTACCAGAAATAAGGCACCCAAACTTCATTCATGTACCACAGACTATTTGAGTTACACTTAAGTGAATCTTCCCGCATCATATGCTCACTTTAAGTTATCATACGTAACTCTGGATCTTAAGATGGATTACATTTATTAAACTAATAATAAATGACAATGTAAATATTACTAATTAATAATTCCTTTATTTATTTATAGTTTAATTGGATTATATAAGATTTACGGCAGAAACCCCAGCATAATAAGCATAAAAAGTAAGGTTAGACCTCAAACCCGTATTCCGATTTGTGTCCAATTTACCTGACACAATCAATCCTAAAGTTCTCCAACTCTAGGTAATTTCATTCTATACTCTCCAAAGGATGATATTATTAACACTCGTAGTCAAATCCTCATCCATTAACTTGTTACGACATAAATATGAAAAATAAATAAACTTGCATAGAATATAACATTTCGGTTCTTTATCCATGATATATACTTCCATCAACCATATGCATGAAGGTAATGAGGACATCCCATAGGATTCGCATTCGCCCTTTATGCATGAATGAAGATAATAGGTACATCCCGTAGGATACCCATTCAACCTTATGAATGAATGAAGATAATAGGTACATCCCGTAGGATACCCATTCAACCTTATGAATAAAGAAGGTGATGTGGACACTACCCGTAGGCTCCAACATTCTCCCCTTCCTTTCTTTCTCATTTTCGTTTCTTTTTCTCTGAAGATGATGCGGACACTACCCGTAGGCTCCAACATTCTCCCCTTCCTTTCTTTCTCACTTTCGTTTCTTTTTCTCTGAAGGTGATGCGGACACTACCTGTAGGCTCCAACATTCTCCCTTTCCTTTCTTTCTCACTTTCGTTTCTTTTTCTCTGAAGGTGATGAGGACACTACCCGTAGGTTCCAACATTCTCCCCTTTCCTTTCTTTCTCACTTTCGTTTCTTTTTCTCTGAAGGTGATACGAACACTACCCGTAGGCTCCAACATTCTCCCCTTCCTTTCTTTCTCACTTTTGTTTCTTTTTCTCTGAAGGTGATGCGGACACTACCCGTAGGCTCCAACATTCTCCCCTATCCTTTCTTTCTCACTTTCGTTTCTTTTTCTCTGAAGGTGATACGGACACTACCCGTAGGCTCCAACATTCTCCCCTTCCTTTCTTTCTCACTTTCGTTTCTTTTTCTCTGAAGGTGATGCGGACACTACCCGTAGGCTCCAACATTCTCCCCTTCCTTTCTTTCTCATGTTCGTTTCTTTTTCACTTTCTTTTCTTTTTCACTTTCTTTTCTCTTTCACTTTCTTTTCTCTTTCACTTTCTTTCAATGATGCGAGATGTTATGGTGCAATATATTATGGTGCGAGATGTTATGTTTATGCTTGCGTATGCTTGCAAAAGTAAATGAAAGTAAAGTATGAATATTAAAGTAACCAAAACAAACATAAAGTAAAGGGCATAAAGTAAAGACATAAAGTAAAATAGATAAGAATCCCGGAAGAACGATATGTAAATCGAACTCCGCTACATTAATAAAAGTAAAATCATAACTTAAACAATTAATCTATTCATTCAAGGATTCTAAACTTCCAATATAATCCGAAGTTCTATTAATCATTCTATATTTCTTTGGATCTTTTAACTTCCAATGATCCATTTTTAAGCTTCGAAACGAATCTAATTTAGAATTTTCTAAGATTCAATGTTTTCCTCGAGAACTCCTAAGTTCTCACTTAAAGGATTAACTCCTAATCCTAAGGGCACTAACTCACTTCCCTCTATTCTTAGATTCGAATTCTAGTCTTAGTTTCCAATTCTACAAATCATTATACTTATTCGCTTTCTAAAATTACTTTAAATCCTAACTATTCTCACCTTAGCCAAATAAGATTTCGCTCCCAACCTTCGTTAGAGTGATCAAGCAAAGTTCAAACCACCTACAATTCAAATTATATCTAACAATCAATAAATTACCACATAATGATCAAACAACATCTAAGTGTACAAAACGACGAAAAAACTCAACAAACCCCAACATGAGGCTCTCACCCCCCCCCATGAAAAGTGGGTCTCGGGTTTGGTTTTCTGGCTTTTAGGCAATTTAGATGTGTTTTGAGTTGGTTTCAAGAAAATTCCACATTCCCGATTTCAATGGGTATCGATAATTAGAGTTTTTGAACATTATGCCATTTCCCGAATTGAATTTAAATAAACATTATTTCACTAATTTATAACCCATAATCAAACCCAAAAAGGTAAAATTCAAACGGGAAGAGTTTCGATTGAAACTCGGTTTTAGGGTTAAGGGAAAGTTTTCAAAAACTCTTAAAACAACTCCCGTATTTACAAACACCGAGGTTTCCGGCAAGAAATCGAAGAATCAAAGAGGAAACTCCATTAAAACACTATTTGGAGCTTAGGGTTTGAACTTTAACTTACCGAGAAGTCCTTAGAACTCGAGTGGAAAGCACGATTGTTAGGTGGAAAGGAATCTTGGACTCGAGGGCTTTCCGATGCAACCAAAATCAAGCTGATCCGTCGAGAAACGAGCAAAGCCCAAAAAATTCTCCCCCCACTATGGCTCTCGCATTGAGAAGAAAAAAGGAGAAGAAATGGTCAATTTTTGTCAATTGGTGATATTTTAAAGATGAATGAATAGTGTTTGGGATATTTTAAGAAATCGGAAATGATTATTAATGTCACCGAAGCGAAATTTAAAGTATTAAAACGATTAAAAAGAATTTCGGGCGAAATTAACTACTAAATTTCTAAATTACAAAATAATTATTAAACTAAACACTTAAATTTAAATAAATAACATAAAATAAAATAAAATAAAATCAATAAAAATAAATAAATAAATAAAATTTCACTTCAAAATAACGGGACGTTACACCCTTTCTCTCTAAGCAATCTGGAAAAGCCGAGTTCGTTGGCTATTCTTTTTTCTGGCCACGACCAATGCAATTGGTGCCTTCTTGTTTGCTCAATGATTTCATTGAGGTAAGAGCTCTCTGTAGGAAGTCTTTTTCATCATTTGCTTTGTTTTAATATAATCTGGCTGGTTCATGCCAGTCAATGTGTTCATCTCATGTTGAAGAAAAGAAAGAGCTGTTTTGAGCTATTCCCAAAATTCATCAGGTGGATTCATCATTTTTCAATTATTCCCAAATTCAATAGAACAAGACAATCCAAATTGTAAAAAAGATCACTATTCCATTTTTCTCCAATCACAAAAACAAGAATATCTCACTAGATTCTTGTTCGAGAACTCAATTTTGCTCCCAAGAGGAAGAAGATGAAGAGGGTAGACAGAATAATGTTAAGATATAGTAAATTTTATAGACCTATTCAATTTTTTAACGCTTCTGCAAATGGAAAGACTAAGGATATATTGAATTAGGTTAAATTGTATGGAGGCTACATTAACTTATATAGAAAAGTAAACCTAGCTAGAGTAGGAAACTAACTTAAACAAGTAAACTAAAAGATAGGGAAAATATCCCAAATCTAAATAAGGAATAACATAAATATATATTCTAACATCCCCCCTCAAACACAAGATGGCATAACATAGACCAACTTGAGTTTGCTAAACACGTGACCCAAATTTGACTTCATGAATCAATGTCTTCATTGAGCGGAAGCTATGAGAGATGCTCGGAGAAACCATCATCAACACAATGCGGAAACAACGATCAGTTGAAACTGATGTCAAACAAAAATATCCAGAAGAACCGACATCAAAAGCAGAGCGAACCATCAGACAAAACTGACGTCAAACAAAGATGTCCAACACAACCAACATTGAAAGCAGAGCGAAAGTGGAATTGATGGAAACATACCCGAGAGGGTGAAATTCCTGATATCCGAGAGGGTGAAATTCCTGATATCCGATGTGGTGAAAGTCTGATAATTGTGTTTATGAATGTTATATTCTTTAAGTGTTTTTATATGCTAGCTTGTCTTAGAAGGAGACACCGGTTGTGATCCTAGCATCCGAACCAATGTGTTGAGAAACAAAGTGATCAACTTGGTCAAAATTTTGTAAAGGAACCAAGTGTTGAAGGAAATTACGTGGGAATGTAAGGACGAAATGTAGTCTAAGTACCCTCGCCTTTCACTTAGTAATTACTTATAAGTGCACTTTTCGAGGACAAAAAGTCTTTTAAGGAGGGTGGACTGTAGCGTTCCGTATTTTGAGGTGATTTTTTTATATTATTTATTTGTTTATTTACTTAAAGTATTAAAGTTAGTTTTAGAATTAGTCATTTAGATATAAATAGTTAATTTCGTTCGGAAACCATTATAAGTGTTTAATTAGCCTAAACGAGTTTCGATGGTATTAATAATTATTAATAGGCCAATTAATAATTATTAATCACCATTGGGCTAGTTTAAGTGCTTCGGGTTTCGTTTTAAAAGCTTAAGGCAAGAAAAGGACGTAGGCATCATTTCCGATTTCTTAATTATCCTAACATTATTCATCCATCTTCTTTATTAAGCCAAAATTAGAAAAAAATCATAAATTTATTTTCATATTTTCTTCCCAAACCCGTAGCTTAGAGAGAAAAAAAAGAGGAGAGAAAGAAATTGTCACCCCGGCTTCGTTTTTCGATCGTTTTCATCGTGCCTTAGCTTGTTGGAAAGCTCTCGAGACGTACTTTCTACCCATCCCAACAATCGAGGTTTTCATCTGTTCTCTCAAGGCTTTAAGGTATGTTTAAGTTCAAAACCTAAAGCTTCAAATAGTGTTTTAATGGTTATTTTGGTTTTAATCTTCCAATTCTTGCTCGGGAACTCGGAGATTTAGATCGAGGGAGTTGTTTTATGTATATTTAGAACTTTCCCTAAACCATAGGATCGGGTTTGAGCCAAAAACCATTTCTTTTAGTTTTTCTCATGTTTAATGATGGTTAAGGTTTTGAAATTGATATGTTTTATGACTTTACTTAATTGTTCGGGATTGAACTTTTGACCTAAACCCTAAATCATGTTTACCCATTAATGTTGCCAATCTCCAAAGTACCCAAAACCAACCCGGAATGTTTTTAAAGTGCTTAAAAATCCGGAAAACCAACTTCACCTTGAACTTCTTTTGGGCCGTGGGCCTTGTGAGCTTAATTCCGAGTTGTTTTGTCCTTTATTTTAGTATCATGATTATCGTTATTCGATTCGGTTAATTAATATACTTTAGGTGTATTTTAATTATAGGTTTTGTGCATCGTTCGTGATTTCGGTCAACCGGTGTTTCAGTGTTGACTTCAATTATAAGGTGAGTTTAAAATGGTTGTGATTACTTTTATGTTTTTGAATTGCTTGACGTTTATGTTCGATCGAGGTTAAGAGGGTTATTAGATATTAGAACTTTTCCAAGAATGTATATAATTGGGAGTTAAGGAAAGTGTATAAGGAAAATTAGTTGAGTTTTGGTGATGTTAAAGGTGAGATATCATTGGTGGATTAAGTTGTATTCTCAAGGAGAATTAGGTTCCGGAGATTGAAGATGAGTATTAAATTACTCTGTTTATTTCGAGTGGTTATAAGGTAGTTAAAAGAGACTTTGGAATGATTCTTCGTGAAAAATCGAGTTAGTATTATATTATTAGCGATGAGATTCGCTATTTAGTACTATCAAAGGGGAGTAGTACATGTGGCGTTATGATACGCATGGTTTGTGATTGGTGATTGTGAGGTCACGGTGACAATGAGGTCACGGTATGGTTTGTTATTGGTGACAGTGAGGTCACGATATGGTTTGTGATTGGTGACAGTGAGGTCACGGTATGGTTTGTGATTGGTGACAGTGAGGTCACGGTATGGTTTGTGTTTGGTGACAGTGAGGTCACGGTATGGTTTGTGATTGGTGACAGTGAGGTCACGGTATGGTTTGTGTTTGGTGACAGTGAGGTCACGGTATGATTTGTGTTTGGTGACAGTGAGGTCACGGTATGGTTTGTGTTTGGTGCCAGTGAGGTGACGGTATGGTTTGTATTTGGTGACAGTGGGGTCACGGTATGGTTTGTGTTTGGTGACAGTGAGGTCACAGTATGGTTTGTGTTTGGTGACTGTGGGTCACGGTATGATTTGTGTTTGGTGACAGTGAGGTCACGGTATGGTTTGTGTTTGGTGGAAGTGAGGTCACGGTGACAGTGAGGTCATGGTATAGTTTGTGTTTGGTGACTGTGAGGTCACGTTGTGAGTTGTGAATGGTGACAGTGTTGTCACGGTGTGAATGTGAATGGTGACAAGTGGTCACGGTTGAATGGTGAAATGTGACAATGTGGTCACAATGTGAAATAATGTGTGGAATGACGTAAATGATAGAAATTTACTTTGTTATTTACTTTGTTATTACTATTTCGTTGTTTTAGTACTTTATTTATGAGCTTGAATGTTTACTTTTCAAAATTATGATATAGTAGAATGTGATTGATTTCCTTATGTAAAGTACTAGGGAATATGAAATGGGTAGTAAGAGCACATTAGGATTTTGTGACACATTTTCCGATATGGGATTCGGTCCATGGAAGTGCTTGCATGCATCTTATTCTCACTAGCATTTTTATTCTAATGTTGCTACACTTAAAACTTTTTCAGGTAATACTCTTAGTAGGGTACGAGGTGGAGGAGATGGTATTGCTTGATCACGAGTGGATGGCTTTCGGGACATGGACTTTATATGTATATGTTGGGACGTTCCACGAATGCTAGTTGAAACATTATATGTTGTTGTCTTTAGACTTATGTTTTGTGGCTAATGAGAGCCTAAGATTGTTGTACATATTATCGATTCTATTTCTTTTGATTTTGTCATGAAATGGAGTATGTACATCTTTGTTTTTTACTTTCTCTGAAATGGGCCCATATAAACTGGTTTTGATAGTTCAAATTTTAAACGGTTCCACGCCAAATTTTTATAAAAACAAAGTCTTCGGCTGTTTATTCTGATTTAAGGATTTGAGAAATTTCGAATAATTACACCTAGATTTATCTATGTATAATGGAGGAAGAAACCCTAACAGAACACCAAGGTCCAATAAACCCAAACACTGTTTCATATGTATATTCCACGACCAAAGATGATACCCAACTGAGGCTATCAAAACCCAACAAAACGACTAATACAGAGTCTCAAAATATCAAACGGATGGGAAAATTGGACACAACCTGATCCGGACAGCAAACAAAACAAAACCCTAAAATTTAGATTTTGACAACAAGCCAAAGAAGCAAATCTGGACAGCAAATAAAAACTCCGTTTATGTCACAATCGTGCACTGTTTACTTACAAAACCACTGATTTAGACGAAAATTAAGGTTTCGGTGAAAATCAGGATTTCAAAAAAGTTCTGGTGACCGGAGGGAGGCAACAGACTCCGACGGGAAGTGGTAGCGGCAGAATCTGGTGGGCAGTGGTTCATCCTATGGGGTGGTGACAAAAAACAACCAGTCAAAGGTTGTATTCCAAGAATCGAACCCTTGTTTTACCAAGGTATTATGAACAAAAAAAACCCTAAATTGAGGGGTTGATAAAAAATTTAGAAGGTCGGATGAAGGTGCTCCCTCACCGGTGAAGAATGTGCGAAAAAGTTGTGATCCTTGTTAGAAAGTGAAAGATTCTCACAGTTTGACCCTTTGCAAGATGGCTCATTTGAGCTCAAGGATGAACTTCCAGTAGTTTTAGATCAAAGTAGCTTAGAGGTTATCCTTATGAGTATGAAAGATTATAAAGATTTTGAGATAAAATTGAATTTACTTTAGGTAGTTTGACCAAAGTAAAGTAAAGGAAATGTTTGAAAGTCAACTCGTGGTTTATGGTAATGGCTTGGAAATTATTCTTGGGATTTAAGGTGATTTATTGTCATTCGTGACATGATGAAGTTAAACATCGTTTTTACTTGTTTGGGAGTTATAAGACTTCGTAGAATATGGCATCAGTGATGATATTGGTTAGTGTTTTTACGAACTTATTACCTTGTGTAAGTAATAAGGATTGTATTTTATTATGGTAATAATGTGGAGTATGGAAGTTCTAATGATAATAAGGTTTGGTGTGGATTGTGGTAGTGTCGTGGAATATGGAATCATGATGATAGTACGATTAAAGTACTCAGGTCTTTTGGTAAGAGACAACACTTTAAGTACAAAAGATAAGCATGTTATTGAGTGTAGTTGTAGTATGATTGCATTGTTTGTTAGTTGTTTGTGTTGAGGTGCTCATTTAATGAACCGATTTATAGACATATGTGCAGTCCATGGATGAAATAGGTTATGGGTGTCACTATATCAGGATACTTGTGGATAGGTGTAGTCCATGGATGAAAGAGGTTATGGGCGTCACTATATCAGGATAGTTATGGATAGGTGTAGTCCATAGATGAAAGAGGCTATGGGCGTCACTTATCGGGATACTTATGAATATGTGTAGTCCATACATGAAAGAGGCTATGGGCGTCACATATCGAGATACTATGTGATATGATCTTGTGATATAACAGGTTCATAGATGAAACAGGCTATGAGCGGGTGTTATATGGCAAGATTGGCAGATAGGTCGAGTTCATATAATGAGCATCCCAGCTTGTTTGTTAGTAGTTACGTAGTTACATGCTTATCCTTTGTACAAGTGTTTGGTTATCGATGGAAATACCTTATGTGGTTGTAAAGGCCCAAAATTTCATACAAAATTTAAAATAGAGTGAAGCAGCGGAAGTCTAGAATTTTCAAAAAAAATCGGCATGGTGCTGTTTGTATTTCGGACTAGCCAAAACCTGTGTACATTTGTCCCAAATCAGAGAAAGCGATAAACCCGAGGAATGTGCATTCCTTAACAGTTTAAGTCCCAAAATGGACAAATATTGTGACGACCCGTCACTTTTAAATAAATTAAATTCAGAGAAAATAGCGGAAGTCTTTTAATTTACGAAAAATTGGCGTGGTTTTGTTTGAAAATTGGCATGCCGAAAACCTGTTTACATCCTAATTTTCAAATCTAACAAAATCTCATGGACTTTAAGTCCAAATCAGGAGTTCAAGTATATAATATCATAAAACATCAACATTAGGCTCTTAGGAGCCAAATACAAAATACAATTCCTTAAAGTTCATCAAAATAAGACATAAACTTTACAAATCCATTAGTCCATCTCGAGGTCAGCATCCCTCGATCACGCAGCACCACCTCCTCCTCCTCTACCTCTAGCCAAGGCATTACCTGAAATTGGTTGTAATATCATGAGCTAACAAACTAAGCCCAGTGAGAATAATAAGCATAAAAAGTAAAGATAGACCTCAAACTCGCATTTCGATTTATGTCCAATTAAATCCGACACTAAACACTCCTAAGTCATCCAAACTCTCGATGAAATCAATTTTACATCTTCTAAAGGATGATACTACTAACTCTCGTAGTCTTAATCTCATCCAAAATTCTTATTATGACATAAACAGGAAAAGTAAATAAATTTTCATAACAATAAAACATCTCGATCCTCTATCCAGGATATATATATATATATATATATATATATTCATCAATCATATGCATAAAATGCATGAAGAAGGAAATGCGGACAGTTCCCGAAGGGTCCAACATTCTGTACTTCTTTTCTTTCTCATTTTCATTCTTTTTCTCAGAAGGAAATGCGGATAATACCCGTAGGCTCCAACATTCTGTACTTCTTTTATTTCTCATTTTCATTCTTTTCCTCAGAAGGAAATGCGGATAATACCCGTAGGCTCCAACATTCTGTACTTCTTTTATGCGAGATGTCATGGTGCGAGATGTCATGGTGCAATATGCCATGGTGCGAGATGCAATGATATGCTCGCACATACTTACAAAAGTAAATAAAGTAAAGCGCGAATAATAAAGTAACTGAAATAGTCATAAAGTAAAAGACATAAAGTAAATGACATTAAGTAAGAAAAGAAATAGATTGTGACCTCGGACAAACGATATGTCGATCGAACTCCGGTATCAAATAATAAAAGTACAATCTTAACTTAAAACGATTAACCTATCCCTTCCAGGATTCTAAACTTCCAATAATCCGAGGTTCTATTAACCGTTTTACAAACAAGTTGGATCTTTTAACTTCCGATGGTCCAACCTTAAATTCGAATCGAATCTAACCTAGAATCTTCTAAGATTCAAGTCTTTCTCGAGAACTTTTAAATTCTCACTTGAAGGATTAACTTCTAATCCTAAGGGCACTAACTCACAACCCTCTAATCTTAGATTCGGATTCTAATCTTAGTTTCAAACTTTACAAACCTTCACACTTATTCGATTTCTATAATTACTTTAAATTCTAACTATTCTCACCTTAATAAAAGTGAAGACTTTGCCTCTAAACACCGGAAGAGCAATCAACCACGCGGTTCGAAAACACCTACAATTAAGTTATATCGCAAAATCAATAACTTTACCAACTATCGATCAAACAACTACTAAACATACAAAGCGACGAAAAACCCAACAATTCCACAAAGAGGCCCACGGCCCTATCATCAAAAATGAGTTTCGGGGTTGGTTTTCCGGCTTTTTGGCAATTTAAATACATTTCTAGTTGGTTTTAAGCAAATTCGATAATCCCGATCTCAATGGGTATCGATAATTAGGGTTTTCGAACAATAAGCCCTTTCCCGAATTGAATTTAAATAAACAATCATTCATTAATTTCTAACCCATTTTCAATCCCAAAAGGGTAAATTTCAAATGGAAAGGGTTTCGACTGAAACTCGGTTTTAGGGTTATGGGATAGTTTCCAAAAACACTTAAAACTACTCCCGAATTGACAAACACCGAGTTCCATGGCAAGAAATCAAAAGAAAACAAGTAAAACTCCATTAAAACACTATTTGGAGCTTAGGGTTTCAAGAAAAACTTACCGAGAACTCCGTATAATACGAGCGGCAAGTACGAAGGCTAGGTGGAAAATGATCGTAGGATCGATACCTTTCCACTGGAACGAGAATCGATTCGATCCGGTAAGAAACGAACGAAATCGAAAATTTTCTCTTTTGGTCTTTGAAGCTCACGGGTGGAGGAGGAGAAATGAGAAGTATTTTTGGTCAATTTTGAGTCAAAGTGTGTTTTTAAAGACAAATGAATAGTGTTTTTTAGATATTTTGCAAATTGGGTAATTACAACTTTGCCCTCTTATGACTTTTGGCTTAAAAACGAATCCCGAACATCTCAAACTATCCCAATGGTGATTAATAATTATTAATTGGCCCGTTAATAATTATTAATACCATTAAAACGTATTTAAATAACTAAAGCCATTAAAATGAATTAAAATGAAATAAATTACTATATTCTAATTTAATAATAAATAAATGAATTTTAATTACTCAAATTAAAATAAAATAAATAAAATTTTTTTTTTATCACAAAATAACGGGACGTTACAAATATAACATGAAAACAGTAAATTGCTCTCTCGAGCTCAAAATACAAATCCAAAGTATGCGAAAATCGTAAATCAAAATGCGAGAGTTTTCATGCATTCAAGAATGCTCAAAATGATCAAGTCCATGTCCTTCTTCCATCATCTCGTGATCACGCGGCACCACCACCTCTACCTGAAAAAATTAAAAAGTATAAAAATGCTAGTGAGAGTAAAATGGAGTCATGTAATCCTATGGACGAATTCCACATCGGAAATTGTGTCCAAAAACCTAGCATGCTCTTTACTACCCATTCTATACTCCCAACATCCTATACCCACATAATTTGATTTCAAATGTACATTCCACATATTACCAAAGGAAATATTTAAACCACTACTTACAATAAGAATTTCATGAAACACCACTAATGTTCTCGACCAAGAAGCATTAGTAAAAATACGCACGTTACCATCAATACTTTCAACTATGAATATTTCCAAAATGATATTACCACCGCTAATGTTCTCGACAAAAAACCATTAGCCAAAAACATTATTATCTCTAATATTCTCGACCAAGAATATTACCAAAATGATATCATCACCGCTAATGTTCTCGACCAAGAACCATTAGCTAAACTGTAACATCCCGTTACTTTTGAAGGTAATTTTTATTTTATTTTAAATAAAGTATTTAAGTTTAGTTTAAACTTAGTAAATTTGATTTTAGTAGTTATTTTCGATCGAAAGTCTTTTCAATCCTTTTATGACTTAAAATTAGTTTCGGTGACATTAATAATTATTAACGGGCCAATTAATAATTATTAATCACCTTTAGATTATTTAAAGACCTTCGGGTTTCGTATTTTTAATCAAATTATTTAAAAGGGATGTATACGTCATTTTCCAATTTCTTAAAAAATCACTATTCATCTTCCTCATCTTTAAAAGTCAACTTTGGTCAAAAGAAAAATTCATTCATCTTTTCTCTTCCTCCCCCTTAAGGCCGAGACCACCCTTCCCCTCTCCTCCTCTCTTTGGCTTTTCTCCGTTACTCGGTGGATCGCCATAATCTTATGTCCGTTGAAAAGCTCTCATCCCAAGGATCATTTCTAACCTAGCAAACGAGGTTTTCGTCCATTTTCTAAAGGCCTCAAGGTATGACAAAGTTTCTAATTTCAAGCTTTGAATAGTGTTTTAATGGAGGTTGAGATTGAAATCTTCAAATTCACACACCGAAGCTTGAAGATTTCAATCGAGGAAGTCGTTTTATGTGATTATAGAAACTTCCCTAAACCCTAACATCAAGTTTGAGTTGAAAACCCGTCCCGTGTTAATTTCTCTCACTTGACCAAGATTAGGGTGTTTAGTTTGCTATGATTTTACGTTTTACTTAATTTTTCGGAAATCGATTATTATGTAAAACCCTAAAATATGGTGACCCATTGATTTTTCAGAAATCGATTATTATGTAAAACTCTTTATGGAGCTCTCTAGATAATGTTTTTTTAACTACTCTCTTTCTTATATTGTCACCGATTGGATTAACTTTTTGTAACAGTTGGGGTGGCACTCTCTTTTGTAAATTTCATACATCAACGAAGCTGTCTCTTATTTACAAAAACATCATATAAAAATTGAGTGTGATTGCAAGTCCTTAATATAACTAGATTTGAGCCTAAATATAGTGGAATTTAATAGCCTGATGCCCCTAGTCATATAATTTAATTTTGACATGGAGATTGTATTAATGATTAAATTAGAGATGAGTGATCTTATTTTTAATTCTGTTATGAGATTTGGAACACATATCCACACATAATAGTCAGTGGTTATGCTCTCATCTTTGTGTAGCTTTGTCTCTATTGTTGTGTCTGAAATGGAATCACATTCAACTAATATTGTAGACATTTTTGGTTGTTCTTTGTTTGTTTCTTATATTATTTTCTTTTTATGGAGTGCTATAGATCTTGTTGAAGGGATTTGACTTATTATTTGGTTGGTGTAAAGCTCTAAGATCTTGGACTAACAATTATATCTCCCCCCCCCCCCAAAAAAAAAGGAGCATCCATATCTTTGTAATCTTACTTCTCTTTTCTAAGTGCAAAATGTTTTATTGGTTTTGAGGAAGTTTTTTAAAATGCCTAGTGTTGTCCTTATAGATTTTCCTTCCATGTTTATTCCGCCCATTCTCGTTTAAAACAACTTCCATTTCTTATTTCAGAATGGAATGACCACTACTGAAAGAGAGCTTGACCAAAACACTAATTGTGACGACCCGACATATGTGTAATCTCGGCTGACTTTTGAGTCTATTAAGATCAACTCATAAACCTTCCTTGTCTTAAGGAGATAAAAAGGAAGGAAATTGAAGTTTTTAGGATAGACATGAAGGGATGATTTACTAAATTAGCGGAGTTTATTTAGTAACACAAATTAACACTTAATTTAGGATCTATTAATATCATGCAATTTGTGATAAAAACATGTAGATTCATGCTTGTTTTTCAAAAAATTAAAACCCTTTACTTACATTGAGTAAAATATGGAGAATAGGTTGGAGGTTTCTTTACTGCATCAAATCCTCAGCAACACCGGATCTTCTACGCTATATCCCGATCGATCAAACGAAACCCGATTGTGGGATCGAACTTTAGAAGAAATTGGGAAGAAGAAAAATATTTTCTTCCCAATTTTGAATAGGGAAAATCGGCACTCAAGGGGGGAGAGGAGGAAGAGAGAATTCCGAATTTCTAAGGAATTTAATTGTGTGATTTATAAATGACCCAACCCTCCTATTTATAGGAAAATAGGAATCCTAATCACATTAGGATTAATCTATAGAGATAAATACAAAAAGAAAAAAGATTACCTCTTTCCTTTATCTTGCAATTTCGAAAATGCCATAGATAAATAGGAGATTATTTTCTTTTCTTTATTTTATTTATCTTGGGTAAATAAATCTATATAATTATTATAGGATATAATTCAAATAATTATATCCTACAAATTATCTATGAAGGCCAAAATTAATAATAAATAATTAATAAATCAAATTTATTTAATTAATTATTTTGGGCCAATTTCAATTGGGTTCATTAATCCAATTGGGCTTGAAACTCTCTCTTGAATTAACAAGTCCAACTTAATTAATTTATTTATTAATTACCATTTAAATAAAATATTTTATTTAAACAATTAATATTTTCTCCCGACTAAATATTATCAAATTTATATTTAATTATTAATTTCCATTTAAATAATTTTCATTATTTAAATAATTAATAATAAATATTATAATTATTAATTTCCATTAAATAAACTCATTATTTAATTAATAATTTTATTGACAATATTTTATTATTAATTAATTAATTTTAATTATTAATTTCCGTTCAAATAAAATTAATTATTTAAACAATTAATAATTGTCAATTAATTTCAAATTATTAATTACCATTTAAATATACTCAATATTTAAATAATTAATAATATCTAATTAATAATATTTCATTATTAATTTCCTGTTTAAATAAAATCATTATGTAAACAATTAATAATGTTTATATTAATTACCATTTAAATATACTCAACATTTAAACAATTAATATTGCCTATTTTAAGTAATTCACTTTACTTAAAATTTCCATTTCTTCTACTTGATTTCGCAACTACGATATTTGGGCTAGCATAGGGACCCGATGGACCTATAGATCATGGGCTTAATAATTAGTCAATTAATTGATTAACTCATAATCAGTTAATTACTTATTATCTAACTATGAATAATTCCACTATAGATTCATAGCTGAACTCCCCTCACTACAGATGAGTTATGTCCATTTAGTTTATCTTTATTTATATATGTGATATATCCTTCACGTGGAACCCTCATAATTACAAACGGATAAATTTACCGTTTTGCCCCTGTAATTACCGCTTTATCCTTGTATTCCCGCTGATTCTCCAATGAACTTTATCTTTAGTCGAACTATAGATAAGGTACTTCTGTGATCAATAGAAGTCGTGGCGCCACTTGTTCATATCTCGAATCAGTACATCAAGGGAGTTTCCTAAAGTTCCTAAAATGTTTAGGTATCGCACTGATACCATTAATTTATAGGAAAGTTATGAATTCCATTTCGTGAAAATGAGTTCCCAGCTACTTATCTAGTCATGTTCCCAAAACAGGAGTGTATTGAGCGTTCTTACAGATCGCTCTCAACCATGTGAATCAAAGAACATAACTCCACAAATAGGAGTCCGCATTTCACTCAGGATTGAGATCTATCACGGTTGATAAACTTAGTTTGATATTTGATCATTTCTCGTAAACGGTACTAATGAGAAATTTGATCGAACATCGTGGTCCTGTCTTATACAATCAACATTGCATATGATACTTCCATTTCATGTCTCCCACATGAATGATCAGGATTAGATCATTTGTCTATAAACAAAATGCGAAGCTATCAACGATGTTACCAGGATAAGGTTCCCAAACGTTATCCGTTTCTTTCAGACACATTTAAGTTACTCATCTCGACTTTAATCCTCTCGTATGACTCACATACTAAGACGTGATTTCATAAGAGTAACTTAGGGTTTACTATTTGAATGTTTGATATTTATATATTTCCATATATTCCTAATATCATTAATTGAATCAATCTAGATAATATAAAGAACATATGTTTATTTATTTAATTTATTCTTAATAAATTATTATTATTAAATAATTACAAGTTCTAGGACACCATTCCTAACAAGACACAGGATGTGATATCCTTAATTGAATCGGCTTCGAACTCGGGTTCGAGATGACAACCGAAGATTGGTCGAGGCTTTTTGAAATATCCTTTGATCTCAGCTTCGGGAATGAACATGGGTAATGGAATTAGCGCCTGAGAAAAGGATTTAGGGTTTAAAGAATCCGGTTTTGAAGAGATTAGCTATACCGAAGGCATCGGTGGAGTCATAGACTCATGGATGTGTATACCCTTGTCGTGGCGATGATCTCGAGATACTGGCGTGAAGCCTTCATCGTCGGTGACGGTGTATTGGTCCACTCTATTTGGAGAGGGCGGTGAAAGGATGTGACGGACTTCTAGGGAAAGTGTATGATTAGGAATACAATTGAAGTATAATGCTCCGTTTCGAGGTTGGACTCGATCATACCGAGTAAACTATGTGTGAACTCTTTGTGCCTCTCATCTTTGAGGGTTAAGTGTATTGGAGAGTCTAGTACGAGTCGGAAAAGTGGCTTGACAGAAACTTGGACTAATCTGAGCTCGATGTTTGAGTATAAACTTCTTTGAAAACATATGAATTGCTTCCGTGTAAACTTTGACCGGAACATTGTACTCCATTGTTTTGATGACGTCTCTTGTCATCAGATTGAAGGTGCTTTGAAGGTAGATCAAAGTTGAATCTACCTTTGGAGTATGCCAGTTCTGGAGTTCTTCTATCTAAACCTTTTGCGATCTCCATTTGTGCTTTGTTTTTAGAGATCATGAGATCTATCTTCGTTGTCATCTTTTTTGACATCTTTCTTTGTCTTCTTCTTTTAAATCCGCTTTTTTAAAAGCTTATTACTGATGGTTTTACTTGTTATTTGAAAAGAACCGTTATGTGAATCTCCTTTGATATCCTAAATATAATTCTTAGTCATCGCTTGTTGCAAATTTGTTTCTAGACTTCTGTCATTTTTTTTTTGCTACTTTACTTGGAAATGTATGTTTTGTCTAATATGTTGAATATGGAAATGAATTTTAGAATATTAATTCTGAAGACAATTCTTATTGCAAATTTCGGTTATACTCTCTATTTTTATTTTGTATTTGGAATTACTTCATGAATGTGTGATAAAAACTTGCATAATTTCTTGAAATTCTTGCAGTGATTCAATGAGTGTTTTAGAATCTCTACCGGTTCAACTCTTCCTACTAGAATTCTTTGGAGCTACTAATGAGATGAGTTGATGCTTCTTGTTCTTCGTATTTATACATTTATTTTTAATTTTCAAATAGTTTTGTATTGGTCGATTGTATATTTTGAGTTGTTGTGACCTCAATATTTATGGTAAATATTGAAGGGTATTCGTTTGTCCATTATTACCCAGTGAGCTATACATGTTGCAAATGACATCATATTTGCCTTTTACTGCAGCGTTTTAACTTTTTCTCTTTATTTTTGCCTTACAGAGATTCTAGTTATTTGAAAGGAAAAAAATTCCCATTACTTGGTTCATGTCTCAATTGTCACTTCATCCCTTTTTTTGTGCTTGCTCAATTAAAATGAGAATACGATCTTAATGATTTGTTTAACATCTAAATTTAAACCCAGTGTAGATAATGAGAGATTTAGAGTCTCAAATTCTGGTCACTTTGAGCTTGGATAATTATCGTGCTCTACAATATCTTATATTTTTTTGGTTTACCCTCCCCCTCTGTTTTTCACAGATTGTTTGTAGCTTATATATGATGGATCCTTCTACACACTTACTTCATCATTTTTAAATTTCTATTTTGTTTAATTGGTTACTTTTTTGGGACATTCTTATTTTAGGATTGTCGACTTGGTTTATACTTGCAGTGTGTAAACTTCATATGTAATGAGATGACTATTTCTTTTCACATCATATGCTAAGAATATACAAACTTCTTATGCATAAACTATCTTCATAATTGTTTCAATATCTCAATTTTATATTCTAAGTTATACTTTGAAACTTGAAAGTATTCTTTAACAAAGGCATTGTTGAGCATCAGGCCGTGGTTCGTAGGGAAAGAATAATACTTGGATATTGTCTTGTCCTGTCTTGTCTGTTCTTGTCGTTCGTATAAAGGTAAGCAACACATTATACGTTGTGTAATTATAATTTTCTTATATATGTTTCATGATAGGATATGATAGCTCTATGATTTATTTTTTTATTAGGTCCAAACGATGTGAGGGATCTCTTTTCTTTTTTAAAAGACCACGCTTATGATGTTAATAAGTCTAATACTCCCTTGAAGTATCAGGCACGTCAATAACTATTCGTCTTTATCTACTCTTTCATTTTCTTAGGTTGATTATTGTGCGTATTTGACAAAAAATGTTTGTACCTCATTTTACGCAATTCATATGCATTCATGCTCATGCCACTGATGTATGCTCGTGTCTTGTTTTGCACAAGTTCTTCATCACGCCACTGTTTTATGCTTCTATGCTTATTTTTCCAAGTACGTGCAATTTTTTTTTTCTGTTTTTTTATTACTATGCCTTCTCAACATGCGCTTATTTACCTTTGCATAATTGCTCTCATATCAGCTACTTTGATTTGACTTCTAAATAAAAATAAAGCATCTGTATTGTCGAGTGATGCTTCTTTCATACATGAGTTTCACGAAACCGTGAGTTAGATAGATAGTAGTAGTTGTTTCTTTTTTTATGCTTATTATCATTTTATTACCATTTCAAATTTTCTTGTATTTTTCTTTAGGTGATGACTTCTGGCAATGATCCAATTGTTGAAGGACTTGTTGATGCATTTTTTGATAGAGTAAGGTTTGCTTGGGCTGCACATTTCCTACTTATACAGGACATGGCTAATGCAAGAGAAGTAATTCATAGTGCCTGGTCAAAAGATTTGGATCATATATATTCATGCTTGGAAGTTTTCTCACACAATGTTTTTGAGTTTTCACTTCAAAAAGTTGTTAGAACCACATCTTACCAGGTTGGGACCGTTTATGTTTTTTGGTGCTGTAGTTATTAATTATATGTTGAGAGTTCCATTTTTAAAGAGCCTTGATTATGTCATTTTTATTAGTATCATTTTGGCTCCTAGTTTCATCTGTCTGTGATGTTTGCAGAATGACGATGAGGATATGATCTATATATGTACAATGCTTATCTCCACAAGCTGATTACTTGTTTCTTCTCTCGTCCTGTGGCGAGAGACAAGGTTAGTTGAGAGCTTTACCATTATAGTTTCAGGTTCAAATTTTGGCCTTTGGTGCTTTCCATTTCTTTTCTTATTTTTATTAGAATTCTAACCTAGTGTCGAGGCATGAGATTAGTTGTAGTTTGATGAACTAGTGCATGGTTTCCTAGTTTTTTCTTTATGACTTTGTTAGACTCATTTTTTCATAAGAAACAACTTTTCATTATCTTTCCATTAAAAAAAAGCAAGACTTTTCATTGATGAATGAAAAAACCCAAAAAGGCCATGGAAATTTTATTAAGGCCTTCCAATTAGGGGCAATAATCGATGGAGAATAATTACAAAAACAACTACAATTTACACTCTAAGTGCGTGTAGAAATAGTCGACTAGACTACCCAAAACCTCAATACATAATCCCTTGGACCATCTCCCGATACATGATGCATATGAATTGTTTCATGATTCTACATTCCATGTTCATTTTTTATTACCACGCGTCTTTTGATTGTTGATTTTTCTCAAAGCTCCCACTTTTCTTCTATTCCATATCAGCGTGTAGGCTATACATGTTCTCAATTTTAATAATGTGCAATGTCTTATGGCAACTCAGGTGTTTATTCTTATCCAGAGGATAGTGTTTTGGACCCAATTCTTGGACAACTTCTTGCCTTCTTTGGCATTGAATTTTCATCCTTATAGAAGGTTAGTTATTCTGTCAGAGAGTGCCTTTTATATTTGTTTATTTTTTAAGGGGTTCCTGTGTCGAAATAGATACAAACTTGATATTTTTAGGTTAGAATTACTTGGTGTTGTTAAAATATATTTTGTATCTCTTGATGTGGTTGTTTTCTTGTACAACTTCTTTTTAGCTGTGGATCCAAATTTATTTTTGGAGACATCGTTTTCGAGTAGAGTACAAGTAAATTGGTTTTGTGGTTTGAGGATTTACCCATTGACATTTTCCAATGGGGCGATAATTTGGTGGCAGAAAAGGCCCCTTTTAATGGTTTAAAATTTTACATTTCGTACTCTTATGCAATTGTTCGTGATTGTCTCTTGTAAATTTTATAGCTGACGTGTTAGAAGTTAAAAGCATATTTTAGCACTTTTCTCCTAATCTCATCTACTTCAATAATTAGTTATGTTTATCTTTTTCTGAATTCAACGAATTTGGGTTTAGTTGGTGTTTTTGTTTTGCGCATAGTTTGAGTTTCCTTCCCCAGGCTGTTGCCCCCTCTCTCTCTCTCTATCTCTGTGTGTGTGTGGAAGTTTCATATCTTATAAAAACTGTACCAACCCGACTCAAACAGAGGCTAGGCCGCGAGTACTCTCAGCGGAAGCGTGGAAAACATGTAATTCAAAACACACTTAAAATAAATCATAGCGGAAAACAACAGTTTTATAGAAAATTCGCGAGGTTCCATATAAAAATTGAACAAACCAAAACCTGTTTTACATGGTCTCATGCAGGAAAAAGAACGATAAATAAACTTTTCTAAAGTAAAGAAAATTTAAAACGACTCGATGAACACTTTACAAAATGACAACAATCTAATATATTACATAAGTCATCTCTTATGCATCAAACACAACTCGAGCCCGAGGAACGACGCCAACTAGTCCATTTCCACGTCCGGCATCCAAGCTCCAACGCATACCAGCCTCCTCGCCACGTCCTGGACCGCAGCAAAACCTGAAAGGTGATATAGAGCACCTTTGAGCATGACACTCAGTGAAAACAAAAGAATATGAGCGGTGATGCAGATGTCCATAGTGAAATGCGCAAACAAAAATTTAAAGAATGCAATTATCGTCATCTCAATATAAATAGGTATACTTGACCAAACTGTGAGCATTTCAAACCGTATCCATGACGATCAGACATCATTCTTCCTATAACCGCCATCCACGTTTCGTTATACTCTCCCCATCTCATGTCTTCCTACCCTCGATACTTACTACGCTTTGCCTTAGCATTCTCTTGAACCTCACCGAAAGCAAACTAAACCAATTACCTCTCCTTTTCTTGCATTTCCCTTAGCTCGTATCTCCTAATTGCTAACCCTCAGGCCCAAACCGACCTATAATACTCGTTAACACGGTCCCCGTATAAACTCTTTCACACATCCCAGAGTATTTAATATTAGAAATTAACGAAAAATCCTGCAATCAATACGATGCAATTGAGATGGAAAATAGACAAAGCATGTATGTTTTTCCACTAATAAACACAAATATTGCTACTTGATCCTATATTCAAACCAGTGCCACATTTCGTTTATACTTTCATGTGTCTTTGTATGCACATCTCAGAACCATCTCAAAAGTGAAATCCAAACACAAAACTATCTCGAATTGAGCTACTGGCATAATGCAATGATGTAGGTTTAATGGCTAAAGTGCATAAAAATGTTCAAATGCTAAAAAAATGTATGTTTAGCAAACCGTGAGTGTTTCTATCTCATAACCGTATTACATAAGCAAAAACCATTATGTGATCCTTTCCACACAAACTAGAAAGTATTACAGTCTTTCATTTACCATTTATGCGTCTCACTACGCACTTACACATATAATCACAATCACCACTCGAGCCGCAGCTCCTCATAATCTTCCAGGTTATCGTAATAACCACTCTAGCATCCAGGCCATCCACCACACAGTGCCTCGAAGCTACACCATATCTGCCACAGTAACCACGTGTAATGTCCAACATCCACTCACCGTTACACAGGTTACGACCCCATGGCCACAAACTGAAAGTATGAAATGCATGAATGATGTGCTTTGAGATGAAATGAGATGGGCATGCTTGCTTTCGGTAAACATTGTATGTCAAATTCTCAATTCAATGGCACAAGTAGAACAATTCTTCCAAGCACTATATGACTCAATCATTATACGCATTATGCTCAAAATTCACATAGACACATGGTTCACATTTCACACTTTCCTCTATTATCTCATCTGCAAACTATCCAAGTATAAGCCGAAAACATGTCGAGTATACATATGACTCGATCTCTAACTCGATACATGTGAATATGCCAGTAAAATGTGTGTGAAAAACACAAGTCACAAGTATATGCAAGATAATAGTCATTTTGTTTTGTAATCTTGACAACTTGTCAAGTCTAGGTCATCTCCTTTGCAATATACATTTCCTCTTCGTATTCAATCATCAAGAGCCATACTTCTAGTCATAAAAATTCTAAAACCACCTCGCACCATTTACAAACATCCACAACCACGTCATTTATAATCACACTAATTCATCACCACCGTCCCAATTCTTGTGTCTCACTTTTTCTTGATCAAACATGACTTAACCTTGGATTCTTTCTTCATCTATCAAAACCATTGAAAACAAACTAATCTTAAGCTTAAAAAATTGTAAATAAATCCGTAAGGAACAATAATCTAAACCCCGAAAACCGAATTGCTCCAAAAAGCCTCTAAACTAGCAAAAGAGAAAAGTGGTGATTTTGGCCATATGATGAATTCTTGAAAACTCTTTGATTGGGGTTCCTAACTTGATTTTCTTATGTACTATATGTATATAAACACCCAAATATACCAGAATTAAAAGACATTAAGAGAAGGCTATGTAAACTCTCAAATTAAGAAAACTAGGAAATCTTCAATTGGCCAACAATGGAGGCTTTAATTTTGAGTTCTATCCTTGACTTCCCACATTGAGTGGTATCCAAACTATCTAGACTTCACTCAATTCCGAGATAACACGCATACCCTTTGATGATGTTTTATTTTCTACCTACACTTCCATAACTCCACCAAGCTACAACTCCTAACCCTTTTTAGCCTAGAACACTTCCCACCAATAACCGAGCTAGTTTACTCAAAATAAACTTATCTCCACTAATTCTCTTTCTTGTCTTACTCCTACTTCCAACGTTTAAACACCCAAATATCAAACATAAAATATTTGAAATCCTTTTCGTTCCCACAATTTACATGTAAGTCACATTTCAAGTATTAAGTCTTAACCAACCGTTCACGTAATTCTTTAAGCATAAAACCAATAGCATATCAAGATTTCATGATAATAGTCCCAATTCAGCATATGACTCGATCAAGGACTACAAATGTAAATATTAATAAATAGACATGTTCAAGTAATCAAATGTGACGACCCGTCACTTTTAAATAAATTAAATTCAGAGAAAACAGCTGAAGTCTTTTATTTTTAGAAAATTTTGCGTGGTTTTGTTTGAAAGTTGGCATGCCTAAAACCTGTTTACATCCTAATTTTTCAATCTAATAAATTCACATGGACTTTAAGTCCCAAATCAGGAGTTCAAATATTTCATATCATAAAAACCACATCAAAAGCTCTTATGAGCTAAATACAACATCAAAGTCTTGAAATTCACAAAAAATATTTACATATGCTTTACAACAATGAGTCCATCTCGAGGTCAGCATCCCTCGATCACGCAGCACCATCTCCCCTTCCACGGCCTCTAGCCAGGGCATTACCTGCAATTTTTGTAATATCATGAGCTAACAACTTAAGCCCAGTGAGAATAATAAACATTAAAAGTAAAGATAGACCTCAAACTCGCATTTCGATTTGTGTCCAAGTAATCTGACACAATTCTCTCCTAAAGTTCTCCAAATTCTAGGTAAGTCATTCTATACTCTCTAAAGGATGATACTACTAACACTTATAGTCAAATCTCCTCCATTAACTCGTTATGACATAAAATGATAAAAGTAAATGACTTTGCATAAAATATAACATCTCGATTCTCTTTCTTATCGATCATATGCATGAAGGTAATGTGAACATCCCGTAGGATACACATTCGACCTTTATGCATGAATGAATGAAGAAGGTGATGCGGACATCCCCCGAAGGGTCCAACATTCTTCCCTCCTTTTCTTTTCTCTCTTTATTTTCTTTTTCTCTGAAGGCGATGCGGACATTCCCCGAAGGGTCCAACATTCTTTCCTTCTTTTCTTTCTCATTTTTCCTTTCTTTTTCTCAGAAGGTGATGCGGACATTCCCCGAAGGGTCCAACATTCTTTCCTTCTTTTCATAATGCGAGATGTTATGGTGCAATATGTTATGGTGCGAGATGTTGTGATATGCTCGCAAAAGTAAATAAACGTAAAGTACAATATTAAAGTAGCTGAAACAAGCATGAAGTAAAAGGGCATAAAGTAAATAAATAGTAAACTTCGGATGAACGATATGTCGATCGAACTCCGGTAACAATAATAAAAGTAGAATCATAACTTAAACGATTAACCTATACCTTCAAGGATTCTAAACTTCCAATATAATCCGAGGTTCTATTAATCGTTTAAAAACAAGTTGGATCTTTTAACTTCCAATGATCCAATCTTAGTTTCGGATCGAATCTAACTTAGAATCTTCTAAGATTCAATACTATCCTTGAGAACTCCTAAGTTCTCACTTAAAGGATTAACTTCTACTCCTAAGGGCACTAACTCACAACCCTCTAATCTTAGATTCGGATTCTAATCTTAGTTTCAAACTCTACAAACCTTCGCACTTATTTGCTTTCTATAGTTACTTTAAATAATAACTATTCTCACCTTAGCCAAATTAGTTTTGGTCCAAATCTCCGATTTCTCACAATTCAACAACCGAGCAATCGCACCTACAATTCATCAATTGCACAACATATTACAACTCATATCTAATATGAGAACAAGTTTGCATTTTCGGATGAATAGTGATTTCGGATGAATAGTGATTTCGGATGAATAGTAATTTTGGATGAATAGTGTTTTCGGGTGAATAGTTTCTTTCGAAAATCCGGGCTCAAAATCGTCAAATTCCATGATAGAAATTCATGATTTCAACTTCAAAACTCATTTATAATAAAAAACGAACAAAACCATCTAAAAAGTTTTGAAAACTTACTTTTTAGAGCTTCCCTTAGGGAACGAGAAACGCTACAAGGCTATGTTGGATAGGTAGCCCTCGTCCCGAGAAATCCAACGCAACTGACCTCATCGAAAACGGTCGAGAATTGAAGAAAAGCCAAGAGAAAATCAAAACTCTTCCATGGCTTTGATGGCTACGGCCCCAAGGAAGAAGAGAGGAAGAAATGGTCAATCCTTGGTCAACTTGAGATTTTAAAGAGATAAATAGTGATTTTTGGATATTTTTAAGAAATTGGAAATGACGGTTGCGTCCTTTTCTCACTTTTGACTTATAAAACGAAACCCGATGCTCTTAAATAAATCTAAAGGTGATTAATAATTATTAATTGGCCTATTAATAATTATTAATGTCACCGAAACAAATTTAGAGCATTAAAACGATTAAAACATATTTCGATCGAAATTAACTACTAAAATCGAAATTACAAAAATAATAATTAATCTAAATACTTAAATTGAAATAAATAAATAAATAACATTAAATAAATAATAAAATAAAATAAATAAATAATAAAAAAAATTCTCTTTAAAATTGCGGGACGTTACATCAAACAAACTAAATAAACACATATCGGTTCGAGCCATCTAGCTCGTTGTGGTCCTCTTAATATTGGTCGGGCTCACTTCCCACTTTCCATCACCTCCTCGTACTTTGATCCCTTACTATTAAAAATACATAGCTAACAAACAAACCATAATCACAGTTAAAATCACTCCACAATCACACTTCAAAAGCTTGCACAACATTGCTAACACCCCTCCGATTCCTTGTGTTCTCACCTTCACAATTCGTCTCAGTGGTGCCCGCTCGTCCTCTTCCTACAACAAGCCAATCCACATAAATTTAATCTTAATTTAATATTATATCTCAGCCCATAATACATACACAAGATTCTAACCCGGTAAGCAGAAAAAGTTCCAAAACTAATCAATTTAAAGTGCAATTTTCGGCCAAAATGGGAATTTAGCAAAAAAAAATCATTAAGTTGGTCATCCAATGTGTTTTCCATGTATCCTAAATACATATGATGACCCATAAATTCCATATTTGAAAACCCTTTAACAATAGTAAAGAAAACTCAAATTTTGTAAAAGCTAGAAGCTTGAAAAACCACCATTAATGGAGTTTTTGAAAGCTTAAATGCATCCATGGCTTACTTCCCCTAAAGACCTCAAGAATTACATGATTTAAGAATCAATTTCCAAAAATTTAAGTTTGTTCCTTACATAATCCTTGATAGATAAGAAAACTCATAACTTAAAACCATAAATTCCCAATTTTTCCCAAAATTGTAAAATCTATGTTTCAAGAAAACTCACCAATTTTTCATGGAATCTAAGGAATTGTAGCTTGATTCTTTTTGAAATAGGTTAATCTACACATGACTTGAGGTTTGATATTGGATCTAGGAAGGAATTTGCTCAATTGAAGAAAACCCACAAAACTTACCTCCAGGGCTGCTGTTCGGCCAAGCAAGGGAAAAGGAGAAGGAATTTTCAGCTTTTGTTGTTGTTTTTCTTTTTCTTTTTTCTATATCTAATAAAAATGAAAGGAAAATTAAAAGGAATAAATACATAATAAAACCCATTTGCTTTAGAATCAAAAAACCCACAAAACCACCATGAAGGGTTCGGCTGAGAGCAAGGAAAAGGAAGAAAGCAAGAAGAATCTAATTTAGTTCAACTTTAAGAGAAATGATAACATATGCCATAATTACTTATGTAATTAAAGAGAAATGATAAAATATGCCTAAAATGTTTTATTTAACTATTTATAAAATTTCCATTATGTGTTTTGTTTGGTTTTTGTTTGTTTTTTTGTTTTTATAAAATAAACCCGCTCTTCTCAACTAACCGTAGTTACTTTTAACCAAACCTAAATTTTTACTTTAACCATGGTTAGGTTGTAACCCAACCATAGTTAACAATTTTAACCTTTAATATCCATTCAAAACAATTCATTTAATAAATTTAAAATATAAATATCAAAGTAAAACCCATTTAACCAATTCATAAATTTAAATAAATAAAATAGATAAGCTCTATTATTATTCTAAAACTCGGGCCATTACAAAAACTTGGTGGTTTAGCTTTCCTCTTTATGGAGCTCTCAAGATAATGTTTTTTTAACTACTCTCTTTCTTATATTGTCACCGATTGGATTAACTTTTTGTAACGGTTGGAGTGGCACTCTCTTTTGTAAATTTCATACATCAATGAAGTTGTCTCATATTTAAAAAAATATCCTATAAAAATTGAGTGTGATTGGAAGTTGTTAATATAACTAGATTTGAGCTTAAATATTGTAGAATTTAAGAGCCTGATGCCCCTAGTCATATAATTTAATTTTGACATGGAGATTGTATTAATGATTAAATTAGAGACGAGTGATCTTATTTTTAATTCTGTTATGAGATTTGGAACACATCTACACATAATAGTCAGTGGGTATGCTCTCATCTTTATGTATCTTTGTCTCTATAGTTGTGTCTGAAATTGAAATCACATTCAACTACTATTCTAGACATTTTTGGTTGTTCTTTGTTTGTTTCTTATATTATTTTCTTTTTATGGGAGTGCTATAGATCTTGTTGAAGGGATTTGACTTATTATTTGGTTGTCGTAAAGCTCTAAGATCTTGGACTAACAATTATATCTTCCCCCCCCCCCCAAAAAAGGAGCTTCCATATCTTTGTAATCTTGCTTCTCTTTTCTAAGTGCAAAATGTTTTATTGGTTTTGAGGAAGTTTTTTAAAATTCCTAGTGTTGTCCTTATAGATTTTCCTTCCATGTTTATTCCACCCATTCTCGTTTAAAACACCTTCCATTTCTTATTTCAGAATGGAACGACCACTACTGTAACGTCCCGTTACTTTTAGAAGTAATTTTATTTTATTTTATTAATTTATTATTTTTATTTAATTAAAGCTTTTAAAATTAGTTAAAATTAGTAATTTTCAGTTTTATTAGTTATTTCCGTCTGAAAATCCTTTTTATCATTTTAATTCGTTTCGGTGACTCTAATAATTATTAACGGGCCAATTAATAATTATTAGACACCTTTAGATTTATTTAAGACCGTCGGTTTTCGTTTTATAAGCAAAAGGTCAAAAAAGGGCAAAACCGTAATTTCCAAACTACCTAAATATCTAGATATTTGTTTCATCATCTTTAACTATCCTCTTTGACCAAATATTGACAAAACTCATCATCCTTTCTTCATCCCCAAACCGTGAGCTTCTCATCCATTGATGAGAAGAAACTTTTTCTTGTCCTTTCTTCGTTTCTCGGCGGATCGTCGTGTTTTCGGTTGCGTTGGATTGGTAGGGACAAGGGCTACCTATCCAACCTAGCTTTTCGAAGTTTCTCGTTCCCTAAGAGAAGTCCCAAAAAGTAAGTTTTCAAAACTTTTTAGGTGGTTTTGTTCGTTTTTTATTATAAATGAGATTTGAAGTTGAAATCATGAATTTCTATCATGAAAAATGATGATTTTGAGCCCGGATTTTCGAAAAACACTATTCACCCGAAAACACTATTCACCCGAGACACTATTCATCCGAAATCACTATTCACCCGAAATTGTTCACTTGTTCGCATATTAGTTATGAGTTGTAATATGTTGTGCAATTGGTGAATTGTAGGTGCGATTGCTCAGTTGTTGTTTCGTGGAAAGTGGAGATTTGGAGTTATTTGGCTAAGGTGAGTTTAAAAGGGAAGTTAGTAATTTTATGAATTACGTTTCGATATGATATTGTTTATCGATGTTAAGAGGGAATTAGCTTCTTAGAATTATAGTTTGGTTGGAGATTTTAATTCGGAAGTGTGTGTGGAGAAAGTTGGAATTTTGGTTAGTTTGATGATTAGAGATCATCGGGGAGGTTTGGAAGTATGGTAATGTGATTTGGAGATGTTAGATGAAAGTGGAAATGGAAGTTACTTTGATTGGTTTTGAAGTCACTTGGGTGACTTTGGAAGTAAAGTAATTAGAAGATGCACTTGAGTAGTAACTCGTGTATTCTAGCTAGTTAGGTTTCTTTTTAACTTAGTAGACTTCTTCGGAGTTTAGCTAACTTATTGGAGACCTAGGGCACAATGATTCACACATGATAGTATGTTGATTTGATCCATACGTATCATGGTGTGATGAATTTGTGGGAACTTTGAGCACTTAGTAACGGCACATGAGTATGTTGATTTCGATCCATGTAGTCATGGTGTGATGTAGGTACTTTGGTTTGTAACTAGCACATGATAGTATGTCGATTTCGATCCATACATATCATGTTGCGATATGGTGAAATTCCTGATACCTATGGTGAAATTCCTGATACCTATGGTGAAATTCCTGATACCTATGGTGAAATTCCTGATACCTATGGTGAAATTCCTGATACCTATGGTGAAATTCCTGATATCCGGTATGGTGAAACTCCTGATATGCGATGGTTGTGATATGGTAATACCGTACGGGCTTAGTATGCGATATTTATCCATATTGTATACCCGGTACGATGGTTGTGATATGGTAATACCGTACGAGCTTAGTATGAGATATTTATCCATATGGTACCCGGTACGATGGTTGTGATATGGTAATACCGTACGGGCTTAGTATGCGATATTTATCCATATGGTATACCCGGTACGATGGTTGTGATATGGTAATACCGTACGGGCTTAGTATGCGATATTTATCCATATGGTATACCCAGTACGATGGTTGTGATATGGTAATACCGTACGGGCTTAGTATGCGATATTTATCCATATGGTATACCCGGTATGATGGTTGTGATATGGTACATGGTAGTACGTGGATTCGGATCCGTACATACCATGGTATTATGATCTATGATACGGCACATGATAGTATGTTGATTCGGGTCCATACGTATCATGGTGCGATGGTTGTGACATGGTATGACCGTACGTGGTATGTTGATTTCGATCCATACAATAGCACGATACGATGAAACTTGTTTGGTAATAAAGATAGTTAATGTTATTTTTACCTATTCTTTAGAAACGCGTAGTGAGACTTAGTTGTGAATGTTAATTTTACTTTAAGTCTTTATTTTCCATCTCATGGTATCAAATGACGATTACGGGTAGTATGTTACTATCGTATGGTTGTATGGAAATTGGAATGTGGTTATGGGTAATAATGAACATTTAGGCCTTTGGACACGATTTCTGGTATGAGATTTAGTTCATAGGATTACTTGCTTTCATTTTACTCTCACTAGCATTGTTTGCTAATGGTGCTACACCACAATATTTTCAGGTGAACCCCGTCCTAAGAAGCAAGGTAGAGGAAATGGTGTCGCTTGACCTGGCCGAGGTGGTGTAAGGACAATATTAAACACTTTTGAAGCATTAGTAGTAATGCTTGTAAATCATATACTTTTTACATACTTGTGTCATTTTGAGCCCATGAAGGGTGTATGTGTAAAGTATTTTGATGTTTTTATGATTAAACTTTACTTTGGAATGTGCATTCCCGATTTATAGCTTTCTCTGGACTTTGGGTTGTAAAACAGGTTTTGATTATTCGACTTTTAAACGAACCCATGCCGTTTTTCTTTAAAAATTAAGTCTTCCGCTGTGCATTTGAATTTAAAGAATTTAACGGAAAATCGGGTCGTTACAGATGGTATCAGAGCCTCTTTGGTTCTGAAGACCACATGCATCGCATGTTTTTTTTTATATTTTAATATTGTCCAAACATCACTCGAAGTCAACGGCGCCAGGTATCCTCAAAACTCTCTCTTTTGATTAGTTGTTTGTACTTTAGTTTTCCCTTTACTGGTATCTCATGTGAGGATTTTCTGATGTGATTTCATTATGCCTCCGAGGACAGTGACACATAGGCGTGGTCGTAGTAGGGTACCGACTGGGGTACGAGGTAGAGGTAGGACTAGGGCAGTTACACTGCCTCCTCCTCCACCTGAGTACCTAGAGGATGAGCCTCCAGGTGATCGACCACCTAGTCACGGGCCGCAGTGTTACCATTTCCGAGGAGTACTTTAGGGATCATTAGGAGGTGGAGGACATGTTGATCCTAGGTTATACCACCTTTTAGATCACCTGCTCTCTGTGGTAGATCGGACTAGTGTGATCGATGTCATGAAAACTCTAAAGGAGTATGTCAGGTATAATACTCCTGAGTTTGATGGTACATCTACCGATCCGGCTGATGCGGGGAGGTGGATTACCAGGATTGAGAGAATACTTGGGTTTATTAAGTGCCCAGATCAGCTGAAGGTTCACTGTGGAACCTACTCATTAGTTGATGATGCACTTTACTGGTGTAATGGTATAACCAATACTCTTAGTCCTGTTTTGCTTGTTAGTTGGGAGATGTTCAGGGAGAAGTTCTTTGAGAAGTACTATCCTGAGGAAACACGTGACCAACTAGAGATTCAGTTTCTTACTCTCCGGCAGGTAACGGTGCTTTGTGGATTATGAGAGAGAGTTTGACCTGGTTGTCAAAGTTTGCCACCAGACAGGTTATTGATCTTGAGAGTAAGAAGAGGAGATTTATCGTAGGTTTGAGGGCAGAATTACGAGGACAGGTACGAGCCTTGCAACCTACCATCTTTGTTAACTGACTTTGATATCATTTTGGAGATGGATTGGCTATCAGCCAACCACGCCATTTTCGGTTGTAGTGAGAATGTGGTAGACTTTATTGGTCCATGTGGGACTAGTTTACGCTTTCACGGGATCCGAGGCAGGATGACACCTGTGGTTATCTCGGTGATCCTGGCTAGAGCACTTTTGTATGATGGTGCTTGGGGTTACTTAGCTAGTGTAGTTGACACATCTGTTAGTGTGACCACCCTAGTTTCTGTACCCGTTGTGAGGGATTTCGTTGATGTTTTCCCTGATGAGTTACCTGGTTTGCCACCAGTGAGGGAGTTAGACTTCCAGATAGAGGTGATACCGGGGACAACGCCATTGTCCAAGGCACCTTATCGTATGACACCAGCTGAGCTCAGAGAGTTGAAAAGTCAGTTGCAAGAACTTTTAGACTTGGTTAAAGTTCTGTGGAAGAACCAAGTGTTGAAGGAGATACGTAGTAACGTGAGGACGAAATGTAGTGTAAGTACCCTCGCTTATCACTTGGTAAGTGCACTTTTCGAGGACGAAAAGTCTTTTAAGGAGGGTAGTCTGTAACGTCCCGTTACTTTTAGAAGTAATTTTTTTTTTTTTTTTATTAATTTATTATTTTTATTTAATTAAAGCTTTTAAAATTAGTTAAAATTAGTAATTTTCAGTTTTATTAGTTATTTCCGTCCGAAAATCCTTTTTATCGTTTTAATTCGTTTCGGTGACTCTAATAATTATTAACGGGCCAATTAATAATTATTAGACACCTTTAGATTTATTTAAGACCGTCGGTTTTCGTTTTATAAGCAAAAGGTCAAAAAAGGGCAAAACCGTAATTTCCAAACTACCTAAATATCTAGATATTTGTTTCATCTTCTTTAACTATCCTCTTTGACCAAATATTGACCAAACTCATCATCCTTTCTTCATCCCCAAACCGTGAGCTTCTCATCCATTGATGAGAAGAAACTTTTTCTTGTCCTTTCTTCGTTTCTTGGCGGATCGTCGTGTTTTCGGTTGCGTTGGATTGGTAGGGACGAGGGCTACCTATCCAACCTAGCTTTTCGAAGTTTCTCGTTCCCTAAGAGAAGTCCCAAAAAGTAAGTTTTCAAAACTTTTTAGGTGGTTTTGTTCGTTTTTTATTATAAATGAGATTTGAAGTTGAAATCATGAATTTCTATCATGAAAAATGACGATTTTGAGCCCGGATTTTCGAAAAACACTATTCACCCGAAAACACTATTCACCCGAGACACTATTCATCCGAAATCACTATTCACCCGAAATTGTTCACATGTTCGCATATTAGTTATGAGTTGTAATATGTTGTGCAATTGGTGAATTGTAGGTGCGATTGCTCAGTTGTTGTTTCGTGGAAAGTGGAGATTTGGAGTTATTTGGCTAAGGTGAGTTTAAAAGGGAAGTTAGTAATTTTATGAATTACGTTTCGATATGATATTGTTTATCGATGTTAAGAGGGAATTAGCTTCTTAGAATTATAGTTTGGTTGGAGACTTTAATTCGGAAGTGTGTGTGGAGAAAGTTGGACTTTTGGTTAGTTTGATGATTAGAGATCATCGGGGAGGTTTGGAAGTATGGTAATGTGATTTGGAGATGTTAGATGAAAGTGGAAATGGAAGTTACTTTGATTGGTTTTGAAGTCACTTGGGTGACTTTGGAAGTAAAGTAATTAGAAGATGCACTTGAGTAGTAACTCGTGTATTCTAGCTAGTTAGGTTTCTTTTTAACTTAGTAGACTTCTTTGGAGTTTAGCTAACTTATTGGAGACCTAGGGCACAATGATTCACACATGATAGTATGTTGATTTGATCCATACGTATCATGGTGTGATGAATTTGTGGGAACTTTGAGCACTTAGTAACGGCACATGAGTATGTTGATTTCGATCCATACGTAGTCATGGTGTGATGTTGGTACTTTGGTTTGTAACTAGCACATGATAGTATGTCGATTTCGATCCATACATATCATGTTGCGATATGGTGAAATTCCTGATACCTATGGTGAAATTCCTCATACCTATGGTGAAATTCCTGATATCCGGTATGGTGAAACTCCTGATATGCGATGGTTGTGATATGGTAATACCGTACGGGCTTAGTATGCGATATTTATCCATATGGTATACCCGGTACGATGGTTGTGATATGGTAATACCGTACGGGCTTAGTATGAGATATTTATCCATATGGTATACCCGGTACGATGGTTGTGATATGGTAATACCGTACGGGCTTAGTATGCGATATTTATCCATATGGTATACCCGGTACGATGGTTGTGATATGGTAATACCGTACGGGCTTAGTATGCGATATTTATCCATATGGTATACCCGGTACGATGGTTGTGATATGGTAATACCGCACGGGCTTAGTATGCGATATTTATCCATATGGTATACCCGATGCGATGGTTGTGATATGGTAATACCGCACGGGCTTAGTATGCGATATTTATCCATATGGTATACCCGGTACGATGGTTGTGATATGGTACATGGTAGTACGTGGATTCGGATCCGTACATACCATGGTATTATGATCTATGATACGGCACATGATAGTATGTTGATTCGGGTCCATACGTATCATGGTGCGATGGTTGTGACATGGTATGACCGTACGTGGTATGTTGATGTCGATCCATACAATAGCACGATACGATGAAACTTGTTTGGTAATAAAGATAGTTAATGTTATTTTTACCTATTCTTTAGAAACGCGTAGTGAGACTTAGTTGTGAATGTTAATTTTACTTTAAGTCTTTATTTTCCATCTCATGGTATCAAATGACGATTACGGGTAGTATGTTACTATCGTATGGTTGTATGGAAATTGGAATGTGGTTATGGGTAATAATGAACATTTAGGCCTTTGGACACGATTTCTGGTATGAGATTTAGTTTATAGGATTACTTGCTTTTATTTTACTCTCACTAGCATTGTTTGCTAATGGTGCTACACCACAATATTTTCAGGTGAACCCCGTCCTAAGAAGCAAGGTAGAGGAAATGGTGTCGCTTGACTGGCCGAGGTGGTGTAAGGACAATATTAAACACTTTTGAAGCATTAGTAGTAATGCTTGTAAATCATATACTTTTTACATACTTGTGTCATTTTGAGCCCATGAAGGGTGTATGTGTAAAGTATTTTGATGTTTTTATGATTAAACTTTACTTTGGAATGTGCATTCCCGATTTATAGCTTTCTCTGGACTTTGGGTTGTAAAACAGGTTTTGATTATTCGACTTTTAAACGAACCCATGCAGTTTTTCTTTAAAAATTAAGTCTTCCGCTGTGCATTTGAATTTAAAGAATTTAACGGAAAATCGGGTCGTTACAACTACTGAAAGAGAGTTTGAGCAAAACACTAATTTTGATTGGAATTGAATACAATAAAGTGGATAGGAAGTTGAAATAGTTTGTGGACTGAGTTACACACGACTTGTTAATCTTAGAAACAGGTATTACGTAGACTGCTCACTGAAATGCTGTTTATAAATATTTTTTGTCCTAGTATTTTTTTTTTCATCGAGCTGCTACTTGGCAAGACAATGCAAGTTGTATTTTCATTGCGCGCATTCAATGAAAGGTCTTCTTAATTTCTCTATAGTTTTATTAACCATAAATTGTGTCGTATCCGCTTTCTTAATATTCTTTTTCTCTTGGTATGTTTTTAGATACTACATGAACCAAACATTAAAGTCAGCTTTTGAGACTACAGGTGAAGATCTGACTGTCGACCTTAACATGCAGGTGTAAGTGGCTAAAGAATTATAAAGTTTCAAATGTGCTAAATATATTATTATTCTTGTAACGTCCCGTTATTTTGTGATAAAAATTTTTTTTAATTAATTTATTTTATTTTAATTCAAGTAATTAAAGTTAATTTATTTATTATTAAATTAGAATTTAATAGTTTATTTCATTTTAAGTCATTTTAATGGCTTTATTTATTTAATTACGTTTTAATGGTATTAATAATTATTAACGGGCCAATTAATAATTATTAATCACCATTGGGATAGTTTGAGATGTTCGGGATTCGTTTTTAAGCTAAATGTCATCAAAAGGGCATTTTCGTAATTTCCAATTTTGCAAAATATCTAAATACTATTTTGCCTTCATCTTTAAAATGCCAAGTTGACCAAAAGTTGACCAAAACATCTCTTATTTCCTCCCCATGGCCGAGAGCTTCAAGAGGGTTGAGGGAATTTTTGGTTTTTCTTCGTTTCTCGGCGGATCGACTCGAGCTAGGATAAATCGGAAAGCCCTCGAGTCAAGGATCATTTCCACCTATCCATCGTCTGTTTCTCTCGAGATCCGAGGAGTTCTCGGTAAGTTTCTCTTGAAACCCTAAGCTCCAAATAGTGTTTTAATGGAGTTTTTGTTGGTTCCTTTGATTTTCGTGTTGTGAAACTCGGTGTTTGTAATTACGGGAGTCGTTTTACGTGTATTTGAAACTTTCCCCTAAACCCTAAAACCGAGTTTCAGTCGAAACCCTTCCCGTTTGAAATTTACCCTTTTGGGATTGAAAATGGGTTAGAAATTAATGAATATGTTTATTTGAATTCAATTCGGGAAAGGGCTTATTGTTCGAAAACGCTAATTATTGATACCCATTGAAATCGGGATTATCGAATTTTATTAAAACCAACTCAAAACGTATTTAAATTGCCAAAAAGCCAGAAAACCAAACCCAAAGCCCATTTATTGAAGGGGGCCGAGAGCCTCTAATGGAGGGTTTGATGAGTTTTCGTTGTTTTGAACGTTTAAATCATGTTTGATCGATAGTTGGTTTAGTTATTGATTGTTGTGATATAATTTGATTATAGGTGTTTTCGAACCGCGTGGTTGATCGCTCCTTCGGACTTAGGAGCAAAGTCATCTTTTAATTAAGGTGAGAATAGTTGGGATTTAAAGTAATTATAGAAAGCAAATAAGTGTGAAGGTTTGTAGAATCGGAAACTAAGATTAGAATTCGAACCTAAGATTAGAGGGTTGTGAGTTAGTGCCCTTAGGATTAAGAGTTAATCCTTTAAGTGAGAACTTAGAAGTTCTCAAGGAAAGTATTGAATCTTGGAAGATTCTAAGTTAGGTTCGATGCGAAACTAAGATTGGATCATTGGAAGTTAAAGATCCAACTTGTAATTAAAACGGTTAATAGAACCTCGGATTATTTGGAAGTTTAGAATCCGGAAGGTATAGGTTAATCGTTTAAGTTATGATTCTAATTTTATTATTGATACCGAAGTTCGATCGATATATCGTTCGTCCGAGATGCTTATCTACTTTTATCTTATGTCATTTACATTTTATCCTTTACTTTACACCTTTACTTTATGCTTGCTTACGATTACTTTAATTCCGCATTTTATTTATTTACTTTTACAAGGATATGCAAGCATATGCATATCATATTACATCATACCATTCTCGCACCATTCATGAAAAAGAAAATAAAGTGAAAGAGAAAAGAAGGAAGAATGATGAACCCTACGTGGAGTTCACATCACCTTCAGTGAAAAAGAAAAGAAAGTGAAAGAGAAAGGAAGGAAGATTGATGAACCCTATGTGGAGTTCACATCACCTTCAGAGAAAAGAAAGAATGTGAAAGAAAAGAAGTTAAATGGTAACCTACGGGCTGTACGCATTACTTCTTCATGCATAGGGAGTTGAATGGTAACCTACGGGCTGTACGCATTACTTCCTCATGCATAAGGTTGAATGGTATCCTACGGGATGTACTCATTACCTTCATTCACGCATAAAAGGGCAAATGCGAAATCCTACGGGATGCTCTCATGCATTCATGTTTATGATAAATGCAAGGGAGAATTGAGAAGTTGTATGTTGTGCAAAGTATGTTTACTTTACTTATTTACGTTATAATAATGTTGATGGATGAGTATTGACTATGATTATTAGTAATATCATCCTTTGGGAGAATAAGAATTTAAAGTAAACCTTATGTATAGTATAAGGTATGTATGGAAAATGAGATATAAATGCTATATGCATTTACGGAATCATACCAGGAATATTTGGAATGTAGTTCCACAATATTATTAGAGAATTGGTAAGAAAAGTGGAACACTTTGTTATAAACTCTTTGAATTGATGATAGCAAAGAGTAAGTATGTTCATGGATTCAAATCGAATGCGAGTTTGAGGTCTATTCTTACTTTTTATTCTTATTATTCTCACTGGGCTTAAGTTGTTAGCTCATGATATTACAAACATTTCAGGTAATGTTTGGGATCGTGGAAGAGGAGGCAGGGCGCGCTTGATCGAGAGGATGATGATTTTCGAGATGGACTATGTGTTATGTAAAAATCCATGTACATGGTTGTTTTGTGAAATTTATATCATTTTGATGATTTGAACTTTGTAATTAGCTCATAAGAGCTTATGGTCGTAGTTTTATGATTATGATCATTTTAAACTCCTGGATGGAACTTAGTGTTCCTTGTGTTTTTAGATGTTTGAATTTAAGATGTAAACAGGTTTTGGCTAGCCTATTTTCAAACATAATCACGCCATTTTTTTTCTTAAAATAAAAGACTTTCGCTGTTTTCTCTGATTTTAATTTATTTAAAATGACGGGTCGTCAGAATTCTGACTCTTATTGCCATGATTAAATGCCACAGTGTCTTTTATACGAGTTGTTTTTTGGTCTTACAAAACAAAACTTGCACATGGTTTGCTGCCTTTAAAGTATTCTGTTCACTGCCAGATGTAAGTAGTATAGGTCCTTGAGATTCAGAAATTCTACATTTAGATGATTTACAGTTACTGATCTTTCTCGCACAAATTTGAAAAGACGAATTCTTCATCCTCAACAAATATTGCAATAAGCTTTTGACATCTTTCTTGGTCTTCTCATTTGAAGTCAGCTTTTTTAAGAGCTTATTAAAGATGCTTTTACTTTTTATTTGAAAAGAACCGTTATCTGAATCTCCTTTGATATCGTAAAGATAATTTGTAGTCATTGCTGGTTGCAAATTTGTTTCTAGTCTTCTATCCATTTTTTTTTTTTGGCTACTTGACTTGGAAAGGTTTTTTTTGTCTAATATGTTGAATATGTTTAACATATCTTTTAGGATTTCTCATCCTCCAATTTGTATTATTTGACACTGATCAATGAAAGTTTATCTTTCTATCAAAAAAAAAAATGAAACTGAATTTTAGAATATTAATTCTGAAGATAATTCTTATTGCAAATTTCTGTTATACTCTCTATTCTTATTTTGTATCTGGAATTACTTCATGAATGTGTGATAAAACCTTTCATAATTTCTTAAAATTCTTGCAGTGATTCAAGGAGTGTTCTAGAATTCTTTGGAGCTACTAATGAGATGAGTTGATTCTTCTCGTTCTTTGTATTTATACATTTATTTTTAATTTTCAAATAGTGTTGTATTGGTCGATTGTATATCTTGAGTTGTTGTGACCTCAATATATATGGTAGATATTGAAGGGTATTTTCTTATCTGTGGCGGTCTTTGTTATCATGAAAGTCTCAATAACCATTGTCATACACTTTATTCCGTCGTAAATCAAAATATGAAAATAATTAAAAAACATTGCGTATTTTGTGGCACTGTTTCTAAGCTCAAATCACCGTTTGAGAATGTACAGGGTAAAGATGTAAACTAATTATTATATTTTTAGTTGATTATTTAGGTTGAGTATCAAAACACGGATCATATGGATCAAACTCCTCGTCTTCACCAAGGGTGATTCGGGATTTGATTGATGGAGATTCAAGAAAAATGGTTTTGAGGCATCGGTCGGTCCTAGAAACGGCGGCTGCGACGCGAGGAGTTAACGACCGGACGTTGTGCAACCTACGACTTTTTTATATATGGAGAGAGAGTAAGGGGGCGGTACGGAAGATTGGTACGTTCTGCAAAACTGAGCTTGAGCGGTTATTTTGGGCGAGAAGCGCTTAGGGCCCTACGTGCGGGCATCTCGCGCAGCGCAAAATGCGCTGTTCGCCACTATTCGAGATGCAAAAGACCTAGGAGCACCCATTTCTCTATATGAGTAATCTCGGCTGACTTTTGAGTCTATTAAGATCAACTCATAAAACTTCCTTGTCTTATGGAGAGAAAAAGAAGGAAATTGAAGTTTTTAGGATAGACATGGGATGTGATATCCTTAATTGAATCGGCTTTGAACTCGTGTTCGAGATGACAATCAAAGATTGGTCGAGGCTTTTTGAAGTATACTTTGATCTCAGGTTGGGGAATGAACCTGGGTAATGGAATTAGCGCCTGAGAAAAGGATTTAGGGTTTAAAGAAACTGGTTTTGAAAAGATTAGCTATGCCAAAGGCATTGGTGGAGTCCAAGACTCATTGATGTTTATACCCTTGTCGTGATGACGATCTCGGGATACTGGCGTGAAGCCTTCGTTGTCGGTGACGGTGTATTGGTCCACTGTAGTAGGAGAGGGTGGTGAAAGGATGTGACAGTCTTCTAGGGAAAGTGTATGATTAGGAATACAATTGAAGTATAATGCTCCGTTTAAAGGTTGGACTCGATCATACCGAGTAAACTATGTGTGAACTCTTTGTGCCTCTCATCTCTTAGGGTTAAGAGTATTGGAGAGTCTAGTCTGAGTCGGAAAAGTGGCTTGACAGCAACTTGGACTAATCTGAGTTCGATGTTTGAGTTTTAACTTCTTTGAAAACATATGAATTGCTTTCGTGTCAACTTTGACCGGAACATTGTACTCCATTGTTTTGATGACGTCTCTTGCCATCGGATTGAAGGTGCTTTGAAGGTAGATCAAAGTTGAATCTACCTTTGGAGTACTTCAGTTCTGGGGTTCTTCTATCTAAACCTTCGTGATCTCCATTTGTGCTTTGTTTTGAGAGATTATGAGATCTATCTTCGATGTCATCTTTTTTGACATATTTCTTTGTCTTCTTCTTTGAAATCCGCTTTTTTAAAAGCTTATTACTGATGGTTTTACTTGTTATTTGAAAAGAACCGTTATGTGAATCTCCTTTGATATCCTTAAGATAATTCTTAGTCATTGCTTGTTGAAAATTTGTTTCTAGTCTTCTATCCTTTTTTTTTTGCAACTTGACTTGGAATATGTTGAATATGGAACTGAATTTTAGAATATTAATTCTGAAGACAATTCTTATTGTAAATTTCTGTTATACTCTCTATTTTTATTTTGTATTTGGAATTACTTCATGAATGTGTGATAAAAACTTGCATAATTTTTTGAAATTATTGCAATGATTCAATCAGTGTTTTAGAATCTCTAGCGGTTCAACTCTTCCTACTAGAATTCTTTGGAGCTACTAATGAGATGAGTTGATGCTTTTTGTTCTTCGTATTTATACATTTATTTTTAATTTTCAAATAGTTTTGTATTGGTTGATTGTATATTTTGAGTTGTTGTGACCTCAATATTTATGGTAGACATTGAAGAGGATTTGTTTGTCCATTATTACCTAGTGAGCTATACATGTTGCAAATGACATCATATTTGCCTTTTAGGGCAGCGTTTTTACTTTTTCTCTTTATTTTTGCCTTACACAGATTCTAGTCATTTGAAAGGAAAAAAATTCCCATTTCTTGGTTCATGTCTCAGTTGTCACTCCATCCCTTTTTTTGTGCTTGTTCAATTAAAATATGAATACGATCATAATGATTTGTTTAACATATTAATTTAAACCCAGCGTAGATAATGAGAGATTTAGAGTCTCAAATTTTGGTCACTTTGAGCTTGGATAATTATCGTCCTCTACATTATCTTATTTTTTTTTTGGATTACCCTCCCCTCTGTTTTTCACAGGAAATTGTTTGTAGTTTATATATGATGGATCCTTCTACACACTTACTTCATCATTTTTAAACTTTTATTTTGTTTAATTGGTTACTTTTTTGGATGCATGTCTTAACCAGCTGGGCCAGTGGAGCCTCAAAATACTTTATTTGAGGATAGTGCTACATCAGTTAAAAGGTTTGTTTCATTGTAAGAAGTTCGTTTTCTTTTTTATATTTTGTTTTTTCTATGATTCTAATATACTAAGTCATATACCTTGTATGGGTGTAGGGGCAATGATTGCGGTATTTCTTGCTTACTGCTTGTTGCAACCCCCATCTACGTAAGTGGTGTGTCTATTGAGTATACAAATGTAGTATATTGATATTAACATCTCTCACATAAAGAAAAGGGTAATGATTGGAGATCCATTCTTGTTAGAACTAGAAAGATGGAAAATATTAACTCTAGAGTTGCCTCCTTCATGTACTGGTCATTATAAGATGATTTCTATATTTATCAATGCTTCTTTCAAGGTCGACATGTTTAATGTTTGGGACATTCTTATTTTAGGATTGTCGACTTGGTTTATACTTGTTGTGTGTAAACTTGATATGTAATGAGATGACTGTTTCGTTTCACACCATATGCTAAGAATATACAAACTTCTTATCCATAACCTATCTTTATAATTGTTTCAATATCTCCATTTTTTATTCTAAGTTATACTTTGAAACTTGAAAATATTCTTTAACAATTGCATTGTTGAGTGTCAGGCCGTGGTTTGTAGGGAAAGAATAATACTTGGATATTGTCTTGTCTTGTCTGTTCTTGTCGTTCATATAGGTAAGCAACACATTATACGTTGTGTAGTTATAATTTTCTTAAATATGCTTCAATATAGGATATGATAGCTCTATGATTTCTTTTTTTATCATGTCCAAACGATGTGAGGGATCTCTTTTCTTTTTTAAAAGACCACGCTTATGATGTTAATAAGTCTAATACTCCCTTGAAGTATAAGGCACGTCAATAACTTCTTGTCTTTATCTACTCTTTCATTTTCTTAGGTTGATTACTGTGCGTATTTGACAAAAAATGTTTGTACCTCGTTTCACGCAATTCATATGCATTCATGCTCATGCCACTGATGTATGCTTGTGTCTTGTTTTGCACAAGTTCGTCATCATGCCACTGTTTTATGCTACTATGCTTATTTTTCCACGTACTTGCAATTTTTTGTTTTTTTTTATTACTATGACTTCTCAACATGCACTTATCTACTTTTGCATAATTGCTCTTGTAACGCCCCGTCACTTTCAAAAAGGGTATTATGGTAATCTTTCCCGAAAAACCTCGAAATTTGAAACTTATGATTTGATTAATGTTTTGACATAAAATTGATCGTCTCGATGTCACGATTCCAACGCAACTGACGGTTTGTCATTCTGAGACCCGGTGATCAAGTTATGGACGTTTTAAGACGAGTGGCAGTTTCGTAATTAAGGGAACTCGGGATTTTGACCTAATTTTAACTAAGGAAAGGAAGGAGAAAATTTTCCTCATCTTCCCCACACCCCTTGCCGCCGCCCCTCATAGTGAAAGAGAAGAAGGAGATTCGTCGTTCGCTCGTTGGTTGATCGATTGTGAATCGGGTTTTTGGATCTAGGCATTTTGGAAGCGATTTTGGTCGAAGGTAACGAAACTTCTCTTTTCTCTCTTTCTTCTTGATGCCGTGGGGTTAGGTGTGGTTAATGATAGGATTTTTCGTCAATTGTTAATTAGGGGATCGGTGGAAATTGCCCGGAATCGAAGAAGGAAGATCGGGAGCCTTTTTCTTGAAATTCATTGAACGGGTAAGCTTTTGGGATGGATTTAATAATCTTTTTAATTCTGGAATTTTTGTTTTATATTCACTTTATGAACACCAAGAACCCTAGCCATTGTATCGAACTCCATAATTGCCAATTTCCGAAACCGTGGCCAAATACCTAATCGATCTTGATTACCAACACCTAAACCATCAAGATCGATCACCCTAACTACGAAACTGCGACCGAACCACGTCCCGATGACCATGACCAGCCGCGGCACCCACACACCCCCACGCCCACACTTAGCCAATTTCCTTCGCCGTTTGATTTCCGTTCTTTGATCCACCGAACCCCAAACCTCTTTGTTTGATTGTAGTATATTTTAAATGGTATTTTAAGCTATTTAGGATCTTCGTTTCAGGTCTGGATCGTCAAGGGAAGTAGCTTTGTTTTCGGATTTAAGCAATTTGTTGAGGTGAGTTAACGGGTTATTCAACGGTAAGGTTTTGGAGAAATCTAAAGCCTTTACCGTAGCTTATTCTTTCACATATAATTAAATATGTAATTCTGGAAATTTAGGAAGAGAAATAATATTGGAAACACCGAAAAACAATTGGGAGAAAATAATGTTTTCGGTTAGAATTTTGTGAAGGCCATTTTCGCCAAAAGTGATATTTTTAATTTCGATTTGCCTCTGGATGATGATGAGTATAAATCTGGAATTATTTGATGATTTTTAGTGCCAATAGCCTTAAGTTTTGAGTTAGGATTCATAAAAGTTCATATTTTGATTTTCGGCAGTTTTCTTGTTTTTCGGCAGTTTTGTGAAGTGTATGTAAAACTGAGTGGGCTGCTGTATTTTTATTTTATAAATTGATTTTGAATGATTATTATTATGAGGATAATGTGGTTGTGATGATGAACTGAGATTGAGTAAAATACATTTACTAGTATTGAGGCTACGAGCTCAACACTTAGTCATTTTAGTTATGGAAAGGTCCATAACCGGGTACTAATGATCATTGCTCGTACGAATGATTCATTAGGTGAATAACAGTTATAGTTGAGGCTATAACCAGGTACTAAGAAGTGGTAGTAGTTCCGAGGAACCGCCTTCTTAGTGGTGTTCTGAAAAGAGAATGTTTGTATAATTAATTAAACTTGTAGATCGGATTGATTGTATTAAGTGTGAGTTTGATGTTGGGACTTGGGTAATATATTTGGTAAGCCATTTGAGGGAGGAGGTTTCCATGAAAGAGTTAAGTGTTGATAGCGAATGTTTATTGAATAAAGAATGAGTGGAGGAATAAGTGACGGTTGGAGTGTAAGAGTCTTTGGAAGAGTGTTGAGAGCTTGGGACTCGGTTTGGGTTGTTAGAGACTACCTAAGACTTTATTGTTGTTTAATTCGTTTTCTCACCGGCTTTAGCCTCACAATGGCTATCTCGTGGTTATTTTTCGTAACAATGGACCGAGAGGTGGCGGTTGATGAAGTGGAAGAGATGAGCGTTCATGTCATGGAGGCGCCTCGAATTTATTCTTTTGAATGATGAATAAAGTTTTCTTTTAACTTTTATTTAATGTCTTGAGTCGTTGGGAACTTTTAGTTGATTTTAGACTCTTTAGTCTTTACCATTATATTTGAACTTTATTGTTTTGTTTAAAAATTGAACTCCGGAGTTTCTGTTTTGTTTTAAATTCTCAATGATTATGAAGTTTGAATTATTTTAAGTAAAGGATATTTATTGAGTCTTCCGCTGTTGAAAATAAGTGTATTTGCTACTCTGAAAAGTCGGGTCTTTACAGCTCTCATATTAGATGCTTTGATTTTAGTTCCAAATAAAGCATCTGTATTTTCCAGTGATGCGTCTTTCACACATGAGTTTGACAAAACCGTAAGTTAGATAGATAGTAGTAGTTGTTTCTTGTTTGATGCTTATTAGCATTTTGTTTCCATTTCAAATGTTCTGGTATTTTGCTTTAGGTGATGACTTCTGCAATGATCCAATAGCTGAAGCATTTGTTGATGCAGTAAGGTTTGCTTGGGCTATACATTTGCTACTTATACATGACATGGCTGATGCAAGAGAGGTCATTCATAGTGCATCGTCAAAAGATTTGGATTCACCTATATTCATGCTTGGAAGTTTTCTCACACAATGTTTTTCAGTTTTCACTTCAAAAAGTTTTTAGAACCACAACTTACCAGGTTGGGACCTTTTATGTTATTTGGTGATGTAGTTATTAATTATATGTTGAGAGTGCCATTTTAAAAGGGGGTTGATTATGTCATTTTTATTAGTATCATTATGGTCCTAGTCTCATCTGTTTGTGTCTGTGATGTTTGCAGAATGACGGATGAGGATATGATCTATATAAGTACAATGCTTATCTCCAAAAGCTGGTTACTTGTTTCTTATCTCATCCTGTGGCAAGAGACAAGGTCAGTTGAGAGCTTTACCATTATAGTTTCAGGTTCAAATTTTGGCCTTTGGTGCATTTGATTTCTTTTCTGATTTTTATTAGAATTCAAACCAAGTGTCGAAGCATGAGATTAGTCGTAGTTTGATGAATTAGTGCATGGTTTTTTAGTTTTTTCTTTATCACTTTGTTAGACTCATTTTTTTTCATAAGAAACAACTTTTCATTATATTTCCATTAAAAAAAGCAAGACTTTTTGTAACATCCCGTTATTTTGAATTGAAATTTTTATTTATTTATTTAATGTGTGGGATATTTCTCGTCGGAGCCTCGTTCCACACAATAGAGCACGTCGCGTTACGTGCTCTCCCTTAGCGGCGGAGCAACCTGAAACACTACAACAAATGACAGTCAGAAGGGCACCGGTGTGGTACCTGCCGATGACCCTCCGACGATCAAGTTAGGTGGTGGTAGGTGAGATTTGCCTTGCGCCGCAAGGGTTAGGTCAAGGATAATTAGGTTGTTCGTTTTCTAGGTTAAAGTGTCATACCTGATTTGATAGGTCATGTGCCTTTTATAGTTCCTTGATTGAGGGTTCGTTGTAACGTCCCGTTATTTTGTGATAAAAAAAAAACTTTTAGTTATTTTATTTTAATTTGAGTAATTAAAATTCATTTATTTATTATTAAATTAGAATTTAGTAATTTATTTCATTTTAATTCCTTTTAATGGCTTTATTTATTTAAATACGTTTTAATGGTATTAATAATTATTAACGGGCCAATTAATAATTATTAATCACCATTGGGATAGTTTGAGATGTTCGGGATTCGTTTTTAAGCCAAAAGTCATAAAAGGGCAAAGTTGTAATTACCCAATTTGCAAAATATCTAAAAACACTATTCAATTGTCTTTAAAAACTCACCATTGACCACAAATTGACCAAAATCATCTCATTCTTTCTTCCTCCAAGCCGTGGGCCTCCTTCCTCCTTTTCCCAAATTTGGTTTTTGTTCGTTTCTTGCCCGATCGACTTGATTCCGGGTCCTTTGGAAAGGTATCGGTCATACGAATCTTTTCCAACCAACCTTCGTACTTGCCACTCGTGTTTTGCGGAGTTCTCGGTAAGTAAAGTTTCAAACCCTAAGCTCCAAACAGTGTTTTAATGGAGTTTTCATTGTTTTCTTTCGATTTCTTGCCGTGAAACTCGGTGTTTGTCAATTAGGGAGTAGTTTTACGTGTTTTTGGAAACTATTTCATAACCCTAAAACCGAGTTTCAGTCGAAACCCTTCCCGTTTGAAAATTTCTCTTTTGGGATTGAATTTGGGTTAGAGATTCTTGTATAAATGCTTATTTGAATTCAATTCGGGAAAGGGATTAATGTTCAAAAACCCTAATTATCTATACCCATTGAAATCGGGATTATCGAATTTGACTAAAACCAACTCAAAACGTATTTGAATTGCCAAAAAGCCGAAAAACCAAACCCGAGACTCATTTTTTAATGAGAGGGCCGAGGGCCTCAAAGGGGGAGATTTGTGGTTTTCCGTCTTTTGCTTGTTTAGTCGTTGTTTAATCGATAGTTGGTTTCGTTATTGATTGTTACGATATAATTCGTTTGTAGGTGTTTTTGAACTTCGTGGTTGATCGCTCCTTCGGACTTAGGAGCTAAGTCATCTTATTAATAAGGTGAGAATAGTTAGTATTTAAAGTAACTATAGAAAGCAGACAAGTATGATGGTTTGAAGAGTTTGAAACTAAGATTAGAATCCGAACCTAAGATTAGAGGGTTGTGAGTTAGTGCCCTTAGGATTAAGAGTTAATCCTTTAAGTGAGAACTTAGAAATTCTCAAGGAAAGTATTGAATCTTAGAAGATTCTAAGTTAGGTTCGATGTGAACTAAGTTTGGATCATTAGAAGTTAAAGATTCAACTTGTAATTAAAACGGTTAATAGAACCTCGGATTATTTGGAAGTTTAGAATCCGGAGGGCATAGGTTAATCGTTTAAGTTATGTTTCTAATCTTATTATTGATACCGGAGTTCGATCGACATATCGTTCATCCGAGATTCTTATCTATATTTATCATTATGTCATTTACTTTATGCTCTTTACTTTATGTTGAATTCGATCTCTTTAATATTCGCACTTTACTTTATTTACTTTTGCAAAGCATATGCAAGCATATGCATAACAACATTGCACCATCAATTATTGTACTATAACACTTTGCATCATTGAAAGATAGTGAAAAAGAAAAGAAGGTGAAAAAGAAAGAAAGTGAAAAAGGAAAGAAAGTGAGAATGGAAATGTAAGGAATGATGGATGAATGTGAATATCCATGTTCCTCATGCATAAGGGATGACGGATGAATGTGAATATCCATGTTCCTCATGCACAAGGAATGGTGGATGAATGTGAATATCCACGTTGCCTTCATTTCATGCATAAATGGCGAATGCGTTTCCTACGGGATGTACACATTACTTTTATGCATATGATTGATGAAAAGAGAATTGAAATGTTAAATATGATGCAAAACTCATTTACTTTTATTACTTATGTCATAATGATGGTGATGGATGAGTATTGACTACGATTATTATCAAAATCATCCTTAAAAAGTATAAATGAAATTGCCTAGAGTTTGAATGACTTTAGGAGTCATTTGTGTTATAAAAAGTAAAAGGATAAATAATTAGACTAAGTGTGCTAATTGTATCATCAATTGGAAAATATGAAATAGAATAACCTAGACTTTGGAGAATTCTATGACGGATTGTGTCGGTTTAATTGGACACAAATCGGAATGCGAGTTTGAGTTCTATCTTTACTTTTTATGATTATTATTCTCACTGGGCTTAGTTTGTTAGCTCATGATATTACAACCAATTTCAGGTAATGCCTTGGCTAGAGGCCGTGGACTGGGAGATGGTGCTGCGTGATCGAGGGATGCTGGCCTCGAGATGGGCTTGTCATTGTATAGTTTATGTATCACTTTTATGAATTTCAAAGACTTTAATGTTGTATTTTGGCTCATAAGAGCTTCTGGATGATGTTTTTATGATATTATATATTTGAACTCCTGATTTGGACTTAAAGTCCATGAGATTTTATTAGATTTGAAAATTAGGTTGTAAACAGGTTTTCGGCATGCCAATTTTCAAACAAAACCACGCCAATTTTTCGTAAATTAAAAGACTTCCGCTGTTTTCTTTGAATTTAATTTATTTAAAAGTGACGGGTCGTCACAGTTGGTATCAGAGCCGACGGGTTCTGTAGACTACATGAGATGTATGTTTGTATTTCATGTTTTGTTTTAAGTCCATTCTCGAAAGTCATCATCTGAGATCAGCAGCACCAGGTATTCCTAGACCTTATCTTTAAACTCGCATTTCATTTCGATTTGGTAAAAGAGTGGTGAATCCTCTTTTACAAGTAACTTATCTTGTTTTATTGACTTTATTTCAGTATGCCTCCTAGAAGGAGGGCTAGACGAGTGGAGTGAGAGGTAGAGGTAGAGGCGAGCTCGGAGCCCTACACCTCCACCACCACCTCCACCTGTGATTCCTATAGTACCTCCGCCTGGTGATTCTGTTGTACCGCCACCGTTCGGGGCGAGGAGTTTATATTTCCGAGGAGGATTATCTCGGGATTATTGCGAGATCTTGGTAGACCAGTATTGCCTGTTGTACCACCACCTAGACCAGCTAATGTGGCAGTTGATCAGGTTGGAGCTACCGATGCTGCTAGGTTTTTGAGAGAGTATAGTAGGCATGCACCTGGTGAGTTTAATGGTAGGTCTTTGGATCCATCTTTTGCTGAGCTCTGGATTGATAGAGTTGAGAGAGCTTTCGAGTTTATCAGGTGCCCGGACCATCTGAAGGTCCATTGTGGTACGTACTCTTTGGTTGATGATGCTCTATATTGGTGGAGAGGCCTTCATAGATCACTTTCTTTGACTATGGAGGTTACTTGGAAGGTATTTCGTGAGAAGTTTTATGAGAAATACTATCCTGCGGATTTGAGAGATAGATTGGAGGTGGAATTTCTGACCCTGAAACAGGGTGATAGCTCGGTGACCGAGTATGAGCGAGAGTTTGACCGACTGTCTAGATTTGCTCCTGGACAGGTTGCTGATCCTGAGAGCAAGATGAGGAGGTTTTTGATAGGGCTGAGAGCCGAGGTTAGGGGTCATTTACGCACCCTGCGTCCGACTACCTACGAGGAGGCTTTAGAGTTTGCCCTTTCTTTAGATTTGGCATCTGAAGAAAGGAAGGGTAAACTAGCTGCTACCGGAGAGACTTCCTCTCATAAGAGGAAGGTAGAGGATGACCGTGCTGCTCAAGTACCACCGCCTCAGCAGAGACAGCAGCAGTAGCAGCAGACTCGGGGTAGAGTCCAGTTCAGGCAGCCGGTGGCACAGGGACGATCCCACTTTTGCCAGAACTGTTCTAGTTATCATACTGGGATATGTACCCTGCCACTGAGATGTTATACTTGTGGTCAGGAGGGTCATGGATTCAGGCAGTGTAGAGCTCCTCAGGCACGCCCACTGCAGTATGGTGAGCCAGGTCGGGGTGTTCACGAGAGACCTTACCAGGCACCCCCTGCTTTATATGCTCCTCCAGTTAGAGGTAGAGGTCATGACCGAGGCAGAGGTCGGGGCCGGAGGCAGACGGATTTCAGGGGTAGAGGTCAGGGTGGCCAGGCACGGCAGTTTAGACTTCCGCCGTTGTTCACCGCCACAAATTTTACCTCCACCACCACCGAGATTTCCTCCACCGCCACGTCGATTCACGCCTCCACCGGCTCGATGTCAGCCCGAGTTTATGCTACTAGAGAGGAGGCGGAGGCTGCAGGTACTGTAGTTACTGGTACTTTGACAGTTTTGAGCCATTCGGCCTTTGTTTTATTTGATTATGGAGCTAGCCACTCTTTTATTTCTTCTGCATTTGTTGAGTCGGCTATGCTTGAGTCTGCATCGTTAGGTTTTGAGATGCGTGTTTCTACCCCAGTGGGGAAGTTTATTATTGTTGATAGTATGATTAGCACAGATGATTTGTGCTTTATGGGTTGTTGTTTGCATGCTACTTTGATAGTCATGCCTATGTCTGATTTCGATGTGATTTTGGGTATGGATCGGCTATCAGCTAATCATGCCACTATTGATTGCACTGCGAGAGTGGTTGATTTTATGAGTCCATGTGGGACTAGTGTACGTTTTCGTGGGACTAGTAGTAGATCAGTACCCACTTTGATATCGATGTTAGAAGCTAGTATGCTTCTAAGTGATGGAGCCTTGGGTTATATAGCTAGTGTGGTTGACACTTCTATACCAGAGGCTAGTTTGAGTTCTGTGCCAGTAGTGAGGGATTTCGTTGATGTTTTCCCTGATGAGTTGCCCGGTTTGCCATCGGTGAGACAGTTTGATTTTCAGATTGAGGTTGCACCGGGGACAGCTCCATTGTCCAAAGCACCATATCGTATGGCACCGGCTGAGTTGAAAGAACTCCAGAGCCAGTTGCAGGGACTTTTAGACTTGGGGTTTATACGCCTGAGTGTTTCACCGTGGGGAGCTCCGGTATTGTTTGTGAAGAAGAAGTATGGTTCTATGCGTTTATGCATTGATTATAGAGAGTTGAACCGTGTTACGGTGAAGAACAAGTATCCTTTGCCCAGGATAGATGACTTGTTTGATAAGTTGAGGGGAGCCACTATCTTTTCGAAGATAGATTTGAGATCTGGCTATCACCAGTTGAGGATTCGGGATGAGGATATTCCCAAGACTGCATTCAGGACACGTTATGGACATTATGAGTTCGTAGTTATGTCCTTTTGTTTGACCAACGCGCCTGCAGCTTTTATGGACCTTATGCACACGGTGTTCAGGAGGTTCATTGACTCTTTTGTGATTGTTTTTATCGATGATATCTTGGTTTATTCCAAGACGGAGGAGTTGCACGCTATACACCTTCGAGAGGTTTTGACAGTATTACGAGATTAGAGATTGTATGCCAAGTTCTCCAAGTGTGAGTTTTGGCTGAGGGAAGTGGCATTTTTAGGCCACGTAGTATCGAGTAGAGGAGTATCTGTTGATCCCTCTAAGATTGAGGCAGTTACTAACTGGCCTAGACCGACGAGTGTGGCTGATATTCACAGTTTTCTGGGACTTGCAGGCTATTATAGACGGTTTGTGCAAGATTTCTCCAAGATTGCTTCAGCTTTGACATGTTTGACCCGGAAGGGGGTTGATTTTGTATGGTCTGAGGATTGTGAGAGGAGCTTTGAGGAGCTCAAGAGGAGGCTTGTGACAAGACTGTTCTAGTGTCGCTTGATAGGACCTGGTGGTCCGACTGTGTATACGATGCTTCCCACGAGGTTTGGGATGTGTGTTGATGCGGCATGGTAAAGTTATAGCTTATGCTTCTCGTCAGTTGAAGGAGCATGAGAAGAAATATCCGACTCATGATTTAGAGTTGGCAGCTGTTGTGCATGCATTGAAGATATGGAGGCATTATTTGTACGGTGAGAAGATTATGATATTTACTCACCATAAGAGTCTCAAATATTTCTTCACTCAGAAGGAATTGAATATGAGACAGCGGAGATGGTTAGAGCTTGTTAAGGATTATGACTGTGACATTCAGTATCATCCTGGGAGAGCCAATGTAGTGGCTGACGCGCTCAGTAGGAAGTCTTCTCATTCTTCAGCTTTGTCAGCCTTACCTTTGAGATTGAGGTGGGATATGGAATGAGCTGAGATAGCATTGCTTATGCCGAGGTCACTTTGGAGTCCGGCTAGTTTGACATGGGGGCCTAATTTGAGGCGGAGGATGATTGATGCACAGAGAGATGAGGTTCATTTGCGGGCCGGTTTTAGAGAGGCTGAGTCGATATACCTAGTCATTTTACCTTCTCTACGACGGTGCTCGATGTATCGTAAGAGGCTATGTGTGCCTTTAGGATCGACTTTTAGAACGGAACGTTGGAGGAGGCTCACGGTTCTATCTTCTCCATACATCCAGGTAGTACAAAGATGTACAGGGACCTGAGAGAGCATTATTGGTGGCCTGGGATGAAGTTTGAGATAGCGGACTTTGTTAGTAGATGTTTGACTTGTCAGTAAGTCAAGGCTTTGAGGAGGAGTCCATCGGGTTTACTTAACCCTCTGAGTGTGCCAGAATGGAAATGGGAGGAGATTTCCATGGACTTTATCAGTGGTTTGCCGAGGACGCCCAAGGGTTTTGATACCATTTGGGTGATTGTAGACCGTTTGACGAAGACCGCGCACTTTATACCTGGGAGGATCACCTACCCAGTGGAGACATGGGCACAGTTGTATTTACGAGAGATTGTCGATTACATGGTGTGCCTGTGAGGATAGTATCGGTCGGGACACTCGTTTTGTCTCAAAGTTTTGGCGAGTTTGCATTCACCATGGGTGCCTGGCTTGGATTTTAGCACGACTTTTCACCCTCAGACAGATGGTCAGACCGAGAGAGTTAACCAGATTCTGGAGGATATGTTGAGGGCTTGTGTTCTTGATTTTGGAGGCAGTTGGGATTCTCAATTGTATTTGGTAGAGTTTGCTTATAATAACAGCTACCAGGCTACTATTGAGATGGCACCATTTGAGGCACTTTATGGTAGAAAGTGTCGATCTCCAGCTCACTGGGATGAGGTTGGGGAGAGAAGGCTTTTGGGGCCTGAGTTATTACAGTTGACTAGTCAGTCGATTGACTTGATTAGGGAGAGGATGAGGATTGCCCAGAGTCGACAGAAGAGTTATGCAGATAGACGACGTAGTCCACTTGAGTTTTCAGTGGGGGACCACGTGTTTTTGAAGGTAGCGCCTATGAAAGGTGTTATGAGATTTGGGAAGAAAGGTAAGCTGAGTCCTAGGTTTATTGGCCCATTTGAGATACTCGATCGAGTAGGAGCAGTGGCTTACCGATTGGCTTTACCACCTTCTTTATCGGCAGTTCATAATGTTTTCCATGTATCTATGCTTCGGAAGTACATGGCAGATCCTTCCCACGTGATTGATCACGAGCCGATAGTTTTGGATGCTAGTATGTCTTATGAGGAGACACCAGTTGAGATTTTAGCATTCGAGCAAAAGGTGTTGAGAAACAAGACGATTCACTTGGTTAAGGTCCTTTGGAAGAATCAAGTGTCTGAAGAAGCTACGTGGGAGCGTGAGGATGATATGCGAGCAAAGTACCCTCAGCTTTTCACTTAGTAAGTTTACTTTTCGGGGACGAAAAGCCTTTTTAGGAGGGTTGACTGTAACGTCCCGTTATTTTGTGATAAAAAAAAAACTTTTATTTATTTTATTTTAATTTGAGTAATTAAAATTCATTTATTTATTATTAAATTAGAATTTAGTAATTTATTTCATTTTAATTCCTTTTAATGGCTTTATTTATTTAAATACGTTTTAATGGTATTAATAATTATTAACGGGCCAATTAATAATTATTAATCACCATTGGGATAGTTTGAGATGTTCGGGATTCGTTTTTAAGCCAAAAGTCATAAAAGGGCAAAGTTGTAATTACCCAATTTGCAAAATATCTAAAAACACTATTCAATTGTCTTTAAAAACTCACCATTGACCACAAATTGACCAAAATCATCTCATTCTTTCTTCCTCCAAGCCGTGGGCCTCCTTCCTCCTTTTCCCAAATTTGGTTTTTGTTCGTTTCTTGCCCGATCGACTTGATTCCGGGTCCTTTGGAAAGGTATCGGTCATACGAATCTTTTCCAACCAACCTTCGTACTTGCCACTCGTGTTTTGCGGAGTTCTCGGTAAGTAAAGTTTCAAACCCTAAGCTCCAAACAGTGTTTTAATGGAGTTTTCATTGTTTTCTTTCGATTTCTTGCCGTGAAACTCGGTGTTTGTCAATTAGGGAGTAGTTTTACGTGTTTTTGGAAACTATTTCATAACCCTAAAACCGAGTTTCAAATAAACCCTTCCCGTTTGAAAATTTCTCTTTTGGGATTGAATTTGGGTTAGAGATTCTTGTATAAATGCTTATTTGAATTCAATTCGGGAAAGGGATTAATGTTCAAAAACCCTAATTATCGATACCCATTGAAATCGGGATTATCGAATTTGACTAAAACCAACTCAAAACGTATTTGAATTGCCAAAAAGCCGAAAAACCAAACCCGAGACTCATTTTTTAATGAGAGGGCCGAGGGCCTCAAAGGGGGAGATTTGTGGTTTTCCGTCTTTTTCTTGTTTAGTCGTTGTTTAATCGATAGTTGGTTTCGTTATTGATTGTTACGATATAATTCGTTTGTAGGTGTTTTTGAACTTCGTGGTTGATCGCTCCTTCGGACTTAGGAGCTAAGTCATCTTATTAATAAGGTGAGAATAGTTAGTATTTAAACTAACTATAGAAAGCAGACAAGTATGATGGTTTGAAGAGTTTGAAACTAAGATTAGAATCCGAACCTAAGATTAGAGGGTTGTGAGTTAGTGCCCTTAGGATTAAGAGTTAATCCTTTAAGTGAGAACTTAGAAATTCTCAAGGAAAGTATTGAATCTTAGATGATTCTAAGTGAGGTTCGATGTGAACTAAGTTTGGATCATTAGAAGTTAAAGATCCAACTTGTAATTAAAACGGTTAATAGAACCTTGGATTATTTGGAAGTTTAGAATCCGGAGGGCATAGGTTAATCGTTTAAGTTATGTTTCTAATCTTATTATTGATACCGGAGTTCGATCGACATATCGTTCGTCCGAGATTCTTATCTATATTTATCATTATGTCATTTACTTTATGCTCTTTACTTTATGTTGAATTCGATCTCTTTAATATTCGCACTTTACTTTATTTACTTTTGCAAAGCATATGCAAGCATATGCATAACAACATTGCACCATCAATTATTGGACTATAACACTTTGCATCATTTAAAGATAGTGAAAAAGAAAAGAAAGTGAAAAAGAAAGAAAGTGAAAAAGGAAAGAAAGTGAGAATGGAAATGTAAGGAATGATGGATGAATGTGAATATCCATGTTCCTCATGCATAAGGGATGATAGATGAATGTGAATATCCATGTTCCTCATGCACAAGGAATAGTGGATGAATGTGAATATCCACGTTGCCTTCATTTCATGCATAAATGGCGAATGCGTTTCCTACGGGATGATGTTTTTATGATATTATATATTTGAACTCCTGATTTGGACTTAAAGTCCATTAGATTTTATTAGATTTGAAAATTAGGTTGTAAACAGGTTTTCGGCATGCCAATTTTCAAACAAAACCACGCCAATTTTTCGTAAATTAAAAGACTTCCACTGTTTTCTCTGAATTTAATTTATTTAAAAGTGACGGGTCGTCACATTCGTCGACTGGGCTAGCATGAGGCTAGGCTTAATGGGCCTTTCAGTTAGCCCATGAGAGACGAGCTTCTTATGGTGTTGGTCCGGATGGGTCCGTACCCATGTGAGCTGTCTTGCAGTGAGTGCGGCTCGCTGGGGGGCCGGCTTTTTCCAGACGTGACTCCAATGGGCCCGTCCCCATGTGAATCGGCCCAATGTGAGCGCAGCCCATGAGAGGGCTATTTTTACCCTTTACAGTTTTCCCCTATCTCCTGGGTCGGAAAGTCCGATGCAGGGGATAGTAGATTAATAGGATCAGGGGGGTGGTGCTTGCCCTAATCTTCGCGCTATTACGGAGTGGTTGAGGACCATGACCCTTCGGAAAATAGACCGCCTCGGACTTGTTGTGGCTCGGGCCCTACTGACTTCCTTTCGGGAGTTGTCGCGTTCCTTCGCGGATGAGTCCGCTTCAAGAGACGCGACACTTTGCGAGATTGATCCGTTGGATCTTCTGACGGGCGTGAATACCAACGAACACGAGTGGTTCAAATCGTCGTGTTCTTTCCCACGTGCCGCGATGATTGGACGCGTGTTCTCTTCTTTAAATAGTTTTCCAGACTTTAAGACTCGTTTGCCTTTTGAATTCTCGAGACTATCTGCAAATCGTCCGCTTTCGAAAGATCCCTCATCGTCTTCGTCCCGTTCCTTGAAGCCTTTCCCGTTCTTCGAAGGTTAGTTTTCTCTTCTCTGTCTCTTGTTTCCCATTCTTGCTGTAATGGATGGTTTTGAGGGAAACTCTGTGACTAGAGGCCATAGGACCCCTAGGTTAGCCGTGGGGGATGACGATTATGACGGTCTGGTTTTCGAGAGGGTTGAGTCTGGGGCTTCCCCTTCCTCCGCTTGTGCCGGTGGGGCTAATGTCATTCCCTCGTCTCGGGGTGAACCTGGGGGAAATGAGCCTGAGGGGAATGAGTCTGAATCTCTGCCTTCTGTGAGTGAGCTTGGGTCGGTCTCCGAGATTCAAGCAGGTTTGGACCTTGTCCTTTCTCCCACTTCTCACCCTTTGGGGGGAACGGATCTTGTTCCAGTGGGCCCGAGCACCATTTATGACCTTTCCCATCCTCCTGTCCCAGTTCCTGCCGAAGGGGCGGCCCAAAGGGAAAAGAAGAAAAGGAAAAGTCGCACTAAGGGTAGCGAGGCCGCACCGCAGGTTGATCCATCCGTCCCTGCGCCGTCGGGGGAAGTGGATTCTTCCTTAGCCGGCGAGGTTGTCATCTCTGATCCTCTTGGGTCCCCTACTGCCGACTCGGACGAGGCTGAGACAGCGAGCAAGAAGAGGAAGAAGAAGAAAAGAGATTCTCAGCCGAAGGGCATCAAGTAAGATAGGGGGCCGTACCATTTTCCTTCAAAACTGACGCAGGCTAAACTAGACAGGTTGAGGGTTGATTATGGGATCTCCTCAGACTTTGAAATGAGGCTCCCAGAGGCGTCGGAGAGGGTTTACCTTTCCCCAGGGGAGGGTTGGACCGCTTTTTATCCGCGGTTTTTCCAATGGGGCGTTCGGCTTCCCCTTTCCCCTTTGATGGCCGAGTTGCTTCAGAATGCCGGCCTCGCGTTGGGTTAGTTGATGCCGAACGCTATGAGATCTTTGATCACCTTTTCGGTAGTGTGTCATGGGTTGGGCTTTCGGCCTAGCCTGAGCATGGTTTCCCACTTCTGGTCCTTTCGCTTGAATGTCCAGGATAATATGCGTTTCATCTTTCATAATAATAGCAAACCGGCTCTGGTGGATGAAAACTCATGTGACAAGCACTGGAAAGATGAGTGGTTCTTCATCCGTGGCCCCTTTCTTCCTGGAGGCGGGTCTCTTCCTACCTCGTGGGAAGATGAGGGTGAGAATACGAGTTCCGTATTACTTCGTGTCTCGTTTATTTATAGCTGTGCTAAACGTCTTCGGTTTGTCTTGTTTCAGTGAAGAATCCGCTTCCGAAGGGTGCCCCTCGGGAAACTCTTAGTCAGTGCCGGATTATCGCTCAGAAGGGCCCTTTTAACTGGGAGGAATTTAATCAGCATCCTTGGCTAGTTTTTGCCAAACTTTGGGCTCCACCTCCAGGCTTTGTGCCCGTTCCGCCTCGTAAGTGTTTGTTTCACTCCCCCTTTCTCTTTTTTCTTTGTTTATCTTGGCATGTGGCTGATTTGGGCTGATTCTGATGTAGGTTTCAACGGAAGAATGTCTGGCGTCACGCTGACCCCCGTCCCCAACTCCAACAATCCCGCGGCCTTCCTTACCCTTCTTCAGGGCATGGGAAAGAGAAGATATGAGGCGGCATCTTCATCCGATCCGAAAGGAAAAAAGGTGGCTGCTGCCAAGCGTCCTCGACCCCGTAAATTCGGGGGCGGGAAGTCTGTGAATGTTGTGAGTGCGGAACCATCTTCAACGGATGTGTCGGCTCTTCCAATGGACCCTTCTGCGGACCATCCCTCGGATTCCCTTGTAAATCCTTCTACGGATTCTCCCGTCCCGAAGCGAAGGAGGGGCGGAATCATCGAGGCCTCGACCGCGCGGTAAGGGGTGCTGATGCGTATCTTTTGAAGCATCCTGAGATGGTTTATCAGTCATTTCCTTCCGAGGCGGATTCGCCCTCTCCCTCTGATCATGCCCATGTTTTATCTTCTGATTCGGACTTTGAACAGGAGGACGACCAAGAGACCGGGGGGTCTTTTGATGGTGGAATTCCAATCTTACCCGCTCAGACCACTCCAGCTATACTCCCTCCATCGGATGCGGGTCCGTCGATGCCGAGCGGATCGGGAGCTGCAGGAGGTGGGTCCTCTTTGCTTCGCCTGTTTGCTTCCCCTGGCTCCAGCTTTGACCAAGGGTCCCTCTCTAACGACTTTTTCCTTCGACGTGCGATGGATGCGGTCGGCTTTGCTCGTGACTTAGGGGCTGTACAGTTGGAACCTCTAGTCGACCATGATAGCGAGGTCGTAACCTTCAGTCGCATGTGCTATAGGAGCTGGCTGGTTAGTCGTTTACTTCGTTGTTTACCTTTTCTCTATTGTCTCCAGCTGGTTTCTTATATCTTAAAGTGTTCGATCTGCCAGGGGATCCAGGCCTCGACGCAGATGCTCCTCAATTTGGAGAGCCTGCTCATCAAGCACCGGGAGCTTAAGCAGGAGTTATCGGAGGCGAGGGCCAGCGGCCGGCAGTCCCGTGCCTTTGACTCGGTGTTGAACGAGGGTCTTCAATTGAGAGCTGATCTGGATGAGTCCGAGAAGAAAATTGCTTCGTTGGAGGTCAACGGGCTGCAGCTTTCCGCAGATCTTGAGCGCGTTCGGAAGGAAAGAGAGGATCTTCGATCCCTAAATGAGGACAACAAGAAGCTGCTTGATGAGGCTATTGTCGCTCGGACCAAAGCGTTAGAGGACCTGGGCGCTGCTCGCGAGGAGGGGTCTAAAGCCGTGGACGCTTACAACCGGGAAGCTGAGTCCCTAAGGAAGGCCAAAGAGGAGATGGATCTCCTCGCGTTGGAGAATGATTCGTTGAAGAATCAGGTGTCCGAGCTCCCAATCCTCCGTGACAGTATTAGTGACCTTCAGCGAAAGTTGGCCGTGGCGACTGCTGCGTCGGTGGACTCCATCCTCATCGGGTTAGCCGTCGGACGAGATTCGGTCAAACTGCAAATGGATCAATCTGAGGATGAGAATGATACGATCAGTCTGGTTGGTTTCGATGATGCCGTGGATCGCCGAAGGGAGCCGTTTGAGCGGGCTACAAGTCTGAAGGCTTCCAGGAGTGAGGCCGCTGCAGGGGATCTGGCGGTTGAGGAGGCTGCTACTGAAGACCCCCCTGCCGATGATGGAGATGGAGCGACTGTTGAAGAGGCTCCTACTGAAGACCTCCCTACTGATACCGTTTATGTTTCTGATTGACTTTCTGCTTTTTTCCAGGGTGAACTCCGGATTGTGGAGCCCCTTCGTTATTTATTGTTTTGAACTATTTTTTTTTTCTTTTCTCTTGATGTTCGAACACACATACTTTGTCAAGATTAATGCATATGCTCTTTTCCTATGTTTGCTCGTCGTGTTTCCCCGCTCGCCTTGCAGGAAATGTTTTGACTTGCAAATATCCTTGTGAACGTTTTCGATTGCTCGGGCAAACCGAGACTTCCTGCTTACAAGGGAGGTTTTTTTTTTTAAATAATACCCGGATGGACCGGGGTTTCTTATCCCTAAATATTCGGACGGACCGAAGTTTCTCGCTTCTGGAGAAGGCTTTGGATTACTCAGGCGGACAGAGGTTCTTGTGCTTCCGGAGAAGGCTTGAGTTTACTAGGGCTGGCCGAGGTTTTTACGCTTCCGGAGAAGGCTTAAGTTCACTCGGGCGGACCGAGGTTTTTGTGCTTCCGGAGAAGGCTTAAGTTTACTCAGGCGGGCCGAGGTTTTTGTGCTTCCGGAGAAGGCTTAAGTTTACTCGGGCGGGCCGAGGTTTTTGCGCTTCCGGAGAAGGCTTAAGTTTACTCGGGCAGACCGAGGTTTTTGTACGTTTCAATACTCCAACGTCTTCTATTATTTAGAATAGGAAATGCTTAATGCTCGGACGGACCGAGGCTTTTGCTTCCGGAGAAGGCTTTTAAATGCTCGGGCGGACTGAGGCTTTCGCTTCCGGAGAAGGCTTTTAAATGCTCGGGCGGACTGAGGCTTTCGCTTCCGGAGAAGGCTTTTAAATGCTCGGGCGGACTGAGGCTTTCGCTTCCGGAGAAGGCTTTTAAATGCTCGGGCGGACCGTGGCTTTTGATTTAGGAGAAGGCTTTTAAATGCTTGGGCGGACCGAGGCTTTCGCTTCCGGAGAAGGCTTTTAAATGCTCGGGCGGACCGAGGCTTTCGCTTCCGGAGAAGACTTTTAAAGGCTCAGACGGAGAGTGTGGGCAAACCATGTGAAGCGGAAAAGCTGGAACTTCTTTTCTTTCTTTCCTTTTTGTACATTGTCGATCATACATAAAAATAAATAACAAAGTAAAAAGGAAAGGTGTCGCCCTTCTAGTCTTCATCACTGTCGATGATGACCGTCGGAGTCAGTCTCCTTCGCTTCTTCAAAGAGGCCAGCTCTTCCTTCAGGGATTGGATTTCTTGTTCATAGTAATCGTTGAGATTGTTCGCCGACTAAAGGTGATCCTCGAGTACGTGGTAGGGCTCGCCCGGGTCGCTGTCCTCGTCCGTCCCTGCGACTTCCAGGCACTCTCGGAGAGAAAGGTTCTCCCGTTCGAGGTGCTCCGCTCGGCTTCTCGCTGCTTCAAGGGCCTCTCGGACACTCTGGGCTTCTTGCCTCAGGGTCTCAGCGTCCCCTTCTCTCTTCCTCTTCTCTAGAAGGGCCGCTTCGAGTATGGCGTTCTCCGCACGTAATTCGCGGTTTTCCCACTTTATGACTTGCTTGGTCACTTTCGAGGTTGCTGTGGAGTTATAGTTGTCCATATCTTCAGTCAGATCTCGGGTGGTTGAATGATCAGACCGTAAGACATTCCCTTGATTTCCATCCTTTTATAGCGAGAAGGAGGCGTTTGGTCTGGGAGTCGAAAAGGCTTGTCAGTAATTCGGATAGCACTCGATGTAAAGGCCTGTTTCATATCTTGAGGTCGTGACGTCAGGTAATGAATTGTCGTGTCGAACGTCTGTCGTTTCCATCGAATCGCCTTAAATACAGCTAACTAGGGAAATTAACCGCATTAACTGCGGGTTAACATGCACGTCGTTTCGCATGCCCGACGACTCGAGTAGTGGCGCTGGATGCTTGACAGTTGTCACGATCGCAACGGCCTCAAGATCCTTTAAATTGACCTTCACGATTTTTCTTCTACTCGTTTCTCTAGACCCTATTTTCTGAAACGCTCTCTTTCGTTCTCAGATTTTCAAGTCTTCTTACAGAGTTCGAGATTTTTTAACATGGGGTTTTCCCATTCCTTCCTGTTTTTCTTCCATGTCTGGCCCTCCTTGGTCATGGCTTGTGTTGAGAGAGTTTGGTCGTGATCCTCTACGCCTGTTTTGTTGGTCCCGGAGGACTTGGCCTTGGTGGTCGTGGTCCTCCACGCCTGTGAGTGTCGAATCCAGGATACTGTATGCCTGGGGTGACCAATCGCTCCGCCACCTCTCATCGTGGCTCCGGAGTTTGCTCCAGCAGCCTCCGAGAACTTGGGCGAACGAGGGGGAGGAGACCCCTTTTCGTCCCTTCGATGGTCTCCTTCGTCATCACATCATCCGGGACTTCAGCATTGGAGGTGGCAGCTCGTTTCGTGTTTAAGGAAGCGAGAAATGCGTTTCTCCCAAGCCGAGCATGGAGTGGTGCCAGCGGGAAGAGGTGGTCTTCCGGTTCCCTTCCTTGGGTCCTCCTTGGTGTGACGAGAGAAGCGTATTCCCGCCCGGGTTGAAAGCTTTCGGGCGAGAGCTCGGCTACTTTCCAAAATCCATCGGGGGGCCAGGTGTGGTGGGTCGAAGATCTCCCTTTATTTCATCTGACGGGTTCTGCTAAGCTTCGGAATTGATGAGTTGGCGGAGTAGCCGACAGGTGATCTAGCCCCTGCCATTCGCTTTTCGAGCAAAACCCTCATCTTCTCCTAGGGGGACGTCCTCACTGTCTTCGACAACGACACTCCGAATTCCACCATTTTACTTTGTAGAACTCGTGTAATTTCTTTCGGCTGAGTTCCCAACATGTGGGTCCGAGCCTTACTTGCTTGTTGTGAAATAAAAGTTGGCACTTTATCCACCTCCTGTTTTTTTGCTTTACTTTTCGCGTGAGTTACTTTCCATGATTCTGAACGTGTTAGGTTCTTTGGTCCGTGGGGGATTTAGAAACTATTCCAGCGAGTTTGGTATTTCAATCCGAGGGGGACTTAGTAATCTGCCTAATCGGATTAGGGCTTCTTGCCGTAAAAGGCATCAGACGATCATGTGGGAGGAAAGACACGTAATGTTTGTATATTAATTTGAAATGGGCCTCTTCGGCTAAGTACTTACATGTTTCTCTCATACTCACACATGATAAATTCTTAAGTGCGTGGCATTCCATGCCCTCGGAATCAGTTCGCCCTTTTCATCTTCGGGACGATAAGTTCCCGGCTTAACTTCTTCGATCACCTTGTACGGACCTTCCCAGTTTGGTCCCAATTTTCCTGCTCCGGGCTCTTGTGTGTTTTGGAATACTTTCCTTAGGACGAAATCATTCACTTTGAAGCTGCGCTGTCTTACTTTCCTTTTGAAGTATTTGGCCAGTTTTTGCTGGTAGCATGCCATTCGGATTAAAGCTTGCTCCCTTTTCTCTTCGGCCAAATCTAGCGCTTCTGCCATCATGGTGTCATTTTTTGCCTCCTGGATTGAGCTTCTGGTCGTGGGGATGATCATTTCCGTGGGAACAACGGCCTCTACCCCGAAAGCCATGGCAAATGGAGTTTCACCAGTTGGGATTCTAGGGGTGGTCCGGTATGCCCAAAGGACTCCGGGCAGTTCATCTACCCATCTTCCCTTCGCTCGTCCTAGTCTCTTCTTCAGAGAGTTCATGATGGTTTTGTTCGAAGCTTCTGCTTGTCCATTCGCCTGCGGGTAGCGGGGCGTTGAGTATCGAAGCTCAACTTTCCTGTCCGCGCAGTATTTCCGGATAGAGCTTCCCGTGAACTGAGTTCCGTTATCGGTGACGATAACTTTGGGAATTCCGAAGCGCGAAAAGATGTGCTTCCAGATGAACATCTCGACTTTCCTCTCTGTAATCTTTGCCAGTGGTTTGGCCTCGATCCATTTGGAGAAGTAGTCCGTTACAACGATCAGATAACACTTTTGTCCTGGAGCTAACGGCAGTTTTCCCACCAGGTCTAGGCCACATTGCATGAAGGGCCAGGGGGCAAAGATTGTAGTTAACATCGTCGGCGGTGCGTGAATGGTCTTTGTGAACCTTTGGCATTTATCACAGCGGGAAACTCCTCTGTCTTGGAATAAACCAAGATATCATCAATGAATACAATCACAAAAGAGTCAAGAAACCTCCTGAACACCGTGTGCATAAGGTCCATAAAAGCTGCAGGCGCGTTGGTCAAGCCAAAGGACATAACTACAAACTCATAATGTCCATAACGCGTCCTGAATACAGTCTTGGGAATATCCTCATCCCGAATCCTCAACTGATGATAGCCAGATCTCAAATCTATATTCGAAAAGATAGTGGCTCCCTTCAACTGATCAAACAAGTCATCTATCCTGGGCAAAGGATACTTGTTCTTCACCGTAACACGGTTCAACTCTCTATAATCAATACACAATCGCATAGAACCGTCTTTCTTCTTCACAAACAACACCGGGGCTCCCCACGGTGAAACACTTGGGCGTATAAACCCCAAGTCTAAAAGTCCCTGTAACTGGCTCTGGAGTTCTTTCAACTCAGCCGGTGCCATACGATAGGGTGCTTTGGACAATGGAGCTGTCCCAGGAGCAACCTCAATCCCAAAAATCAAACTGTCTCACCTGGTGGCAAACCGGCAAATCATCGGTGAAAACATCAATGAAATCCCTCACTATAGGCACTGAACTCAAACTAGCCTCTGGTATAGAAGTGTCAACCACACTAGCTATATAGCCCAAGGCTCCATCACTTAGAAGCATACTAGCTTCTAACATCGATATCAAAGTGGGTGCTAATCTACTACTAGTCCCACGAAAACGCATACTTGGTCCCACATGGACTCATAGAATCAACCACTCTCTCGTACAATCAATAGTGGCACGATTAGGCGATAGCCAATCCATACCCAAAATCACATCGAAATCGGACATAGGCATGACTATCAAAGTAGCATGCAAACAACAACCCATAAAGCACAAATCATCTCGTGCTAATCATACTATCGGCAATAATAAACTTCCCCACTTGGGGTAGAAACACGCATCTCAAAACCTAACAGTGCGGAGACTCAAGCATAGCCGACTCAACAAATGCAGAAGAAATAAAAGAGTGGCTAGCTCCAGAATCAAATAAAACAAAGGCCGAATGGCCCAAAATCGTCAAAGTACCAGGAACTACGACGATGCAGCCTCTGCCTCCTCTCTAGTAGCATAAACTCGGGCTGATCATCGAGCGGTAGAGGCGATGAATCGACGTGGCGGTGGAGGAAATCTCGGTGGTGGTGGAGGTAAAATCGTGGCGGTGAACAACAACGGAAGTCTAAACTGCCGTGCCTGGCCACCCCGACCTCTACCCCTGAATCGTTTCTCTGCCTCGGTCTGACCTGCCTCGTCGATGACCTCTACCTCTAACTGGAGGAGCATATAAAGCAGGGGGTGCCTGGTAAGGTCTCTGCTGAACACCCTGACCCGGCTCACCATACTGCAGTGGCTGTGCCTGAGGAGCTCTACACTGCCTGAATCCATGACCCTCCTGACCACAAGTATAACATCTCGGTGGCAGGGTACATATCCCAGTATGATAACTAGAACAGTTCTAGCAAAAGTGGGATCGTCCCTGTGCCACCGGCTGCCTGAACTGGACTCTACCCCGAGTCTGCTGCTGCTGCTGCTGTCTCTGCTGAGTCGGTGGTACTCGAGCAGCACGGTCATCCTCTACCTTCCTCTTATGAGAGGAAGTCTCTCCGGTAGCAGCTAGTTTACCCTTCCTTTCTTCAGATGCCAAATCTAAAGAAAGGGCAAACTCTAAAGCCTCCTCGTAGGTAGTCGGACGCAGGGTGCGTAAATGACCCCTAACCTCGGCTCTCAGCCCTATCAAAAACCTCCTCATCTTGCTCTCAGGATCAGCAACCTGTCCAGGAGCAAATCTAGACAGTCGGTCAAACTCTCGCTCATACTCGGTCACCGAGCTATCACCCTGTTTCAGGGTCAGAAATTCCACCTCCAATCTATCTCTCAAATCCGCAGGATAGTATTTCTCATAAAACTTCTCACGAAATACCTTCCAAGTAACCTCCATAGTCAAAGAAAGTGATCTATGAAGGCCTCTCCACCAATATAGAGCATCATCAACCAAAGAGTACGTACCACAATGGACCTTCAGATGGTCCGGGCACCTGATAAACTCGAAAGCTCTCTCAACTCTATCAATCCAGAGCTCAGCAAAAGATGGATCCAAAGACCTACCATTAAACTCACCAGGTGCATGCCTACTATACTCTCTCAAAAACCTAGCAGCATCGGTAGCTCCAACCTGATCAACTGCCACATCAGCTGGTCTAGGTGGTGGTACAACAGGCAATACTGGTCTACAAGCATCTCGCAATAATCCCAGATAATCCTCCTCAGAAATATAAACTCCTCGCCCTTGAACAGGTGGCGGTACAACAGGAATCACTGGCGGAGGTACTATAGGAATCACAGGTGGAGGTGGTGGTGGAGGTGTAGGGCTCCGAGCTCTACCTCTACCTCTCACTCCAGCTCGTCTAGCCCCCCTTCTAGGAGGCATACTGAAATAAAGTCAATAAAACAAGATAAGTCACTTGTAAAAGAGGATTCACCACTCTTTTACCAAATCGAAATGAAATGCGAGTTTAAAGATAAGGTCTAGGAATACCTGGTGCTGCGATCTCGATGATGACTTTCGAGAATGGACTTAAAACAAAACATGAAATACAAACATGCATCGCATGTAGTCTACAGAACCAACCTGGCTCTGATACCAACTGTGACGACTGTCACTTTTAAATAAATTAAATTCGAGAAAACAATGGAAGTCTTTTAATTTACGAAAAATTGGCGTGGTTTTGTTTGAAAATTGGCATGCCGAAAACCGTTTACAACCTAATTTTCAAATCTAATAAAATCTCATGGACTTTAAGTCCAAATCAGGAGTTCAAATATATAATATCATAAAAACATCATCCAGAAGCTCTTATGAGCCAAAATACAACATTAAAGTCTTTGAAATTCATAAAAGTGATACATAAACTATACAATGACAAGTCCATCTCGAGGCCAGCATCCCTCGATCACGCAGCACCATCTCCCCGTCCACGGCCTCTAGCCAAGGCATTACCTGAAATTGGTTGTAATATCATGAGCTAACAAACTAAGCCCAGTGAGAATAATAAGCATAAAAAGTAAAGATAGACCTCAAACTCGCATTCCGATTTGTGTCCAAATAAACCGACACAATCCTTCCTAGAATTCTCCAAAGTCTAGGTCATTCTATTTCATATTTTCCAATTGATGATACAATTAGCACACTTAGTCTAATTATTCATCCTTTTACTTTTATAACACAAATGACTCCTAAAGTCATTCAAACTCTAGGCAATTTCATTTATACTTTTTAAGGATGATTTTGATAATAATCGTAGTCAATACTAATCCATCACCATCATTATGACATAAATAATAAAAGGAAATGAGTTTTGCATCATATTTAACATTTCAATTCTCTTGTCATCAATCATATGCATAAAAGTAATGTGTACATCCCGTAGGAAACGCATTCGCCATTTATGCATGAAATGAAGGCAACGTGGATATTCACATTCATCCACCATTCCTTGTGCATGAGGAACATGGATATTCACATTCATCCACCATTCCTAGTGCATGAGGAACATGGATATTCACATTCATCCATCATCCCTTATGCATGAGGAACATGGATATTCACATTCATCCATCATTCCTTACATTTCCATTCTCACTTTCTTTCCTTTTTCACTTTCTTTTCTTTTTCACTATCTTTCAATGATGCAAAGTGTTATAGTACAATAAATGATGGTGCAATGTTGTTATGCATATGCTTGCATATGCTTTGCAAAAGTAAATAAAATTAAAGAGATCGAATTCAACATAAAGTAAAGAGCATAAAGTAAATGACATAATGATAAATATAGATAAGAATCTCGGACGAACGATATGTTGATCGAACTCCGGTATCAATAATAAGATTAGAAACATAACTTAAACGATTAATCTATGCCCTCCGGATTCTAAACTTCCAAATAATCCGAGGTTCTATTAACCGTTTTAATTACAAGTTGGATCTTTAACTTCTAATGATCCAAACTTAGTTCACATCGAACCTAACTTAGAATCTTCTAAGATTCAATACTTTCCTTGAGAATTTCTAAGTTCTCACTTAAAGGATTAACTCTTAATCCTAAGGGCACTAATTCACAACCCTCTAATCTTAGGTTCGGATTCTAATCTTAGTTTCAAACTCTTCAAACCATCATACTTGTCTGCTTTCTATAGTTACTTTAAATACTAACTATTCTCACCTTATTAATAATATGACTTAGCTCCTAAGTCCGAAGGAGCGATCAACCACGAAGTTCAAAAACACCTACAAATGAATTATATCGTAACAATCAATAACGAAACCAACTATCGATTAAACAACGACTAAACAAGCAAAAGACGGAAAACCACAAACTTCCCCCCCTTGAGGCCCTCGGCCCTCTCATTAAAAATGAGTCTCGGGTTTGGTTTTTCGGCTTTTTGGCAATTCAAATACGTTTTGAGTTGGTTTTAATCAAATTCAATAATCCCGATTTCAATGGGTATCGATAATTAGGGTTTTTGAACATTAATCCCTTTCCCGAATTGAATTCAAATAAGCATTTATACAAGAATCTCTAACCCAAATTCAATCCCAAAAGAGAAATTTTCAAACGGGAAGGGTTTCGACTGAAACTCGGTTTTAGGGTTATGGGATAGTTTCCAAAAACACTTAAAACTACTCCCGATTTGACAAACACCGAGTTTCACGGCAAGAAATCGAAAGAAAACAATGAAAACTCCATTAAAACACTATTTGGAGCTTAGGGTTTCAAGAGAAACTTACCGAGATCTCCGTAAAACACGAGAGAAACGGACGATGGTTAGGTGGGAAAGGATCGTAGGATCGATACCTTTCCAATGGACCCGGAATCAAGTCGATCGGGCAAGAAACGAACGAAATCAAAAATTCTCCCTTTTGCTCTTGATGCTCACGTTTTGGAGGAAGAAAGAATGAGCATTTTTGGTCAAATTTGAGTCAATGGTGAGTTTTTAAAGACAATTGAATAGTGTTTTTAGATATTTTGCAAATTGGGTAATTACAACTTTACCCTTTTTTGACTTTTGGCTTAAAAACGAATCCCGAACATCTCAAACTATCCCAATGGTGATTAATAATTATTAATTGGCCCGTTAATAATTATTAATACCATTAAAACGTATTTAAATAAATAAAGCCATTAAAAGGAATTAAAATGAAATAAATTACTAAATTCTAATTTAATAATAAATAAATGAATTTTAATTACTCAAATTAAAATAAAATAAATAAAAGTTTTTTTTTTTATCACAAAATAACGGGACATTACACCCTAAGTCTCCATCTCTTCTCTAGATCTACCATGCCCTAAATCTCACTAAATCTCTCTGACTTCTATTTAATGCAAATACCTCTCTCCAACATCAATCTCTATCTCTCTTCCAACTCTACGAAAAAACTTGCAGAGTTTGAAGCACCAAGACTCTCTGGCTTTGGAGGCTTAGGATTTAGAACAGTTTAAATTTAGGGCTTTTGTGTTTTGTGGTCAGAAATTGTGATATGAAATGTGGAATTTGTTTAGAATATTGAATGCCTTGTTGAATCCTTGCTTATTTCGTCAGGTAATTTATCTATTTTCATTATGTGTTTATGGTATCATTCTTTTTTTGCAATAAATTTGATTATCTGATACTTGTGGATATAAGGTTATTAATTTTTTTTTTATGTTTAAACATGATTTCCATAATGGAAAGAGTTCTGATTGACTTGATTTTCAAAAATATTAAACTTTTTTTTTACATTTAAAGTGATATAATGGGTATATGTTTTGCAGTATCCATCTCTTGATCTCAAGTCCATGATTTGATAAAGGAATGGTGAGTTTCTCGCGCTAACCAAAATTAATAGAAGGTACTAGTAATCAATCATATAACATTGCACTCGGTGGAAGAGCTTTTAGTTGTTGTTTGATAGATGTTTGAGCTTTTAGATGTTGTTTGATAGCAATTGGCTGAAGTGATATTGCTTATCTAATCATTTCTTTGGTCTCTGTCAACAAATAATTTATCTGCTTGCCTTATTATTTATCTATTAGTAATTTTGAATAGGGCTCCCATAGTTGCTCAATGTGACAGGAAGCGAGTCCTTTCCCCTTTGAGCATTTAGGCCGACGACATCGACTTGTATTGACTATGAAGGCCATAGAGAGATTTAGTAGCAGTAGAGTATTCAAGAGTGCATTGGCCAATTTGCTATGATGGCCAATGCATCTTTCAAATAATATCAAATTGTTAGAAGTATCAGAGAAGAGTGTATTCAAGAAGATGAGCTACGAAGTTTGTTGGAGAAGAAGCCTAACCTATTTGCTATGATGGGTTTGAATCCTCTGGGCGAATGTATATTGCTCAGGTATTGTTTAGAGAGAGAAATCTCAGCTTATAACATTTCACATTACTTATCTTCATTAACAATTTCTTCATTAGGAATTGGGAATTGGTGATTTAGTACTTTCTGTGATAATCATATTCATATCCCATTTAAAGTCATAGTTTCAGTTGAAATAATTAATTGATATATATTGCTTCAGAATATTATTGAATTTTATACAATTCTCATTTAAGTTTCCTCCACCCAAGCAGATATTTAACTTGTCTTGCTATAATATAATCGTCATATGGGTCGTCCGTTACACACGGATGTGTGAATCTATTTCCATTCTCTTGATTTGTATACTAATAGTTGTTCCATCTACAAGTGATACTTGAAAATTCAATCAGCAAACTAATGATGTGAACTTTTCAGTTCTCGGATGATTGATTTGAGAGAATTATCTCTTGTTAGAGGGAAAGCTGCTTGGATGGCATACCTGGTATGGGAATTTATGCCTTGTCAATTTTTTTTTCCTTTTTCATTACAAGTATGATTGGGTTTAAAGTAAAGGCAATTCTACTGATTTTCTTTCTTTCTTTATTTTTTTTAATTTGCTTCATTGATATCTTATTTGCTATTTTCTCTACTGGATGAAGTTTGGATGAATTAGCAACTTGTAATGTGTTCCATAGGATATTTATCGCCTGGATGCCGACGGATCACTTTTTGATGCTGCACTACTTTCTACAGCTGCTGCATTTTCTCACTGTAAGGTTTTAGGCTTTCAACTAGTCTTTTACTTGATATATTTCTCCATGATACTGTACATTTTATGGCAGTAATGCTGGTTATGGAAGTAATGTTTGTTAGGGAACATTTGTCCTCCATTCAGTTATCAAATTGAGATTGATATTTTATGCTTTATTCCTTCATAAGTGACTTTAGTCTTACCGGATGGAATTTCAGAAATGCTACCCCCCCCAATTTTTAACGTTATTAAAATCTATTGGATCGAAATTTTTTAGTAACCATTCACCTTCCTCATTGCTTGATTCCAATTAGAGAGTTTTTTTTTTGTAAACCTAAAAAAATGTTTGTGTATTTCTTTCTTATCAATGAAGTTGTCTATATAAAATAAACAGAAAAACCAAATAAGTTTAGGAGGTTCATAAGAAAAGAGAAAGAGGAGAAAATAAGTTTAGTCTTGAATATATTGATTGTTGCTATCCAGCCCAGCACAGTGTATGTCGGCTAGTTTTTGGACGAATCACTATAACTCTTTGGGTTCTTCTCATTTTATTTCATTAAGCACTTTCTCCGCTTGTTTGAAGCTTATTTTGTTAGGAGTACATTTTTCTTGACTTTTCCATTGGTTCTATTCCTTATAAATGTACACTCGAAATGGGACCATAATACGTGGTCAGAATGAAATCTCTCATCCAACAATGGATCTTCGGAGCTCATTAATACAATGGGTTTAAGGATTCGAACTATGCTGATTTGTTTGTTTCATTTTTTTGGAGAATGTTTAAATTAGTTTTCTTATTTTTAGAAGGGTGGACTCTTTTTTTATATGGAAACAGTTCAGCTTCCACTACAAAAAAACTGTCAATTTGCGACCACGAAATTGCGACCAAATGGTCGTTTTTTACCTAAAATGCGACCAAAAATGCGACCAACTAAGTGGTGGCCAAAAAGCTGGTCGGTCCTAAATTTGTGCTACTGGATAGTCACAAATATACGACCAAAAATTTTTGGTCGCAAAAAAGTCAACCTTTTAAAAATGCGACCAGATGGTCGCATTAAAAGTGACCATATGGTCATAATTTATCTTCAATAGAAGTGACCATTTGGTCACATAAAAAGTGACCAAATGGTCGTATTTTATGTGACCAAATGGTCACTTCTAGGATCAGTTAAAATACGACCAGATGGTCGCCTAAAAAGTGACCATTTGGTCGTAATTTATGTGAAAGATAAGTGACCAAATGGTCACATAAAAAAGTGACCAAATGGTTGTATTTTATGTGACCAAATGGTCACTTTTAGACTAAGTAAAAATACGACCAGATGGTCGCTTTTAAAGTGACCATCTGGTCGCATATAAGAATTTTTTTATAAAATTTAATTTCAATAATTAGTTAATTAATTATTAATTATTAATTATTTATTAATATTAATTATTTATTTAATTAATATTAAAATTTCATAAAAAAAAATTGGAATTAAAATAAAAAATATATATATCAAATATTAAAAAAACGTTTTATACAGTCGAAAGAATCCTAGAACTACTGCGGAGGGGCGGGGGGTGGGGGAGGAGGCGTCGATGATGAAGGGCCGCCGCCTAGAGATCTGAAGTACGGGGCTAAAGCGGATGCGACCTGGGCGTCGACTCGTGCCTACATGCCGGCCTCAATAGTAGCGACTCGAGTAACGAAGTCCTCGCGCAGCTGTTGCTCAGCCGGAGAAGGGCCGGAGCTAGTGCTCGCTCCGCTCCGCTGAGGCCGGGGCACATCTGCATAAAGGTGTCGCCCGTACGAGCCGAGCCAAGGAACTGACCCATCAGGCCGAACCCCTCCAGCAGCCTCCAAGAACGCCTCTATACGGTCCTCCTGAGTCTGTTGCGAGTCTGGTGTGGGCAACTGCTGAGTCAAGGACTCCGTGAAACGTTCCTAAACATTTAAAATTCAGAAAATAAAATGGTTAATATATAAGGTGCGAAAAATTTTAAAGAAAAAATAATAATTGAAAAAATTATTAAATACCTGAACTGCTTTCGCCTTATCGTCGACGAACGTCCCGTCCTTCTTCGTGTGAAGAACTCGGTGCAGCTCATCGTGCGGGACTGGGAGCCCGTGCTTCGCTTCCTAAAAAATTAAAGAGTGAAGAATAAAACATAATAAATTAATAAGTAATTGAAAAATGAAAACGAGAAAAAAGTACGTAAGTAAGAAAACGACAAAAAAAAAACATACCAATCGACGATGGTGCTCGTCGTGGGTCCGCGCCCCCGCTGTGTGTTTGGTGGGATTCATCGCGCGGTTGGCCTTATTCCTGCTTGACACTGCCTTGCCCTCAGGAGTGCTCAAGCTCGCAAGAAGCCGCGCGTGGTCCTCCGGGCTCATTCACACGGGGATGTTTGCTGCTTGCTTTCTGCGCGCCCGGAACATGAGGTCCTTGAATCGATCCCGGACGTGACTGTCCCATAGGGGGAACAATCTACCGTCGGTGATATCGGGATCGACAACAGGAAACTTGCCCTGAAAAAATTGAAATAAAAAATTGTTAAAGTAATAAATTTATTTCTATAAATTTCAAAATTAATTAATTATGAAAATGAATGATGGTTTTACCTTCCAATTGTCGTACATCCGACGTTTCTCCGTCGTCGGAATCTTCGTCCAGCGAAGGTCGCTGGGTAGAGGCATGCTTTGGAGGACCTCGCGAAACCGTTTTGAACGGTTGTATGCGGCTGTACTCTGCAAAATAAAAAAAAATTATTGTGCTATATATTAGAAACTATTAGTTAAAAGGAATAAAAAACACTTTGAAAAATAGTAAACAAAATTACTTACGTATCCCCTTCAATCCCAAGGGTAGAGTCTGCGGCCCGAGACGGCTGCGTGCATGAAGTCGAGGGGCCAGCTGGATCTGACCCTGATGCAGACCCGGACGCTGACCCGGCCGCATACCCTGATGCAGACCCTGATGCTAAGCCCGGAGTCGTGGCAAAAGAGTCCTGCAGCAGTCGTGGTGTCGCAAACTCGGTCTCAGGGACTCCATCATCGAGCATGGCAGTAAGTCCCGTCTCGTAACTAAAGAGGATGTCCAACTCCTCCGTAGTTAGATCCGCATCAGGGGCAGCGCCAGTAGGCGTCTGCGGAGACCCCTCGTCACCCGCGTCGTCAGGCTCGTCTGACTGGGGAGGACGTCGTCTGCCCGTCATAATCCTACAACCAAAATAAACTAATTTAATACTAATTACGTAAGTAAAATATTGATTAGTTTATTTAAATAATTAATTAATGAAATAATGTAAATTAAACTAACATAAATTAAGTAAATAATTTAAAATAAACTAATGAAATTAATTTGAATAAAAGTAAATTAAAATTAGATTAATTGAACTAAAATTAATTGAATTAAACTTAAGATTAATTAATTAAAACTAAAATAAACTAATCATTTAATTTGAAATAAATTAAAGTAAAATTAGATTAATTGAACTAAAATTAATTGAATTTAACTAAAATTCAATTAATTTTAGTTCAATTAATCTAATTTTAATTTACTTTTATTCAAATTAATTGATTAGTTTATTTTAGTTTTAATTAATGAATCTTAAGTTTAATTGAATTAATTTTAGTTCAATTAATCTAATTTTAATTTACTTTATTTCAAATTAATTGATTAGTTTATTTTAGTTTTAATTAATCAATCTTAAGTTTAATTGAATTAATTTTAGTTCAATTAATCTAATTTTAATTTACTTTATTTCAAATTAATTGATTAGTTTATTTTAGTTTTAATTAATCAATCTTAAGTTTAATTGAATTAATTTTAGTTCAATTAATCTAATTTTAATTTACTTTAATTCAAATTAATTGATAAGTTTATTTTAGTTTTAATTAATTAATCTTAAGTTTAATTGAATTAATTTTAGTTTCAATTAATCTAATTTTAATTTACTTTAATTCAAATTAATTGATTAGTTTATTTTAGTTTTAATTAATGAATCTTAAGTTTAATTGAATTAATTTTAGTTCAATTAATCTAATTTTAATTAACTTTTATTCAAATTAATTGATTAGTTTATTTTAGTTTTAATTAATGAATTTTAAGTTTAATTGAATTAATTTTAGTTCAATTAATCTAATTTTAATTTACTTTAATTCAAATTAATTGATTAGTTTATTATAGTTTTAATTAATCAATCTTAAGTTTAATTGAATTAATTTTAGTTCAATTAATCTAATTTTAATTTACTTTTATTCAAATTAATTGATTAGCTTATTTTAGTTTTAATTAATCAATCTTAAGTTTAATTGAATTAATTTTAGTTCAATTCATCTAATTTTAATTTACTTTATTTCAAATTAATTGATTAGTTTATTTTAGTTTTAATTAATCAATCTTAAGTTTAATTGAATTAATTTTAGTTCAATTAATCTAATTTTAATTTACTTTATTTCAAATTAATTGATTAGTTTATTTTAGTTTTAATTAATTAATCTTAAGTTTAATTGAATTAATTTGAGTTCAATTAATCTAATTTTAATTTACTTTAATTCAAATTAATTGATTAGTGTATTTTAGTTTTAATTAATTAATCTTAAGTTTAATTGAATTAATTTTAGTTTCAATTAATCTAATTTTAATTTACTTTAATTCAAATTAAATGATTAGTTTATGTTAGTTTTAATTAATCAATCATAAGTTTAATTGAATTAATTTTAGTTTCAATTAATCTAATTTTAATATACTTTATTTCAAATTAATTGATTAGAATACTTAAACAAAATTATTCTATTTAATTAATCTAATTGTACTTTACTTTAATCAAATTTAACTAAAATTAAGTAATTAAACAATTTTTATTTAATAATTAAACTAAAATTAATTAATTAAATTAGTGTAATTCATTAATGTAACGACCCGCTTTCCGTTAAATTCTTTAAATTCAAATGCACAGCGGAAGACTCAATTTCTAAAGAAAAACGGCATGGGTTCGTTTAAAAATCGAATAACCAAAACCTGTTTACAACCCAAATTCCAGAAAAAGCGATAAATCGGGAATTTCGCATTCCAAAAGACATTTAGACCATAAAACATAGACATATTTTACACAAATACCCTTTCGGGCTCAAAAAGACACAAGTTATGTAAAGATGGAATAATTTACAAGCATTTCAATGAATGCTAAACAAAATGAGTTCTTAGTATTGTCCATACACCCTCTCGATCAGTCACGCGGCTCCACCTCCTCTACCACGCTTCTTAGCTCGAGGTTTACCTGAAAATTTTAAGTGTAGCACCATTAGCATAACATGCTAGTGAGAGTAAAACGAAAGCAAGTAATCCTATGAACAAAATCTCATAACCGAAATCGTGTCCAAAGGCCTATAATGCCCAATACTACCCACATCCACACTTCCAATTTCCATACAATCAATCGATAGTAGAATGCCACCCATACATGTCAATCAATACCATGAGATAGAAAATAAAGACTTAAAGTAAAATTAACATTCACAACTAAGTCTCACTACACGTTTTTAAAGAATCGGTAAAAATAACATTAACTATCCTTATTACCAAACAAGTTTCATCGTATCGTGCTATTGTATGGATCGAAATCAACATACCACGTACCATATCACAACCATCGCACCATGATACGTATGGAACTGAATCAACATACTATCATGTGCCGTATCATAGATCATAATACCATGGTACGTACGGATCCGAATCCACGTACTACCATGTACCATATCTCAATCATCGGATATCAGGACTTTCACCATTTCAGGTATCAAGATTTTCACCATTTTAGATATTAGGACTTTCACCATTTCAGGTATCAGGAATTTCACCATTTCAGATATCAGGAATTTCACCATTTCCGGTATCAGGAATTTCACCATTTCAGATATCAGGAATTTCACCATTTCAGGTATCAGGAATTTCACCATTTCGGATATCAGGAATTTCACCATTTCAGATATCAGGAATTTCACCATTTCAGGTATCAGGAATTTCACCATTTCGGATATCAGGAATTTCACCATTTCGCAACATGATACGTATGGACCCGAATCAACATACTATCATGAGCCACTTTACAAACTGTTAAGCTTCCTAAAAGTTAGTTAATCTCAAAGAATCCTACTAAGTTATTACGAAGCCTAACTATCTAGATTACACGAGTTAACACTCAAGTGTATCACTTTAGCTACAATAACTTTCAACCACTCAAGTAACTCTCATTTCACTTTCCTCTATCATCTCCAATTCACTTTGTAACACTTTCAAACCACTCCGATGTTTCCTTTTCATCGAACTAATTATAGTTCCAAAATTCCTCCACTAACTTCCGAATTAAAGTCTCTAACCAAACTTAACTTCTAAGAAGCTAAATCCCGCTTAACTTCGATAAAAAATAACATAACGAAACTTAATTCATAAAAACAACTAACTTTCATTTTAAACTCACCTTGTAAACGAAGTCAACTCCGAAACACCGGTTGACGAAGAATCACGATCGATGCACGAAACCTCTAAAAGTAACGGGACGTTACAATTAATTTAAACTACTTAAGTATAATTGAAGTTAAACTATTTGAATTAATTACCCTACTTTAAATTAATTGATTTAATTAAAGTAATCTAAATTACATTAATTAAACTAAAATTAAAAGTTAAACTAGTGTAATTATAAATTAATTTAGTTTAATTTTATTAAATTAAAGTAAACTATCTTAAATAAACTAAATAAGTAATTAAACTAAATTAGATTAAGTAATTAAATTAATTACTACTTAAATTGAATCAAAGTAAACTAAGTTAGATTAATTAAACTAAAATTACTTAAAGTAACAAAATTAAAGTAAACTAATTAATTAGTTAATGTAAACTAAAATGTTATGAATTAAACAAAAGTAAACTAAATAATTGATTACACAAATTTAGATTCATTAAACAAAAACTAATTAAATTAACAAAACTAAACTAAACTACTTAATTAAAAACTAAAAACTAAAACTAAGTAAACTAAATTCTTAAACTAAACTTCAATTTGATACAAAAACTAACCTCGTAATCGAAACCGGGATTGGGGGTTGAGGGTTTTAGGTTTAGAGTAAGAATGGGAACGGGAACGAGAAGAAATAACGGGGAACGGGAGAGGGGAAAGAGAGAAAAGAACAAAAAGAGAGGAAGAAAAAGAGAAAGGCAGAAAAAAAGAAAGGGGGAAAAAAAGAAGAAACGGGGGAAAGGAAAGTGATGGGAGTTTAAATCATAATTTGCGACCAACTGGTCGCAAATATGTAATTATGACAAGAAACGAAAGGTCGCGCGTGCTGGGGAAAATGGCGACCAAATGGTCACATTTTCAGAGATATTTGCGACCAAATGGTAGCATTTATTGTAAAAGCGACCATTTGGTCGCCCAGTTACCATTATCAAGAACAGCTGTCATATCACGAGTCCCATCAAACATTGCGACCATCTGGTCGTAATAATGAAATTCACCGCCAAATATTACGACCAGATGGTCGCATTGTTTAAATTCACAGCCATAAATTTCATGAATATTTAAACTTACAGCCCATATTTGCGACCATATGGTCGCAATTTCACTTGTATTTTTAAAAAAATATAATTATACTTTTCCAAAAATGTGACCATTTGGTCGCCTTTCTCTCCAAAATTACTACCCTAAACCCTAAAAAACCCTAAACCCTAAAATGCGACCATTTGGTCACCTTTCCCTTCTAAATTACTACCATGTGGTCACCTTTTTTGTGAAATTGCGACCACCTTGTCACAAATATTAATATTTATATACTTTTTTTTATATTGGGTTACTTTCTGATATTTACATATGACGGGAACTCTTGTTTCCATGTTGTTATATTTATTGATATTTTTCTTCATGATTTTCGAGATAAATTTTTGTAATTCTTGATTTGGAACTATTTGATTCTATTTAAGAGTTTTTTTTAATAGATATAGATAATTTTATTCTTGTTTTTCAAGATAGAAAGTGCTAGAAGGGAACCAAATAGACTATTGAAGATGTATATTTATATATAATTTGCATCCACATATTCATTCGAAGCAATTCCACTGCAGAATCCGATATAAACATGTCAAAGTTGAAATCAAGAGGAATATTTCTTATAATAAAAAAAAAAAGTTAATTTCATTTTCATCGTATTTCATCATCTTTTGATTTTAAGTTTGGTCTATTGCTTTATTCATAATTGTAAATGCTTTACTTGAACAAAAAAGAGTCAAAAGGACTAGATTCAACTAGAGGTTTAAGGAAAATATAATTCTTCTCTGTACAATATTATTGTTCTCTCTTTGTATGAAATTCAGATATTTCAAGACGATGTTAAATATTATTATTTACTCTACACAAATTTTAGAAAAATCTAAAGGCGTTTAGATAGCTTCTTGATCTTGAAGAGTTTTATATTAAATGAAAGTGAATAATTTTTATTTAATTGACATTATTATTATTGTTAAGAAATGTAATCAATAAAATTAACCACATCTTGAAATTTTGGAATTATTGGTAATTTTTTCAATCATCTATTCTTATTTTTATTTTTTCTTTCGTAAGTTTATAATGTAATTTTCCTTTTACTTTATCTATTTTACCCCATAAATACAAGGGGGAAAAAATCAACAATCATTAAAGATTTTATTTGTTCATAAAATAAATATAATTTAAAAATTGATTAACAAACATTTAACTAATACACATAAAACTCTTAAAATATAAAATTGAATTGTAAAATAAGACTAAAAATTCCACGTGCATCGGACGTGTTAAAAAACTAGTTATTTATAAATTATTGGTCATATAAAATCACAGAATTTGCGACCATCCGGTCACTTTCTAATGTGACCATATGGTAGCTTAATTCCTGCCAAAATTTTAAGCTACCACTGCTCAATAAAGGTCACAAAAATTGCGACCAGGTGGTCACTTTTAATTGTGACCACTTGGTAGCTTTTTTCCCTCCAAAATTACGCGCCATTTTTTGCTACCAAGGCATATTTCAGTCACAAAAATGCGACCAGATGGTCGTTTTGTTAGGTGACCAAGTGGTCGCTTCTTTTGCGCCATAATTTCGAGCCATTTTTTATGACTACTTCTACTTTTGGTCGCAACGTGCAAAAAAAGTGACCAGGATGGTCACTTAGAGTCAACCTTCAAAGAAAGTGACCAGGTGGTCACCAGAAAACTACCACTTTTTTTTTGTCGCAAATTTCTGGTCGCATTTTCACAGTTTTTTTGTAATGTTCAGTACTCCTGTAACGACTCGATTTTTCGTAAAATCCTTTAAAACAATTACGCAGCGGAAAACTTGATTTTACAGAAAAACGGCATGGGTTCGTTTAAAATTCGGATAAACCAAAACCTGTTTTACACTGGCTCAAATCAGAAAAGAGCAGTAAACCTGGAATGCGCATTCCATACCATGATAAAACTTTTAAGAATGTTTAAATTCCAAAAATATAAACACAAATTATACAATTGCTCCACCGAGCTCAAAACGAAACATAATAAAAGTAGTAAAATGATCATGAGCATTCAAGGATGCTTCACCCAAAACCATATATGTTCTTGCCCATTCATTGTCTCGAGTAGTCACGCGGCGCCACCTCCTCTACCTCGTCCTCTACCACGAGTCTTACCTGAAAAAAATTGTAATTGTAGCAACATAGCATAAAAATGCTAGTGAGAGTAAAATGAAAGCAAGTAATCCTATGAATCACAATTCATGTCCGAAATTGTGTCCAAAGGCCTATATTTTAATTTTACTATCCATTCCACACTCCAAATTCCGTATATAATCAACATAAATAGTGTGCTTCCTGAAAAGTAACGATATCAAGACTTAAAGTAAAAGTACTCGTTATTACTAAGTCTTACTACTGAATTCTAAAGATTATATAATGGTATACTAACTATCTTTGTTACCAAACAAGTTTCATCGTATCATAAAACTGTATGGACCGAAGTCAACATACCATCGTGTACCATATCACAAACCATCGTAACTCTCATCACATCGGATATTAGGAATTTCCCCATATAGGTCTCAGGAATTTCACCATATAGATATCAGGAATTTCACCATATAGATATCAGGAATTTCACCATATAGGTCTCAGGAATTTCACCATATACGTCTCAGGAATTTCACCATATAGGTCTCAGGAATTTCACCATATAGGTCTCAGGAATTTCATCATATAGATATCAGGAATTTCACCATATAACAAATCATCGCACCATGATACCGTATGGAGCGTATCACATACTATCATGTGCCATAACACATATCCTCGCACCATGATACCGTATGGAGCGTATCACATAGTATCATGTGCCATATCACATATCGTCGCACCATGATACCGTATGGAGCGTATCACATACTATCATGTGCCATAACACATATCCTCGCACCATGATACCGTATGGAGCGTATCACATAGTATCATCTGCCATATCACATAGTACCGTATAGAATCCATCAAGCTCCCTAGTAAGTTAGATAAAGTTCCACTAAACTACTAAAGAACATAAACCGCTTGAATTACACGAGTCAATACTCAAGTGTAAATTCTATGCCACTTTAACTGCCAAATCTCTTAAAGTTCCTTATTCAATCACTTTTATCTAAAGTCTCCAAATCATCTTATAAACCACTCATAAATTCTCTTTTTCTTCCAAAACCATAAGTACACCAAAGCCACGCCACTCACATCCGAGTTAAAGTCTCCAACCAAGTATAACTTCCGGAAGTTAGTTCCCCTCTTAACCTAGATAAATAATAACGTAATGAAACATAACTAATAAAATTAATAACTTCCATTTTAAACTCACCTTAGATTGAAATCGAACTTCGAAAGTGTCGGATAGATCCCACGCGAGCAATTACCAACCTAAAAATAAGTTAAATCCAATAAATATTAATTAACCAGAAATTGAACCATCGACGTCTAAACGCGTAAAACAACGAAAAACCGGTTTTTAGCCTTATGGTGCTCTCGGCCATAGGAGAGAAAATGAGGTTCGTGTTTGGTTTTTCGACTTTTAGGCATTTTAGAGGTGTTTCGGGTTGGTTTTAGGTACTTTGGAGGTTCGAATTATCAGTGGGTAACCGTGATTTAAGGTTTTACACAATACTTGATTCCCGAAAAATTAAGTAAAATACAAAACAATAACAAACTAAACACCCCAACCATCACCAAGTGAGAGAAAACAAATGGAACGGGTTTTTCAATCGACTCGGGTTTAGGTCCAAGACAAAAAACCTCATCCAAAGTGATTTTTCCTAACTAGAATTCACAAACAACACCCAGGAAAAACGAATCAAGGCTTACATACAAGATTGGAAATAAAGAAAACACAAAAACCAATTTCTTCCTCACCTTGTATCTCCTGTATCTTTAATGGATTGGCCGGATTGATGAGATGGGTAGAAAGATCGTCTCGAGAGCTTTCCAACTAGCTAAGGCATGATGAAAACGGTCGAGAAACGAAGCCGGGGCGACAATTTCTTTCTCTTCTCTTTTTTTCTCTCTAGGCTACGGGTTTGGGAATGGTTTTTCACTTCTCTTTTCTTTCTTTTTCTTATCATTATCCTTAAAATATGAAGTGGATATATATAAAGATATTTTGGTAAAAGACCATACTGCCCCTCATCTTATTTCCTTAGGAAAACTTATTCCGGGTGCTCGTTATTTCACATTTCTAAATCCAAAACAACTTGACTACTTCTAATCTATCTTAAAAGTATTTAACAATAAATAATGGGCCCGCTAATAAATTTTAATACGTCCAAATCTAATTTAAGCTAATAAAACGATTAAAAAGCTTTCGAACGAAATTAACTACTAAATTCTAAATTACTAATTCTAAAATTAAAATAAATACTTTGATTAAAGTAAATGAAAAAATAAATGAAATATTAAATAAATAAAAAAAATTTCACCCCAAAAAGAACGGGACATTACAGTCTACCCTCCTTAAAAGACTTTTTGTCCTCGAAAAGCTCACTTATTAAGTGAAAAGGGAGGGTACTTAGACTGCATTTTGTCCCCACGTTCCCACGTAAACTCCTTCAGCACTTGGTTCTTTTTGCAATACTTTGACCAAGTTGCTCACCATGTTTCTCAACACTTAGGTTCGGATGCTAGGATCACAACTTGCGTCTCTTCCTAAGACTAGCTAGCATTCCAAACCACTTAATAAAATATAAACGTTCATAAACACGATTATCAGGACTTTAACCATATCGGATATCAGAAAAATAAAGAGAGTATCATAACACTGACAAGGTACTTGTAGCAACAGTACCAGATGACTCAGCATCATCTCAAATAGTGGCAAAGACACGGGCATGCTGTCGTGTCTGATTGAGATTATTCTAACTTTGTCCCCGACCCTAACCCTGACCTGAACTCTGATCCTCACTCAGCTGTGGTGTCTGTAAACTAGGGGCAGAAAGGTCTAATATGTCCGGTCTGTCCACACTGAAAGCACCTCATCAACGTACACGAACCTAGGTGATACTCAGTACAATTATGACAGTAGGGTAAACGAAGAGCCTGTCTATGTGATTGTGTTCCTCGACTTGGAAGGTCATCAACAGCCTTCCTCTTCTGAGAAGAGGCCTGTGCAGCAATCTCAAAGGCCTTTTTCTCTGAATCCCCAATATCCAATGCTAAAGCAACATTCAAGGCATCGAGATAATTAGCGAGCGAAGAAAGCTCGTACCGCCTCGTAGCTCTTCCCTCAAACCTACAATAAACCTTTTTCTCTTCTCCTCAGGATCAGTAACTTGTTTAGTGGCAAATTTTGACAATCTGTCAAACTCTCTCTCATACTCCACAACAGACCTATCATCTTGTCTGAGTGTGAGAAACTGTATCTCTAATTGATCACGGGTATCCTCGGGATAATACTTCTCAAAGAACTTTTCCCTGAACGTTTCCCAACTAACGTGCAACTCAGGGCTGAGAGTATGGGATAAACCTTTCCACCAATACAAAGCATCATCAACTAAAGAATAGGTCCCACAATGGACCTTCAAATGATCTGGACATTTAAAAAACTCAAGTACCCTTTCTATCCTGGTGATCCATTTTTCAGCATCTACAGGATCGGTAGATGTCCCATCAAACTCAGGAGTATTATACCTGATATACTCTTTCAAAGTTTTTCTAGCATCAGTAATACCAGACTGGTCTACCACGGGAGTGGGTACTCTGTCCTCCACCACCTCGTAACAGGTCTAAAACGTACTCCTCTGAAATGGTGACACTACGACCTTGACCAGGTGTCTAATCAACTGGAGGCTCATCCTCCTAATATACAGGTGGAGGGGGTGGCGGTGTAACTGCCCTCGCCCGATCCCTACCTCGTACTCCAGCTTGTCCTCTGCTCCGACCTCTCCTAGGTATCACTGCCCTCGGAAGCATACTGAAATCACAATCAGAAAAGCCTCACATGAGATACCAGGAAGTAAAAGCAAAACTACAATTACACTTGTCGAAAGAGAAGGTTCTAAGGATACCTGGCACCGTTGACCTCCAACAATGATTGAACAAGAACAAAATCAAACCATGAAACATGCGATGCATGTGGTCTACAGAACCAAAAAGGCTCTGATACCAACTGTAACGACCCGATTTTTCATAAAATACTTTAAAACAATTACGCAGCGGAAAACTTGATTTTACAGAAAAACGGCATGGGTTCGTTTAAAATTCGGATAAACCAAAACATGTTTTACATTAGCTTAAATCAGAAAAGAGCAGTAAACCTAGAATGCGCATTCCATACCATGATGAAACTTCTAAAGAAAGTTTAAAGTCCAAAAATATAAACAAAAATTATACAATTGCTCCACCGAGGTCAAAACGAAACATAATAAAAGTAGTAAAATGATCATGAGCATTCAAGGATGCTGCACCCAAAACCGTATATGTTCTTGTCCATTCATTGTCTCGAGTAGTCACGCGGCGCCACCTCCTCTACCTCGTCCTCTACCATGAGTCTTACCTGAAAAAAATTGTAATTGTAGCAACATTAGCATAAAAATACTAGTGAGAGTAAAATGAAAGCAAGTAATCCTATGAATCACATTCCATGTAAGAAATTGTGTCCAAAGGCCTAGATTTCAATTTTACTATCCATTCCACACTCCAAATTTCGTATATAATCAACATACATAGTGTGCTTCCTGAAAAGTAACGATATCAAGACTTAAAGTAAAAGTACTCGTTACTAGTAAGTCTTACTACTGAATTCTAAAGATTAGATAATGGTATACTAACTATCTTTGTTACCAAACAAGTTTCATCGTATCATAAAACTGTATGGACCGAAGTCAACTTACCATCGTGTACCATATCACAAACCATCATAACTCTCATCACATCGGATATCAGGAATTTCACCATATAGGTCTCAGGAATTTCACCATATAGATATCAGGAATTTCACCATATAGATATCAGGAATTTCACCATATAGATATCAGGAATTTCACCATATAGGTCTCAGGAATTTCACCATATAGGTCTCAGGAATTTCACCATATAGGTCTCAGGAATTTCACCATATAACAAATCATCGCACCATGACACCATATGGAGCGTATCACATACTATAATGTGCCATAACACATATCCTCGTACCATGATACCGTATGGAGCGTATCACATACTATCATGTGTCATATCACATATCGTCGCACCATGATACCGTATGGAGCGTATCACATACTATCATGTGCCATAACACATATCCTCGCACCATGATACCGCATGGATCGTATCACATACTATCATGTGCCATATCACATATCGTCGCACCATGATACCGTATGGAGCGTATCACATACTATCATGTGCCATAACACATATCCTCGCACCATGATACCGTATGGAGCGTATCACATACTATCATGTGCAGTATCACATATCCTCACACCATGATACCGTATGGAACGTATCACATACTATCACGTGCCATAACACATCTCATCGCACCATGATACCGTATGGAGCGTATCACATAATATCATGTGCCATATCTCATAGTACCGTATAGAATCCATCAAGCTCCCTAGTAAGTTAGATAAAGTTCCACTAAACTACTAAAGAACATAAACCGCTTGAATTACACGAGTCAATAATCAAGTGTAAATTCTAAGCCACTTTAATTCCCAAATCTCTTAAAGTTCCTTATTCAATCACTTTCATCTAAAGTCTCCAAATCATCTTATAAGACTTCCAAAATACTCATAAATTCTCTTTTTCTTCCAAAACCATAAGTACACCAAAGCCACGCCACTCACATCCGAGTTAAAGTCTCCAACCAAGTATAACTTCTGGAAGTTAGTTCCCCTCTTAACCTCAATAAACAATAACGTATTGAAACATAACTCATAAAATTACTAACTTCCATTTTAAACTCACCTTAGATTGAAATTGAACTTCGAAAGTGTCGAGATAGATCCCACGCGAGCAATTACCAACCTACAAAAAAGTTAAATCAAATAAATATTAATTAACCAGAAATTGAACCATCGACGTCTAAACGCGTAAAACGACAAAAAACCCGGTTTTTAGCCTTATGGTGCTCTCGGCCATAGGAGAGAAAATGAGGTTCGTGTTTGGTTTTTCGACTTTTAGGCATTTTAGAGGTGTTCCGGGTTGGTTTTAGGTACTTTGGAGGTTCGAATTATCAGTGGGGTAACCTTGATTTAAGGTTTTACACAATACTTGATTCCCGAAAAATTAAGTAAAATACAAAACAATAACAAACTAAACACCCTAACCATCACCAAGTGAGAGAAAACAAATGGAACGGGTTTTCCAATTGACTCGGGTTTAGGTCCAAGACAAAAACGTCATCCAAAGTGAGTTTTCCTAACTAGAATTCACAAACAACACCCGGGAAAAACGAATCAAGGCTTACATACAAGATTGGAAATAAAGAAAACACAAAAACCCATTTATTCCTCACCTTGTATCTCCTGGATCTTTAATGGATTGGACCTATTCATGGGATGGGTAGAAAGATCGTCTTGAGAGCTTTCCAACGAGCTAAGGCACGATGAAAACGGTCGAGAAACGAAGCCGGGGCGACAATTTCTTTCTCTTCTCTTTTTTTCTCTCTAGGCTACGGGTTTGGGAATGGTTTTTCACTTCTCTTTTCTTTCTTTTTCTTATCATTATCCTTAAAATATGAAGTGGATATATATAAAGATATTTTGGTAAAACACCATACTGCCCCTCATCTTATTTCCTTAGGAAAACTTATTCCGGGTGCTCGTTATTTCACATTTCTAAATCCAATACCACTTCACTACTTCTAATCTATCTTAAAAGTATTTAACAATAAATAATGGGCCCGCTAATAAATTTTAATACGTCCAAATCTAATTTAAGCTAATAAAACGACTAAAAGGCTTTCGAACGAAATTAACTACTAAATTCTAAATTACTAATTCTAAAATTAAACTAAATACTTTGATTAAAGTAAATGAATAAATAAATGAAATATTAAATAAATAAAAAAAAATTCACTTCAAAAATAACGGGACGTTACAACTCCCTTCAAGCATAAAGAGGGTATTCACATGTCTAGTGAAGGCTGTAATTTGTTGCATGAGGTAAACACCATCTTCTAGTTCTTTTTAATTTTTAGTTTCTTAACTTGGTGACTTATTCTTGTGAAATTCATAGAAAATAAATGATTTCATATTGTTTATTGCTTTTAATTGTGTAGCATCATGGTAGCTTTTCTCTGAGGCATTGGCTCTAACAAAAAGATTGGCTTTCAATCTTGGAAGCTACTCTTGCATAGGACAAGGGGTTTGCCAGAAAGGTAGGCGATTCCACAACTGGAGGACCTGCAGTCTCCCGTCAATCACACTCGTTCAAGTATTAATGAGGGACATTTTGATTGGTGTAGGTGTATGAACTATAGAAAGTTGGATAAATCTGAAATTAAAAGTGGATAGATCTTGATGCATTTCGTGTATTTATTTCAGGTGAATTACTTGGAGTTGAAGATTGGCATCTAGTATAGAATAGTGGAGAAGGAAGCAAAAGACATGACAATAGCCATATTCTTATTAAAAAAAAAGTAATTTGGTTTGTCCATACTCAGGAAACCATAAAAATCAGTAAATTTGATTTAAAATCATTGTGATTGATGTTTGGTCAAAATTATAATAAATTTTGCTAACAAAAGCAAGAGGAGTAGAGGTTTACTGTGAAAATGGTTCTTTGGAAAAGGGGTTTATATTTCGTTCTTCAATCTTACATCTGCTTCTGTTATGCAATTTTTTCACTGAGCTTTTGACATGCTTTTTAGGTTGGTGGCAAATGCACTTGATGCAACATTTTCAAAGGGGGCTGCAATTTCCATTGACATGCCAATGACGGTTCATGCGGTTATTATATATTTAGCCATTGTTCTAGCTGAATTTATTGTGGTGTCATTGTACCAAAGGCAAAGGGTATCTTTACTCGGGTAATTTCATTTTTGAAACAACTCATATCTGAGTATAATTACCTATGTTGAGAAACTTGCTGGTATATAACCCACTTGCTCATTTAATGGAAGGGAAATAATGGATAAGGAACATAAACTGAGATATTTGATTCTGCATCTGTTCAAAGTGAAGAACAAAATGCCGAATTTCATTAGCTTTTACATGTGACTTTGTTCTTCTAAAAACTTGCTTCCACTTAATTTCCATATCATTCTTGCTGGTTTGATTGGTTAATGTAGTAACTTGACAGGATTGTTACCATAACTTCAATAAGTTACTCAGAATCTACGCCTCTAAAAGATTCTTGTTGTAGCTGGCTTTGTGGAAGCTTTAATGCCTGATGTTACTAAGCTCATGGGTAAAATATTTGTGATCCCGACAATTGAAAACATCCCAGGAATTGAATTGCGAGAACAAGATCTATCATGGGAAGAATTTCTTTAAAGGGCACCAAAACTTCCAAGGTAATGCTGCAATCACTATGTGTAACGTCCCGTTATTTTGAAGTGAATTATTTATTTATTTATTTATTTTAATTTAAGTATTTAGTTTAATTATTATTTTTGTAATTTAGAATTTAGTAGTTAATTTCGCTCGAAATACTTTTTAATCGTTTTAATACTTTAAATTTGCTTCAGTGACATTAATAATTATTAATAGGCCAATTAATAATTATTAATCACCTTTAGATTAATTTAAGAGCTTCGGGTTTCGATTTAGAAGTCAAAAGTCATAAAAGGACGCAACTGTCATTTCCAAATTTTTTAAAAATATCAAAACACTATTCACTCTTCTTTAAAAATCACAAAATTGACTATTTGACTTCATTTTCTTCTTCTTTTCTTCTTCTCCTTGCCGTGGAGACCATCCACCATGGAAGGGTTTTGATTTTTCTTGGCTTTTCTTCGTTTCTCGGCGGATCGTCGTGTTTTCGGTTGCGTTGGATTAGTAGGGACAATGGATATCTATCCAACCTACCTTTTCAGAGTTTCCTGTCCTCTAAGGGAAGTCCCAAAAAGTAAGTTTTCAAAACTTTTTATATGGATTTGTTCGTTTTTTCTTATAAATGAGTTTTGAAGTTGAAATCATGAATTTCTATCAAGGAATTTGACGTTTTTGAGCCCGGATTTTCGAAAAACACTATTCATCCGAAATTACTATTCATCTGAAATCACTATTCACCCAAAAATACACACTTGTCCTCATCTTAGTTATGAGTTGTAATATGTTGTGCAATTGGTGAATTGTAGGTGCGATTGCTCGGTTGTTGATTCGTGGGAAATTGGAGACTTGGAGCAAATCTTATTTGGCTAAGGTGAGAATAAATAGAATTTAAAGTAGTTTTAGAAACCGAATAAGTTGAACGGTTTGTAGAATCAGAACTTGAGATTAGGATTCGATTCTAAGAGTAAAAGAAAGTGAGCTAGTGCGCTTAGGTTTAGGAGCTAGTTCTTTGGGTGAAAACTTTGGAGTTTTTTGAGGGAACGTTGAACTTTTGAAAGTTCTAAGTTAGAATCATTCCGGAGATCAAAATGGATCATTGCAAGTTAAAGGATCCAAACTTTTAGATAGAATGGTTAAATGAACTCGAAAATAGAACCTTTGATTTTATTTGGAAGTTTAGAATTCTTGGAAGTGTAGATTACTTATTTAAGATAAGATCTACTTTATTTAAAGTATTGTTGGTTCTGTTTACTTATTGTAAATCCGAAATTTCTATTTATTTACTTTATGCATAAGGACATCTATGATCCTTTTACTTTATGCACTTTACTTTATGTCCTCTACTTTATGCCCTTTCGATTATGTTGAATGTTTATATTTACTTTACTTGCACTCGAAAGCATAAATCATATCATATCATATTGCATTATTGTTTATTGGGAGGAATAATGAGGCAATGCATAGACTGAGTGTGCTTGCATTGTCTGGTATTATTCATTTTATATTTCCGTATATGTACATGAGGAATGCTAAAGGACTGCGGGACTTTGCATGATCGGAGGAGATGAATAATGGGATAATGATGGAACTATGCGAGTTCACATTATCTGGTATTATCCATAATTACTATGATACATATACGAAGATACAGAGTGAATGAACTGATCTACGGGAGCTTCATTACCTGTATTCGGTGAGTGAGATAATGAGGTGAATGAACTGACCTACGGGAGCTTCATTACCAGACATTATTCACTAGAGATGGGAAGATATTATAGAAAAGACTTTGTATATTTTATTTTGGAAAGTGAGTTTAATGAGGTGAATGAACTGACCTTGTAACGTCCCATTATTTTGAAGTGAAATTTTTTATTATCATTATTATTTTTTATTTTATTTTATTTAATGTTATTTATTTATTTCAATTTAAGTATTTAGATTAATTATTATTTTTTAATTTCTATTTTTGTAGTTAATTTCGCCCAAAATCCTTTTTTAATCGTTTTAATACTTTAAATTCATTTTGGTGACATTAATAATTATTAATAGGCCAATTAATAATTATTAATCACCTTTAGATTTATTTAAGAGCTTCGGGTTTCGATTCATAAGTCAAAAGCCATAAAAGGACGCAACCGTCATTTCCAATTTCTTAAAAATATATAAACACTATTCCCTATTCTTCTTTAAATGATCATTGACCAAGATTTGACCTTCATTCATTCATTTCTCCTCCTCCAAGCCGTGGGTATGAGTTTTGGGAGAGAAATTTTTGGCTTTTCTTTGTTTCTCTGCAGATCGGCTCGATTTCGGTTGCATCGGAAAGCCCTCGGGTTTAGGATTCATTTCCACCCAACCATCGTACCTTTCTCCCATGATCCACGGAGTTCTCGATAAGTTTATTTTCAAATCCTAAGCTCCAAATAGTGTTTTAATGGAGTTTTCATTTTGAATCTTCGATTTCTTGCCGTTAAACTCGATGACTTTTATTACGAGAGTTGTTTTTAGTGATTTTGACAACTTTCGCTAACCCTAAAACTGAGTTTCAGTCGAAACCCTTCCCATTTGAAATTTACCTTTTTGGGTTTGATTATGGATTATAAATTAATGAATTATTGTTTATTTAAATTCAATTCGGGAAAGCGCATAATGTTCAAAAACCCTAATTATCGATACCCATTGAAATCGGGACTATCGAAATTGCTTGAAACCAACTCGAAACACATCTAAATTGCTTAAAAGTTGGAAAACCAAAACCAAAACCCTTTTGTGGGGGGGGGGAGGGGGGCGAGAGCCTCAAAGTTGGGTTGTTGGGTTTTTCATCGTTTTAAACGCTTAGATGTTGTTTGATCGTTAGTTGACTTATTTATGATTGTTAGATGTAATTCTAATTGTAGGTGGTTTGAACTTTGTATTGACCGCGTTATCGAAGGTTTGGATTGAAATCTTCTTTTACAAAAGTGAGAATAGTTAGGATTTAAAGTAATTATAGAAAGCGAATAAGTGTGATGGTTTGTAGAATTGGAAACTAAGATTAGAATTCGAATCTAAGATTAGAGTGTTAGGAATGGTGTCCTAGAACTTGTAATTATTTAATAATAATAATTTATTAAGAATAAATTAAATAAATAAACATAAGTTCTTTATATTATCTAGATTGATTCAATTAAAGATATTAGGAATATATGGAAATATATAAATATCAAACATTCAAATAGTAAACCCTAAGTTACTCTTATGAAATCACGACTTAGTATGTGAGTCATACGAGAGGATTAAAGTCGAGATGAGTACCTTAAAAGTGTCTACAGTAAATGGATAACGTTCGGGAACCTTATCCTGGTAACACTGTTGATAGCTTCGCATTTTGTTTATAGACAAATGATCTAATCCTGATCATTCATGTGGGAGACATGAAATGGAAGTATCATATGCAATGTTGATTGTATAAGACAGGACCACGATGTTCGATCAAATTTCTCATTAGTACCGTTTACGAGAAATAATCGAATATCAAACTAAGTTTATCAACCGTGATAGATCTCAATCCTGAGTGAAATGCGGACTCCTATTTATGGAGTTATGTTCTTTGATTCACATGGTTGAGAGCGATCTGTAAGAACGCTCAATACACTCCTGTTTTGGGAACATGGCTAGATAAGTAGCTGGGAACTCATTTTCACGAGATGGAATTCATAACTTTCCTATAAATTAACGGTATCAGTGCGATACCTAAACATTTTAGGAACTTTAGGAAACTCCCTTGATGTACTGATTCGAGACATGAACAAGTGGCGCCACGACTTCTATTGATCACAAAAGTATATTATGTGTAGTTCGACTAAAGATAATGTTCATTGGAGAATCAGTGGGAACACAAGGATAAAGCGGTAATTACAGGGGCAAAACGGTAAATTTATTCGCCTGTAATTATGAGGGTTCCACGTGAAGGATATATCACAGATATAAATAAAAGATAAACTAAATGGACATAACTCATCTATAGTGAGGGGAGTTCAGCTATGAATCTATAGTGGAATTATTCATAGTTAGATAATAAGTAATTAATTGATTATGAGTTAATCACTTAATTGACTAATTATTAAGCCCATGATCTATAGGTCCATCGGGTCCCTATGCTAGCCCAAATATCGTTGTAGCAAAACTAAGTTATTAATTTAGCTTAGGAAGAACAAACAATTTAAGTAATTGATTTTACTTAAAATTAGGCAATATTAATTATTTGAATAATGAGATTATTTCAATGAAAATTAATATTAATATTATTAATATTGATACAATATTAATTGTTTAAATAAAGAGTTTATTTAAATGGAAATTAATATAACATTATCAATTATAATATTTTATGGCAAAATTAATTGTTTAAATAAATAAATTATTTAATCGGGAATTAAAGTTAATATTATTAATTATTTAAATAATGAGTTTATTTAAATGGAATTAATAATTGATATTATTAATTAAATAATGAGTTTATTTAATTTAATAATAAATATTAGAGAGAATTAAATTCAATTTGTTAAAGAAACAAATTGGTTTTGACCCAAAATAATTAATTAATTGAATAAGATTCAATGGTAATTAATATATTATTTTTTTGGCTAAATGTGTTTTATTAGAAATTATTATTTGAATTTTTTTTCTAATTTTAAATACATACATAATTATTAAAATAAATAAAAGTAAATAAATTATAAAAATATATAAAATTTTCAAATCCCATCATCTCTTCTCGCATTACGTGCGTCCATGGTGGAGATATTAGAGATTTAGAGTTTTATATATATTTATTTTTATTTTTATTTTTCTATTTTAATAATTTGGAGATAAGCTTTATCTAATTAGATTAGATATCATATTTTCCTATAAATATGACCATTGGGATTCATATTTGATACACTTCTCACTTTAATTAGAAAAGTGAAAATTCTCTCTCAAGTTTTTGCCCAATTGCCGATTTTCCTTAAGGAAAAATTTAGAAGAAATTTTTCTTCTTTTGTTCTTCCAGTTCGATTCCCACAAGTCGGTTTTGCTTTCGATCGGGATATAGCATAGAAGATCGGTGTTGCTGAGGATTTGATGCTGTAAAGAAACCTCCAACCGATTCTCCATATATTACTCAATGTAAGTTTTAGAGTTTTAATTTTCGAAAATTTAAAGCATGAATCTACATGTTTTTATCACAAATTGCATGATGTTAATAGATCCGTTATTAAATGTTAATAAGTTTACTAAATAAATTTCCGCTAATTTAGTAAATCATCCCTTCATAGAGGGGATGTGAGTTAGTGCCTTTAGGATTATGAGTTAATCCTTTAAGTGAGAACTTAGGAGTTCTCGAGGAAACTATTGAATCTTAGAAGATTCTAAGTTAGATTCGTTTCGAAGCTTAGGTTGGATAATTGGAGGTTAAAAGATCCAAACTTGTATTTAGAACGATTAATAGAACCTCGGATTATATTGGAAGTTTAGAATCCTGGAAGGTATAGGTTAATCGTTTAAGTTATGATTTTACTTTTATTATTGTTAGCGGAGTTCAATTTATATATCGTTCTGCCGAGATTCGTATCTATTTTACTTTATGTCTTTACTTTATGCCCCTTTACTTTATACTTGTTTTGGCTACTTTATCATTTACATTTACTTTATTTACTTGTGGAAGCATATGCATAACATATTGCACCATAACATCTCGCATCATGGAAAAAAAAGTGAGAAAGAAAAGAAGGGGGAAGAATGTTGGAGACTAGGGGTAATGTCCACATCACCTTCAGAAAAAGAAAAGAAAGTGAGAAAGAAAAGAAGGGGGAAGAATGTTGGAGCCTACGGGTAGTGTCCGCATCACCTTCAGAAAAAAGAAGAGAAAGTGAGAAAGAAAAGGAGGGAGAACGATGGATCCTACAGGATAGACCACATTACCTTATTCATGCATAAGGGCGTATCCGAATCCTACGGGATGTCCTCATACATTCATGCTTACGATCGATGAAATAGAGAATCGAGATGTTTAATATTTATGCAAAGTTTATTTATTTTTCTTATTTATGTCGTAACAAGTTAATGGATGAGGATTGACTACGAGTGTTAGTAATATCATCATTTGGAGAATTTAGAATGAAATTATCTAAAGTTTGGAGAACTTTAGGATTGATTGTGTGAGAATAATTGGACACAAATCGGAAATGCGAGTTTGAGGTCTATCTTTACTTTTTATTCTTATTATTCTCACTCGGCTTATGTGACGACCCGTCACTTTTAAATAAATTAAAATCAGAGAAAACAGCGGAAGTCTTTTAATTTACGAAAAATTGGCGGGTCGTCACAGTTGGTATCAGAGCCGACGGGTTCTGTAGACTACATGCGATGCATGTTTGTATTTCATGTTTTGTTTTTAAGTCCATTCTCGAAAGTCATCATCTGAGATCAGCAGCACCAGGTATTCCTAGACCTTATCTTTAAACTCGCATTTCATTTCGATTTGGTAAAAGAGTGGTGAATCCTCTTTTACAAGTGACTTATCTTGTTTTATTGACTTTATTTCAGTATGCCTCCTAGAAGGGGTGCTCGACGAGTTGGAGTGAGAGGTAGAGGTAGGGGCAGAGCTCGGAGCCCTACACCTCCACCACCACCTCCACCTGTGATTCCTATAGTACCTCCGCCAGTGATTCCTGTTGTACCGCCACCTGTTCAGGGGCGAGGAGTTTATATTTCTGAGGAGGATTATCTGGGTTTATTGCGAGATGCTGGTAGACCAGTATTGCCTGTTGTACCACCACCTAGACCAGCTGATGTGGCAGTTGATCAGGTTGGATCTACCGAGGCTGCTAGGTTTTTGAGAGAGTATAGTAGACATGCACCTGGTGAGTTTAACGGTAGGTCTTTGGATCCATCTTTTGCTGAGCTCTGGATTGATAGAGTTGAGAGAGCTTTTGAGTTTATCAGGTGCCCGGACCATCTGAAGGTCCATTGTGGTACGTATTCTTTGGTTGATGATGCTCTATATTGGTGGAGAGGTCTCCATAGGTCACTTTCTTTGACTATGGAGGTTACTTGGAAGGTATTTCGTGAGAAATTTTATGAGAAATACTATTCTCACTGATTTGAGAGATAGATTGGAGGTGGAATTTGTGACCCTGAAACAGGGTGATAGCTCGGTGGCCGAGTATGAGCGAGAGTTTGACCGATGTCTAGATTTGCTCCTGGACGATTGCTTGATCCCGAGAGCAAGATGAGGAGATTTTTAGTAGGGCCGAGAGCCGAGATTAGGGGTCTTTTACGCACTCTGCGTCCGACTACCTATGAGGAGGCTTTAGAGTTTGCCCTTTCTTTGGATTTGGCATCCAAGAAAGGAAGGGTAAACTAGTCGCTACCAGAGAGACTTCCTCTCATAAGAGGAAGGTAGAGGGCGACTCGCTGGTCGAGTACCACCGCCACAACGAGAGACAAGCAGCCTGGCTCAGGGTGGACTTCGGTTTAGACCACCGAGGACACAGGGACAGACTCCCCATTTTTGTCGAACTGTTTTTAGTCGTCACGCTGGGAGATGTACCCTACCACAGAGGTGTCATACTTGTGGTCGGGAGGGTCATGTATCTAGATCTTGTAGAGCTTATCAAGCTCGGCCGCAGCATGGTTACCTGGGGACAGGGTATTCAAGAGAGACCTTACCAGGCACCACCGCTTTTTATGCTCCTCCGGTTAGAGGTAGAGGTCATGACCGAGGCAGAGGTCGGGCCGGGCAGAGGACGCTTTAGAGGTAGAGGTCAGGGTGGTCGAGCACGGCGAGTCAGGCTTCCACCTGTTGTTCACCGCCACGATTTTACCTCCACCACCACCGAGATTTCCTCCACCGCTCAACATCGGGCCCGAGTTTATGCTACTAGATAGGAGGCCGAGGCCGCAGTGCTTGTAGTTCTTGGTACTTTGACGGTTTTGGGCCATTCGGCCTTTGTTTTATTTGATTCTGGGAGCTAGCCACTCTTTTATTTCTTCTCTTTTGTTGAGTCGGCTATGCTAGAGTCGCACCGTTAGGGTTTGAGATGCGTGTTTCGACCCCAGGGGGAAGTTTATTATTGCCGATAGTATGATTAGCACGATGATTTGTGTTTTATGGGTTGTTGTTTGCATGCTACTTTGATTATCATGCCTATGTCCGATTTCGATGTGATTTTGGGTATGGATTGGCTATCGCCTAATCGTGCCACTATTGATTGTACAGAGAGAGTGGTTGATTTTATGAGTCCATGTGGGACTAGTGTACGCTTTCGTGGGACTAGTAGTAGATCGGTACCCATTTTGATATCGATGTTAGAAGCTAGTATGCTTCTAAGTGATGGAGCCTTGGGTTACATAGCTAGTGTGGTTGACACTTCTATACCAGGAGGCTAGTTTGAGTTCTGTGCCAGATGGTGAGGGATTTCATTGATGTTTTCCCCGATGAGTTACCCGGTTTGCCACCAGGTGAGACAGTTTGATTTTCGATTGAGGTTGCTCCTGGGACAGCTCCATTGTCCAAAGCACCATATCGTATGGCACCGGCTGAGTTGAAAGAACTCCAGAGCCAGTTACAGGGACTTTTAGACTTGGGGTTTATACGCCCAAGTGTTTCGCCGTGGGGAGCCCCGGTGTTGTTTGTGAAGAAGAAAGACGGTTCTATGCGATTGTGTATTGATTATAGAGAGTTGAACCGTGTTACGGTGAAGAACAAGTATCCTTTGCCCAGGATAGATGACTTGTTTGATCAGTTGAGGGGAGCCACTATCTTTTCGAAGATAGATTTGAGATCTGGCTATCATCAGTTGAGGATTCGGGATGAGGATATTCCCAAGACTGCATTCAGGACGCGTTATGGACATTATGAGTTTGTAGTTATGTCCTTTGGCTTGACTAACGCTCCTGCAGCTTTTATGGACCTTATGCACACGGTGTTTAGGAGGTTCATTGACTCTTTTGTGATTGTTTTTATTGATGATATATTGGTTTATTCCAAGACAGAGGAGTTGCACGCTATACACCTTCGAGAGGTTTTGACAGTATTACGAGATCAGAGATTGTATGCTAAGTTCTCTAAGTGTGAGTTTTGGCTGAGGGAAGTGGCATTTTTAGGCCACGTAGTATCGAGTAGAGGAGTATCTGTTGATCCCTCTAAGATTGAGGCAGTTACTAACTGGCCTAGATCGACGAGTGTGGCTGATATTCGTAGTTTTCTGGGACTTGCAGGCTATTATAGACGGTTTGTGCAAGATTTCTCTAAGATTGCTTCAGCTTTGACACGTTTGACCCGGAAGGGGGTTGATTTTATATGGTCTCGAGGATTGTGAGCGAGCTTTGAGGAGCTCAAGAGGAGGCTTGTGACAAGACTGTTCTAGTGTCGCCTGATAGGACCGGTGGTTTGACTGTATACTGATGCTTCCCAGAGGTCCGGGGATGTGTGTTGATGCGGCATGGTAAAGTTATAGCTTATGCTTCCGTCGATTGAAGGAGCATGAGAAGCAATATCCGACTCATGATTTAGAGTTGGCAGCTGTTGTGCATGCATTGAAGATATGGAGGCATTATTTGTACGGTGAGAAGATTATGATATTTACTGACCATAAGAGTCTCAAATATTTCTTCACTCAGAAGGAATTGAATATGAGACAGAGGAGATGGTTAGAGCTCGTCAAGGATTATGATTGTGACATTCAGTATCATCCTGGGAGAGCCAATGTAGTGGCTGACGCGCTCGGAGGGAAGTCTTCTCATTCATCGCCTTTGTCGCCTTACCTTTGAGATTGAGGTGGGATATGGAACGAGCCGAGATAGCATTGCTTCTGCCGAGGTCACCGTGAGTCCGGCTAGTTTGACAGTGGGGCCTACTTTGAGGCGGAGGATGATTGATGCTCGAGGGGAGAGGTTCATTTGCGGGCTGGTTTTAGAGAGGCCGAGTCGGATGTTCCTAGTCATTTTACTTTCTCTACGACGATTGCTCGATGTATCGTAAGAGGCTATGTGTGCCTTTAGGATCGACTTTTAGAAGGGAACTGTTGGAGGAGGCTCACAGTTCTATCTTCTCTATACATCCAGGTAGTACGAAGATGTACAGGGACCTGAGAGAGCACTATTGGTGGCCTGGGATGAAGTTTGAGATTGCGGACTTTGTTAGTAGATGTTTGACTTGTCAGCAAGTCAAGGCTTTGAGGAAGAGTCCATCGGGTTTACTTAACCCTCTGAGTGTGCCAGAATGGAAATGGGAGGAGATTTCCATGGACTTTATCAGTGGTTTGCCGAGGACGCCCAAGGGTTATGATACCATTTGGGTGATTGTAGACCGTTTGACGAAGACCGCGCACTTTATACCTGGGAGGATCACCTACCCGTTGAGACTTGGGCACGCTTGTATCTACGGGAGATCGTTAGATTACATGGTGTGCCAGTGAGGATTGTTTCGATCGGGACACTCGTTTTGTCTCGAAGTTTTGGCGAGCTTGCATTCGGTATGGGTACAGGCTTGGATTTTAGCACGCTTTTCACCCCCCAGGCACGATGGTCGAGCCGAGAGAGTTAACCGGTTCTGGAGGATATGTTGAGGGCTTGTGTTCTTGATTTTGGGGGCGGTTGGGATTCTCGGTTGTACTTGGTAGAGTTTGCTTATAATAACGGCTATCAGGCTACCATTGAGATGGCACCTTTTGAGGCACTTTATGGTAGAAAGTGTCGATCTCCACTTCACCTGGGATGAGGTTGGAGAGAGAAGGCTTTTGGGACCCGAGTTGTTACAGTTGACTAGTCAGTCTATTGACTTGATCAGAGAGAGGATGAGGGTTGCCCAGAGCAGACAGAAGAGTTATGCAGACAAACGACGTAGTCCACTTGAGTTTTCAGTAGGGGACCACGTGTTTTTGAAGGTAGCACCTATGAAGGGTGTTATGAGATTTGGGAAGAAAGGTAAGCTGAGCCCTAGATTTATTGGCCCATTTGAGATACTCGATCGAGTAGGAGCAGTGGCTTACCGATTGGCTTTACCACCTTCTTTATCGGCAGTTCATAATGTATTCCATGTATCGATGCTTCGGAAGTACATGGCAGATCCTTCTCACATGATTGATCACGAGCCGATAGTTTTGGATGCTAGTATGTCTTATGAGGAGACACCAGTTGAGATTTTAGCATTCGAGCAAAAGGTGTTGAGAAATAAAACGATTCGCTTGGTTAAGGTTCTTTGGAGGAACCAAGTGTCTGAAGAAGCTACGTGGGAGCGTGAGGATGATATGCGAGCAAAGTACCCTCAGCTTTTCACTTAGTAAGTTTACTTTTCGGGGACGAAAAGTCTTTTTAGGAGGGTTGACTGTAACGTCCCGTTATTTTGTGATAAAAAAAAAAACTTTTATTTATTTTATTTTAATTTGAGTAATTAAAATTCATTTATTTATTATTAAATTAGAATTTAGTAATTTATTTCATTTTAATTCCTTTTAATGGCTTTATTTATTTAAATACGTTTTAATGGTATTAATAATTATTAACGGGCCAATTAATAATTATTAATCACCATTGGGATAGTTTGAGATGTTCGGGACTCGTTTTTAAGCCAAAAGTCATAAAAGGGCAAAGTTGTAATTACCCAATTTGACAAAATATCTAAAAATACTATTCAATTGTCTTTAAAACTCACCTTTGACCACAAATTGACCAAATTTTGCTCATCCATTTTCCTCCTTGGCCGTGAGCTTCAAAGACAAGAAAAGGATTTTTGGTTTTTGTTCGTTTCTTGCCGGATCGACTTGATTCCGGGTCCCTTGGAAAGGTATCGGTCGTCATGAGTCTTTTCCACCTAGCCATCGTCCGTTTCTCTCGAGATCCGAGGAGTTCTCGGTAAGAATCTCTTCAAACCCTAAGCTCCAAATAGTGTTTTAATGGAGTTTTGCTTGTTTTCTTTCGATTTCTTGCCGTGAAACTCGGTGTTTGTCAATTCGGGAGTAGTTTTAAGTGTTTTTGGAAACTATTCCATAACCCTAAAACCGAGTTTCAATCAAACCCTTTCCGTTTGAAATTTACCCTTTTGGGATTGAAAATGGGTTAGAAATTAATGAATGAATGTTTATTTAAATTCAATTCGGGAAAGGGATTAATGTTCAAAAACACTATTCATCGATACCCATTGAAATCGGGATTATCGAATTTGATTAAAACCAACTCAAAACGTATTTGAATTGCCAAAAAGCCGAAAAACCAAACCCGAGACTCGTTTTTTGATGATAGGGCCGTGGGCCTCTTTGTGGGTTTTATTGGGTTTTCGTTGCTTTGTATGTTTAGTAGTTGTTTGAATGATAGTTGGTTTCGTTATTGATTGTTACGATATAATTCGTTTGTAGGTGTTTTTGAACTTCGTGATTGATTGCTCTTTCGGTGTTTAGGAGCAAAGTCTTCACTTTATTAAGGTGAGAATGATTAGTATGTAAAGTAACTATAGAAAGCAAATGAGTGTATCGGTTTGAAGAGTTTGAAACTAAGATTAGAGGGTGGTGAGTTAGTGCCCTTAGGATTAAGAGTTAATCCTTTAAGTGAGAATTTAGAAATTCTCAAGGAAAGTATTGAATCTTAGGAGATTCTAAGTTAGGTTCGATGTGAATTAAGTTTGGATCATTAAAAGTTAAAGATTCAACTTGTAATTAAAACGGTTAATAGAACCTCGGATTATTTGGAAGTTTAGAATCCGGAGGGTATAGGTTAATCGTTTAAGTTATGTTTCTAATCTTATTATTGATATCGGAGTTCGATCGTCATATCGTTCGTCCGAGATTCTTATCTATATTTATCATTATGTCATTTACTTTATGCTCTTTACTTTATGTTGAATTCGATCTCTTTAATATTCGTACCTTACTTTATTTACTTTTACAAGCATATGCAAGCATATGCATAACATTTTGCACCATTATTTGTTGTACCATAACATCTCGCATCAATGAAAAGAGAAAAGAAAAGAATGAAAGGAATGGTGGATGAGTTGAATACCCACGTTACCTTCATGCATAAGGAATGGTGGATGAGTTGAATACCCACGTTACCTTCATACATAAGGAATGGTGGATGAATTGAATACCCACGTTACCTTCATTTCATGCATAAATGGCGAATGCGTATCCTACGGGATGTACTCATTACTTTTATGCATTTGATAGATGAGAAAGAGAATCGAGATGTTATAATTTGCAAAGTTTATTTATATTTCTCATTTATGATATAACGAGTTTATGGATGAACAATAAGACTAAGTGTGCTAATTAGTATCATTTGGAGAACTTTAGGATTAGAATGTGTCGGTTTAAGTGGACACAAATCGAAATGCGAGTTTGAGGTCTATCTTTACTTTTTATGCTATTTATTCTCACCTGGGCTTAGTTTGTTAGCTCATGATATTACAACCAATTTCAGGTAATGCCTTGGCTAGAGGTCGAGGAGGAGGAGGTGGTGCTGCGTGATCGAGGGATGCTGACCTCGAGATGGACTAATGGTTTTTGTAGAGTTTATGTCTTATTTTGATGAACTTTAAGGATTTGTATTTTGTATTTGAGTCCTAAGAGTCTAATATTGATGTTTTATGATATTATATGTTTGAACTCCTGATTTGGACTTAAAGTCCATGAGATTTGATTAGAATTAAAAATTAGGTTGTAAACAGGTTTTCGGCATGCCAATTTTCAAACAAAACCACGCCAATTTTTCGTAAATTAAAAGACTTCCGCTGTTTTCTCTGATTTTAATTTATTTAAAAGTGACGGGTCGTCATAGCTTAAGTTGTTAGCTCATGATATTACAAAAATTTCAGGTAATGCCCTGGCTAGAGGTCGAGGGAGAGAAGATGGTGCTGCATGATCGAGGGATGAAGACTTTGAGATGGACTAGGTATGGTTGTAAAAATCCTTGTACATGGTTTTGTGAATTTTATATAATTTTGGAGTTGTATATTTGTAAATGGCTCTTAAGAGCTTTTGTCTTTACTTTTGTGTTTATAAATCATTTTAAACTCCTCATAGGAACTTAACGTTCCTTGTGTTTTTAGATGTCTGAATTTAAGATGTAAACAGGTTTTGGCTAGCCTATTTTCAAACATAATCACGCTAATTTTTCTTAAAATAAAAGACTCCCGCTGTGTTTTCTAATTTAAATTATTTTAAAGTGACGGGTCGTCACAGACTGTAACGCCCCGTTACTTTGTAGGTAATTTTTTTTTAATTTTTTTATTATGTTATTTTAAATAAAGTATTTAAGTTTAGTTTAAACTTAGCAATTTCGATTTTAGTAGTTATTTTCGTTCAAAAGTCTTTTCAATCCTTTTATGACTTAAAATTAGTTTCGGTGACATTAATAATTATTAACGGGCCAACGAATAATTATTAATCACCTTTAGATTATTTTAAGACCTTCGGGTTCGTATTTTTAATCAAATCATTTAAAAGGGACGTATACGTCATTTTCCAATTTCTTAAAATTTCACTATTCATCATCCTCATCTTTAAATAGTCAACCAAAGTAAATATTTTCATTCATCTTTTTCTCTTCTTCCCCTTTAGGGCCGAAACCACCATTCCTCCTCCCTCTCTCTTTCGCTTTTCTACGTTACTCGGTGGATCGCCGTAATCTTATGTCCGTTGAAAAGCTCTCATCCCGAGGATCATTTCTAACCTAGTAATCGAGGTTTTCGTTCATTTTCTAAAGGACTCAAGGTATGACAAAGTTTCTAATTTCAAGCTTTGAATAGTGTTTTAATGGAGGTTTAGATTGAAATCTTCAAATTCACACACCCAAGCTTGAAGATTTCAATCGAGGATGTCGTTTTATGTGATTTTAGAAACTTCCCTAAACCCTAAAATCAAGTTTGAGTTAAAAACTCGTCTCGTGTTAATTTCTCTCACTTGACCAAGATTAGGGTGTTTAGTTGCCATGATTTTACGTTTTACTTAATTTTTCGTAAATCGATTATTATGTAAAACCCCAAAATATGGTGACCCATTGATATCTTTGTTTTCAAAGGATCCTAAATCAACACGAATCATCTCTAATAGTGCTTAAAAGATTGAAAACCGAACCCGAACCCTCTCTTCCTTGTTGGGCCGTGGGTCCCTTAGGGTTTAAATCAGGGGTTTTCACCGTTTTATGAGTTTAGATGTCATAAGTTCGATTTTCGGATAATTAATGATTGTTAGGTGTATTTGATATGTAGGTTTGTGATCGATTGCGTGACTTTGACTTCGGCACTTTGGAAGCTTGGATTTCACATCTAAGGTGAGTTTAAAATGGAAGTTAGTAATTTTATGAATTATGTTTCATTACATTATTGTTTATCGAGGTTAAGAGGGGAACTAACTTCCGGAAGTTATACTTGGTTGGAGACATAAAACTCGGATGTGAGTGGAGTGGTTTTGGTGTACTTATGGTTTTGGAAGTAAAAGAGGAATCATGAGTGGTTTGGAAGTCTTATGAGATGATTTGGAAACTTTAGATGAAAGTGAATGACTAAGGAACTTTAAGTGATTCGGGAGTCAAAGTGGCTTAGAAATTACACTTGAGTATTGACTCGTGTAATTCAAGCGGTTTATGTTCTTTAGTAGTTTAGTGGAGCTTTATCTAAGTTACTAGGGAGCTTGATGAATTCTATATGATATGTGATACGGCACATGATAGTATGTTGATACGCTCCATACGGTATCATGGTGCGATGATATGTGATACGACACATGATAGTATGTTGATACGCTCCATACAGTATCATGATGCGATGATATGTGATACGGCACATGATAGTATGTTGATACGCTCCATATGGTATCATGGTGCGATGATATGTGATACGGCACATGATAGTATGTTGATACGCTCCATACGGTATGATAGTGCGATGATATGTGATACGGCACATGGTAGTATGTTGATACGCTCCATACGGTATCATGATGCGATGATATGTGATACGACACATGATAGTATGTTAATACGCTCCATACGGTATCATGGTGCGATGATATGTGATACGGCACATGATAGTATGTTGATACGCTCCATACGGTATCATGGTGCGATGATATGTGATACGGCACATGATAGTATGTTGATACGCTCCATACGGTATCATGGTGCGATAATTCGTGATATGGCACGTGGTATGTTGACTTCGGTCCATACGGTATTATGATATGATGAAACTTGTTTGGCAACAAAGAAAGTTAGTAATACAATTACATAATCTTTAGAATTGTGTAGAAGACTTAGTAATAATGGGTACTTTTACTTTAAGTCTTAATATCGTTACTTTTCAGGAAGTATATTATGTTTGTTGATTATATGTGGGATTTGGAAAGTGGAATGGGTAGTAAAAGTGAAATCTAGGCCTTTTGGACACAATTTCTGACATGGAATGTTGTTCATAGGATTACTTGCTTTCATTTTACTCTCACTAGCATTTTTATGCTAATGTTGCTACAATTACAATTTTTCAGGTAAGACTCGTGGTAGAGGACAAGGTAGAGGAGGTGGCGCCGTGTGACCGATCGAGATAATGAATGGACAGGAACATAACAGATTTTGGGTGTAGCATTCTTGAATGCTCATGAACATTGTATCACTTTTATTACGTTTCATTTTGAGCTCGATGGAGCATTTGTACATATTTTGGACTTTGAAACTTTCTCTAGAACTTTCATCATATTTTGGAATGTCCATTCCAGGTTTATTGCTTTTTCTGAAAATTGGGTTGTAAGCAGGTTTTGGATTATCCGAATTTTAAATGGACCCATGTCATTTTTCTGTAAAATCAAGTTTTCCGCTGCGCATTTGTTTTAAATTATTTTACTAAAATTGGATTGTTACATAGACCTACGGGAGCTTCATTACCTGTCATTATTCACTAGAGATGGAATACTATTATTGAAAGGACTTTGAATATTTTATTTTGGAAAGCGAGATAATGAGGTGAATGAACTGACCTACGGGAGCTTCATTACCTGACATTATTCGCATGTGAAAGTTATATCGATGTAAAGGTTATATGTCCTTTACACTTGTTTAGCAAATTAATGAATAATGATTAGACTACATGTACTAATATTATCGTCATTAATCGCAACTTGTGATTGTTGAATATGTTAAGTCTGAGTGAGCATTAACATTATTATATTAAAAATGACGGAGAGTAAACTTTTGATATCTGAATGCTATAAGAAAAGAAATGAGATATAAATGTTATATGCATTACAAAACCATACCTAGAAATGCTTGGAATGTAGTTCCACAATTATATTGGAGAATTGGTAAGTAAAAGTGGAACACTTGATATAAAACTCTTTGAATAGATTGATAGCAAAGAGTAAGTAAGTTATTGGACACGAATCCGGATACGGGTTTGGGGTCTAACTTTACTTTTTATTCTGTTTATTCTCACTGGGCTTAAGTTGTTAGCTCATGATATTACAAACATTTCAGGTAATGTTTGGGGTCGTGGGAGAGGAGCTGGTGCGCGCTTGATTGAGAGGATGATGACACGGAGGTGGACTTGACATTCTTTTAAAAGACCATGGTCTCATTTTGTTAATTTGTATCTTATGTTATGTAAATTTGTGTATAGCTCTTTAGAGCTTTTGGTTTTACTTTTATGATGTACTCTGTTGAACTCCAGAAATAGGAACTTGAAGTTCCTCGTGTTTTTCTTTAGATTTTGAAATTAAGATGTAAACAGGTTTTGGCTAGCCAATTTTCAAACATAACCACGCCAATTTTCTTAAAATATAAAGACTTCCACTGTGTTTTCTAATTTAAATTATTTAAAAGTGTCGGGTCATCACACTATGTCCCTTGTGTAAGGTGAACGGACGCGATCTATTGTTATGAATTTAATGATCCAAAAATTAGCAATACGTATTTTCTATTTTGGTGTGATCTCCAAAAATTAGAAAATACGTATTTTCTAGTCCTTGGTGGGTTTTGGCCCCCGGTCCTCCCTCGTGGTTTTTCACTTTAGTAATATACTGTAGCTTTTCATGTTAATATCAATTCTTATTCCAATTTATCAATTAGGATGTGAATGATTGAGATTTTTCGATTGTAACTATTCATATATTCTTGGTGTTATAAAATATCTTGTGGTTCAAAATTTTTAGTTTTCACTTGTGATTTAAAAGTTAGCGAATTCTTTTCATAATTAGTGTAACCTTATGTTGATTAAGTGTATTGTTTTTTAGCTGATCAAGACTTGAAGTGAAGTGGAGGTTCGGTGTTGTCTTGATGATCTCGTATAAACCGGGTTAGTTTTTCCATTTCCATCAAGTTTAATCTGTAAACTTAAACTCTACATGTCTGGTGGGCATCATGAATTGGAAATTTGATAACTTTCTAAGTTTTATGATTTATTACTTCTTAAATTCACATTTAAACCATTTTTTTTGGTTTATTTTATTTCTCTTGCATGATGTTTATCTCCCCCCCCCCCTCTCAATCACTAGTAATAAAGATTTTCTCATGTTGCAGTTTTTATGTGGTTAAACTCTTTTGATTTTTTGTGTGTTTTTATTCATTTTTCGTTTTTGATATGAATGTATGAAATATAATTTATTCGTACTGATCGTAATCTATTTATCAATGTTTATGCAATGTCGTTCCTTATGAGCTGTGAATTGAAAGGATATAGATTTTTTGAAATCGCGTTTTCTTTTGGATTGGTAACTGTATTCACCTACTGTAATTGAATTGATATACTCATGCTAGCTTCCTTGCATTTCTTTTTTTAGTCAAGTCTATGGCCTCATTAATGGTACTTGTCTCTAAATCAAAACCCTCTTCATATTTCTTATTTTGCTGCTCTAGATGTGGGTGTGTAGATGTGCTTGAGGGCTTGTGTTTTCATACAAGTTATTGAGCTATAAAGAGGTATTTTTCTATGCTTCTGTACTAGTTGAATATTGGATATAAATTAAATATCTCTAGTATTGGAGTGACATGTTGTTAGTAACTTATTGTCTCTTATATGATTAAGGCTCTACTTTTGTAGTAATTTTTATAGGCTTCCGTAAGAAGATTTCTGGGTATTGACGATGAGGTGCTTGATGATCTTGATGTTAAGAAGAATAATTAATTTGGTATAGTTATTTGTTTCTTTTTGTATTGATATGATTTAATTTTTTGTTTATAGAATGTAATTCATGTAGGCATCGAGTAATATTTAAATTTTGAGATTGTAAAATTTAGTTAAATTTGATAGGTATATTAAAAATTTTATTTCTAATTAATTTAAAAAAATATTATTTTTTTTCTCAAATTTTAGACAAAAGTTGACGGTTTTTCCCCTAAAAAGGTGACAGTATTTAATGACAGTCACCTATTCGGGTGTCACCTATATTAAAAGGTGACGGGTAAAAACCGTCATCTATTATAAAAGGTGACCGGTAAAAACCGTCACCTATTTAAATAGGTGACACTGCCATAGGTGATGGTCAGGTGACGCCAAAAAAACGCCACAGATTCCCAAAACTCTTATAGTGAATCCAGTGTAGATAATGAGAGATTTAGAGTCTCAAATTCTTGTCATTTTGAGCTTGGATAATTATCGTGCTCTACAATATCTTATATATTTTTTTTTGTTTACCCTCACCTCTATTTTTCACAGGAAATTGTTTGTAGCTTATATATGATGGATCCTTCTACAGACTTACTTCATCATTTTTAAACTTCTATTTTGCTTGGTTACTTTTTTGGATGCATGTCTTTATTAGTTGGGCTAGTGGAGCCTTAAAACACTTTATTTGAGGATAGTGCTACATCAGTTAAAAGGTTTGTTTCATTGTAAGAAGTTCGTTTTCTTTTCTATATTTTGTTTTTTTTATGATTCTAATATACTAAGTTATATACCTTGTAGGGGCGTAGGGGCAATGATTGCGGTATTTCTTGCTTACTGCAACCCCTATCTACGTAAGTGTTGTGTCCATTGAGTATACAAATGTAGTATATTGATATTAATATCTCTCACATAAAGAAAAGTTAATGGTAATGATTAGAGATGCATTCTAGTTAGAATTAGAAAGGTGGAAAATGTTAACTCTAGAGTTGCCTCCTTCAGGTACTGGTCATTATAAGATGAACACTATAATATTTATGGAGCACTCTAGATAATGTTTTTAAACTACTCTCTTTCTTATATTGTCACCGATTGGATTAACTTTTTGTAACTGTTGGAGTGGCTTTCTCTTTTGTAAATTTCATACATCAATGAAGTTGTCTCTTATTTAAAAAAATATCTTATAAAAATTGAGTGTGATTGTGTAATCAAGCAAGTTTTTAATATAACTAGATTACTCTTTGTTGAGCTTAAATATAGTAGAGTTTAAGAGCCTGATGCCCCTAGTCATATAATTTAATTTTGACATGGAGATTGTATTAATGATTAGTTTAGAGAAGAGTGATCTTATTTTTAATTCTGTTATGAGATTTGGAACACATATCCACACATAATAGTCAGTGGGTATGCTCTCATCTTTGTGTAGCTCTGTCTCTATAGTTGTGTCTTAAATTGAAATCACATTCAACTGCTATTGTAGACATTTTTTGTTGTTCTTTGTTTGTTTCTTATATTATTTTCTTTTTATGGGAGTGTTATACATCTTGTTGAAGGGATTTGACTTATTAGTTGGTTGCTGTAAAGCACTAAGATCTTGGACTAACAATTATATCTTTTTCCCCCTCCCAAAAAGAAGCATCCATATATTTGTAATATTGATTCTCTTTTCTAAGTGCAAAATGTTTTATTGGTTTTGTGGAAGTTTTTTAAAATACCTAGTGTTGTCTTTATAGATTTTCCTTCCATGTTTATTCCGCCCATTCTTGTTTAAAACAACTTTCATTTCTTATTTTAGAATGAATTGACCACTGCTGAAAGAGAGCTTGACCAAAACACTAATTTTGATTGGAACCGAATACAAGAAAGTGGACAGGAAGTTGAAACAGTTTGTGGACTGAGTTACACACGACTTGTTAATCTAATAAACAGGTATTACGTAGACAACTCACTGAAATGGTGTTTATAAATATTTTTTGTCTTAATATTTTTTTTCATGGAGCTGCTACTTGGCAGGACAATGCTAATTGTATTTTCATTGCGCTCTTTCAATAAAAGGTCTTCTTAATGTCTCTATAGTTTTATTAACCATAAATTGTGTCGTATCCGCTTTCTTAATATTCTTTTCCTCTTGGTATGTTGTCAGATACTACGTGAACCAAACATTAAAGTCAGCTTTTGAGACTACACGTGAAGATCTGACTTCTGACCTTAACATGCAGGTGTAAGTGGCTAAAGAATTATAAAGTTTCAAATGTGCTAAATATACTATTATTTTGACTCTTACTGCCATGATTAAATGCCCCAGTGTCTTTTATACGAGTTTTTTTTGGTCTTACAAAGCAAAACTTGCACATGGTTTCCGGCCTTGAAAGTATTATATTCCAACGCCAGATGTAAGTAGTATAGGTCCTTGAGATTCAGAAATTCTACTTTTAGATGATTTACGATTACTGATCTTTCTCGCATAAATTGAAAAGACGAATTCTTCTTCCTCAACAAAAAATGCAGTAAGTTTTTTACAGTAGATTGTTTATATTATTTTCATCTCATGATCACTTTTAAATATTTTTTATACTTTTGTTTAATTGATGATGTGTTGAAAAATATTTTTTCATACTACTTTTTATAGGTCCATAAACAAGATACTATTTCATTGCAATAGAGTGATGAGGTCTCCATGTAGTTGGGTTGTAACGTCCCGTTATTTTGTGATAAAAAAAAAAACTTTTATTTATTTTATTTTAATTTGAGTAATTAAAATTCATTTATTTATTATTAAATTAGAATATAGTAATTTATTTCATTTTAATTCATTTTAATGGCTTTATTTATTTAAATACGTTTTAATGGTATTAATAATTATTAACGGGCCAATTAATAATTATTAATCACCATTGGGATAGTTTGAGATGTTCAGGATTCGTTTTTAAGCTAAAGTCATCAAAAAGGGCATTTTCGTAAATTCCCTTTCACTTAAAAATCTAGATATTTTTCCCACTCATCTTCTTAAATGAATCTTGAGCAAGAGTTGACCAAGCTTCATCTTTTTTTTCTTCTTCTTTTTCTCTCCAAGGCCGAGAGCCTCCTCCTTTGGTTTTCCAAATTTTGATTTTTTTCGTTTCTTGCCCGATCGACGTGATTCCGGGTCCATTGGAAAGGTATCGGTCGTACGAGTCTTTCCCACCTAGCCTTCGTCCGTTTCTCTCGAGATCCGAGGAGTTCTCGGTAAGAATCTCTTGAAACCCTAAGCTTCAAATAGTGTTTTAATGGAGTTTTACTTGTTTTCTTTCGATTTCTTGCCGTGAAACTCGGTGTTTGTCAATTCGGGAGTAGTTTTAAGTGTTTTTGGAAACTATCCCATAACCCTAAAACCGAGTTTCAGTTGAAACCCTTTCCGTTTGAAATTTACCCTTTTGGGTTTGATTTTGGGTTAGAAATTAATGAATGAATTTTTATTTAAATTCAATTCGGGAAAGGGATTAATGTTCAAAAACCCTATTCATCGATACCCATTGAAATCGGGATTATCGAATTTGCTTAAAACCAACTCAAAACGTATTTAAATTGCCAAAAAGCCGAAAAACCAAACCCGAGACCCTTGTTTTTAGGGAGGGCTGAGAGCCTCTTTGATGGGGATTTGGTGGATTTTCCGTCTTTTTGCTTGTTTCATCGTTGTTTAATCGTTGGTTGGTATTTTATTAATTTTCGGGATATTAATCCTTTTGTAGGTGTTTTTGAACCGTTTGTTTGATCGCTCTTCCGGTGCTTAGGAGCGAAGTCTTCACTTTTAATTAAGGTGAGAATGATTAGAATTTAAAGTAACTATAGAAAGCAAATAAGTACGATGATTTGTAGAATCAGAACTAAGATTAGAATCCAACCTAAGGTTAGAGGATGTGAGATAGTGCCTTAGGATTTGAAGTTAATCCTTTAGGCGAGAAACTTAGGATTTCTCGTTGAAAACCTCGAATCTTAGAAGATTCTAAGTTAGATTAGTTTCGGAGTTTAGAATGGTTCACTTGGAAGTTTAGAATCCTTGAAAGTTTAGGTTAATCGTTACATTTTGATCTTTACTTTTATTATCGTTAGCGGAGTTCGATCGATATATCGTTCATCCGGGATTCTATCTATTTTACTTTATGCCCTTTACTTTATGTTCTTTACTTTATGCACTTTACTTTATGCATATTTCGGTTGCTTTATCATTTACATTTACTTTATTTACTTTTGCAAGCATATGTAACCATATGCATAACATCTCGCATTATTGAAAAGAAAAGAAAGTGAGAAAGAAAAACGAAAGGATAATGGTGGAATACGAGAAAGTCCACATTTCCTCCATGCATAAGTTTTGGTGGGATATTTTAAGTTGCCCACACTACTTCCATGCATAAGTTTTGGTGGGATATTTTAAGTTGCCCACACTACTTCCATGCATAAGTTTTGGTGGGATATTTTAAGTTGCCCACACTACTTTATACATAAGGATAAGGGTGGATAGTATGTAAAAATCGACATTACCTTCATTTCATGCATAAATGGCGAATGCGTATCCTACGGGATGTACTCATTACTTTTATGCTTATGATAGATGAGAAAGAGAATCGAGATGTTATATGTTAAACAAAGTTTATTCGCTTTACTTTATTTGTCATAACAAGTTAATGTTTGAGAATTGACTACAAGTGTAGTAATGTCATACTTTGGATTTCATGGAATAGAATTACGTAGAGTTGGAGGACTTTAGGAGTGTATTGTGTCAGTTAATTGGACACAAATCGAAATGCGAGTTTGAGGTCTATCTTTACTTTTTATGCTATTTATTCTCACTGGGCTTAGTTTGTTAGCTCATGATATTACAACCAATTTCAGGTAATGCCTTGGCTAGAGGTCGAGGAGGAGGAGGTGGTGCTGCGTGATCGAGGGATGCTGACCTCGAGATGGACTAATGGTTTTTGTAAAGTTTATGTTTTATTTTGATGAACTTTAAGGAATTGTATTTTGTATTTGGCTCCTAAGAGCCTAATGTTGATGTTTTATGATATTATATATTTGAACTCCTGATTTGGACTTAAACTCCATGAGATTTTGTTAGATTTGAAAATTAGGATGTAAACAGGTTTTTCGGCATGCCAATTTTCAAACAAAACCACGCCAATTTTTCGTAAATTAAAAGACTTCCGCTGTTTTCTCTGAATTTTAATTTATTTAAAAGTGACGGGTCGTCACATGGGTTCTTCTTTTGTTTTCGCAGTTCGCTCTTCGCCAGGCTTGAGAGAATATGCTTTTTTTTATCCTTGGATGTCTCTGACTGTAATGTCCCGTTACTTTGAGGTGAATTTTTTATTATTTATTTATTTATTTAAAGTATTAAAGTTAATTTTAGAATTAGTTAATTTCGTTCGGAAACCTTTATAACTGTTTGATTAGCTTAAATTAGTTTCGATGGTATTAATAATTATTAATAGGCTAATTAATAATTATTAATCACCATTGGGCTAGTTTAAGTGCTTCGGGTTTCGTTTTAAAAGCTTAAGGCAAGAAAAGGACGTAGGCGTCATTTCCGGAATTCTTAAATATCTAAAACACTATTCATTCATCTTTAAATAAGGCAAATTTGACCAAAAGTCTTCATTTTCTTCTTCTCCTTTCTCTTCTTGGCCATGGGGTGCATTGGAGAATATCCAATTTTTGGTTTTTCTTCATTTCTTGCCGGATCGATATAATTTCGGTTGCGTTGGATAGCCATGGGCCCGAGCATCATTTCCAATCTACCAATCGATCTTTTCCATCATTATCTCAAGGCTTTAAGGTATGTTTAATTTCAAAACCTAAAGCTTCAAATAGTGTTTTAATGGTGATTTTGGTTTTAATCTTCTATTTCTTGCTCGGGAACTCAGATATTTAGATCGATGGAGTTGTTTTATGTATATTTAGAACTTTCCCTAAAACCTAGAATCGGGTTTGAGCCAAAAGCCATTTCCTTTAGTTTTTCTCTTGTTTAATGATGCTTAGGGTTTTTCAATTGTTATGTTTTTATATTTTTTCATATTTGTTCGGGATTGAACTTTTGACCTCAAACATAAATCACGTTTACCCATTGATGTTACCAACCTCCAAAGTGCCCGAAACCAACTCAAAACACTTTTAAAGTGCTTAAAATCCGGAAAACCATATCCAATCCCTCTTTTCCCTTGGGCCATGGGCCTCTTGGCTTTAACCCGGGCTGTTTTTGTTCCGTTTATTTAGTTTGTATCGATCGTTGTTAATTCGGTTAATTAATATACTTTAGGTGTATTTGATTTATAGGTTTTGTGCATCGTTCGTGATTTTGGTCAACCGGTGATTAGGAGTTGACTTCTTTTATAAGGTGAGTTTAAAATGGTTGTGATTACTTTTATGTTTTTGAATTGCTTGACGATTATGTTCGATCAAGGTTAAGAGGGTTATTAGATTTTAGAACTTTTCCAAGAATGTATATAATTGGGAGTCAAGGAAAGTGTATAAGGAAAATTAGTTAAGTTTTTGTGTTGTTTAAAGTAAGATGTTATTGGTGGATTAAGTTGTATTCTCAAGGAGAATTAGATTCCGGAAATTGGAGAAGAGTATCAGATACTCCGTTATTTCGAGTGGTTATAAGATAGTTAAAAGAAACTTTGGAGCAATTCTTCGTGTAGAATTTAGTTAGTATGATATTATTAGCGATGGTATTCGCTATTTAGTACTACCAAAGGGGAGTAGTACGTATGGCGTTATGATACGGGGGATAATGTGATTGGTGACAGTGAGGTCACGGTATGGTTTGTGATTGGTGACTGTAACGTCCCGTTATTTTGAAGTGAAATTTTTTTTTATTTATTTTAATTTAATTTAATTATTTATTTATTTATTTATTTCAATTTAAGTATTTAGTTTAATTATTATTTTGTAATTTCGATTTTAGTACTTAATTTTGCCCGAAATTAATTTTTTATCGTTTTAATGTTTATTTTTCATTTCAGTGACATTAGTAATTATTAATAGGCCAATTAATAATTATTAATCACCTTTAGATTTATTTAAGAGCATCGGGTTTCGATTTAGAAGTCAAAAGTCATAAAAGGACGCAACCGTCATTTTCGATTTCATAAAAATATCCAAAACACTATTCACTTCATCTTTAAAATGCCCATTTGACCAAAGTTGACCACCAAACTTCATTTTTTCTTCCTTTGGCCGTGGGTATCATGGGGGAAAAGGGGATTTTTGGGTTTTCGCTCGTTTCTCGGCGGATCGGCTCGATTTCGGTTGCACTGGAAAGGCCTCGGGTCTAGGATTCTTTTCCACCCAACTATCGTACTTGCCACCCGAGATCCACGGAGTTCTCGGTAAGTTTCTCTTGAAACCCTAAGCTCCAAATAGTGTTTTAATGGAGTTTTCTTTGTTTCCTTTCGATTTCTTGCCGTGAAACTCGGTGTTTGTAAATACGGGAGTAGTTTTAAGAGTTTTTGGAAACTTTCCCATAACCCTAAAACCGAGTTTCAGTCGAAACCCTTTCCGTTTGAAATGTACCCTTTTGGGTTTGATTATGGGTTAGAATTTAATGAAATAATGTTTATTTAAATTTAATTCGGGAAAGGGCATAATGTTCAAAAACCCTAATTATCGATACCCATTGAAATCGGGAATATCGAATTTGCTTAAAACCAACTCGAAACACCTCTAAAGTACCTAAAAGCCGGAAAACAAAACCCGAGACCCACTTTTTATGGGGGGGCCGAGAGCCTCCATGTGGGGGAGTTTGATGGATTTTCGTCATTTTGTATGTTTAGTGGTTGTTTAATCGTTAATTGGTAATTTATTTAAATTTTGAGTTATAATTTGAATTGTAGGTGTTTTTGAACTTTGCTTGATTGCTCTATCGGAGGTTGAGAGCGAGTTCTCCTCTTACAAAGGTGAGAATAGTTAGAATTTAAAGTAACTATAGAAAGCAAATAAGTATGTTGGTTTGTAGAATCAGAGACTAAGATTAGAATTCAAACTAAGATTAGAGGGAGTGAGTTAGTGCCTTAGGATTTGTAGTTAATCCTTTAAGCGAGAAACTTAGGATTTCTCGATGAAAGCCTCGAATCTTAGAAGATTCTAAGTTAGATTAGTTTCGGAGTTTAAGATCCTTGAAGGTTTAGGTTAATCGTTATGTTTGATCTTTACTTTTATTATTGTTAGCGGAGTTCGATTGATATATCGTTCGTCCGGAGTTCATATTATTTACTTTATGTCTTTACCTTTGCTCCTTTACTTTATGCTTATTTCGATTACTTTATCATTTACTTATTTACTTATTTACTTTTGCAAGCATATGCATAACATCTCGCATCATTGAAAAGAAAAGAAAGTGAGAAAGAAAAATGAAAGGTTAAAGGTGGAAATGAGAAAAAATCCACATTATTTGCATGCATAAGTACTGGTGGATACTACGGGAAAAGTCCACGCTACTTTCATGCATAAGAAGTACTGGTGGATACTACGGGAAAAGTCCACGCTACTTTAATACATAAGTACTGGTGGATAGAATGAGAAAAGTCCACGCTACTTCATACATAAGGATAAGGGTGGATAGTATGTGAAAATCCACATTACCTTCATTTGATGCATAAATGGCGAATGCGTATCCTACGGGATGTACTCATTACTTTTATGCATATGATAGATGAAAAAGAGAAACGAGATGTTATATTTGAGTAAAGTTTTATTTATTATTCTTATTTATGTCATAATAATGTTAATGGATGAGTATTGACTATGGTTATTAGTAATATCATCCTTTGGAAGTTTAGAATGAAATTACCTAGAGTTTGGAGGACTTTAGGAGTGTTTTGTGTCAGATTGATTGGACACGAATCAAAATGCGAGTTTGAGGTCTATTCTTACTTTTTATTCTTATTATTCTCACTGGGCTTAGTTTGTTAGCTCATGATATTACAAACATTTCAGGTAATGTTTGGGATCGTGGAAGAGGAGCTGGTGCGCGTTTGATCGAGAGGATGACGACTTTGAGATGGACTATATGTTATGTAAAATTCCATGTACATGGTCTTGTGAAATTATATCATTTTGATGATTTGTACTTTGTAATTAGCTCATAAGAGCTTATTGTCGTTGTTTTATGATTATGATCATTTTGAACTCCTGGATAGGAACTTAATGTTCCTTGTGTATTTTAGATTTTGAAATTAAGATGTAAACAGGTTTTGGCCAGCAAATTTTCAAACATAATCACGCCAATTTTTCTTAAAATAAAAGACTTCCGTTGTGTTTTCTAATTTAATTTATTTAAAAGTGATGGGCCGTCACAGTGACAGTGAGGTCACGGTGTGAGTTGTGAATGGTGACATTGTGGTCACGGTGTGAATGTGAATGGTGACAAGTGGTCACGGTTGAATTGTGAAATGTGACAATGTGGTCACAATATGAAATAACGTGTGGAATGACGTAAATGATAGAAATTTACTTTGTTATTTACTTTGTTATGCTTTAGTACTTTATTTTTTGAGCTTGAATGTTTACATTTCAAAATTTCGATATAGTAGAATGAGATAGATTTTATTATGCAAAGTACTTGGGAATATCGAATGGGTAGTAAGAGCACAATAGGATTTTTGGACACATTTTCCGATATGGGATTCGGTCCATAGAAGTGCTTGAATCCATCTTATTCTCACTAGCATTTTTATGCTAATGTTGCTACACTTAAACTTTTTCAGGTAATACTCGTGCGAGAGGGCGAGGTCGTGGAGGTGGTGCTGCATGATCGCGAGTGGATGTCTTGGATACTTGGACTAATAAAGGTACATTTTGGAGCATTTTACGAATGTTATATATATATATATATATATATATATATATATATATATAAACTTTATTTTGATGTCTTTAAACTCGTATTTTGTGGCTCACGAGAGCCTAAGATCTGTTGTACATATGTCTGAGTTTATTTTCTCTGATTTGGAATAAATTGGAGTCTGAAATCCTGTTGTTTTAAATTCTCTGAATTGAGCTCATGTAAACAGGTTTAGGGAGTTCGTATTTTAAACAGATCCACGCCAATTTTTTTTAAAATATAGTCTTCTGCTGTTTTGCTTATAATAATTTAAAGATTTGAGAAAATTCGAGTCTTTACACTGACCTTATTCAGAATATTTACCAATTCCGTGGTTTGGGGTTTTGTTTCTTATAATGAATTTATAGATAGTTTTAGTAAATTTTTAATTTTCTAGTAATTTTTTAATTTTATAATGATTATTTTGCTGATTCATAGATAGTTTCAGTAATTTTTTAATTTTCTTAAATTACTAGTAGTTGCATGATAATGTTTTTCGTCCCCCAAATTTTTGTTATATTCGATTTAATAGTAGATTAAAAAACATTCGGGTTTCTTGAGAAATAGTTTTTGACATTTGTGGTAATGGTGTGGCTGCGAGGATATTTTTTTTTACTTCCTCAAGTCCACTTCTCATGAAATTGCTCTAATGATTGGAGGAAACGGACTGGGGATGACATCATCCACAACCCTCCGGCTTCGAGTATGTACAAGTTTTTATTATGAATGTCGGCTTTGATGTATATAATATTAATCTACTTTATATTTAACTCAATGTTGGTACGTTATCTTCAAGCACAAGGGTGTGGGGTTTACAAAAAAACCATAAACCATATTACATTTCGTTTTAAATCTTTTAATAAGCTCTTATATCGTAATTCTTTTGCATCTTTGTTAGTTTAAAGCCTTCTCAGAAGTAACAGTATTACACGGTTTAATTAATTTTATAAAAACAATTTTTAATAGCATAATAAACAATTTAGTTGATTATAATGCTGAATTTTTATCCTAATTAAAGAATAAAGAAAATAACAATCAGTATTCGAGTAAAATCATTCTCAATTTTGGTCATATTTGTTAGTTTATAATTTTTATTAGTAATTTATTATTAAAAAAATATTTTGACGTGGTATTTTTATGAGGTGTCGGTGGTTTAGGGTTTTGATCTTACTCTCTAAATTGAAAGTCACTGATATTCTTCTGCCGAAGTCTTTTCTCGATCTGAAGACTTTGCCCTAAATTTTATGAGGTGTCGTGGTTCAGGGTCTTGACTTTCGTTTTCCAAACTTCTCTCTTTTAATATTTTGTTTTTTGTCCTTCCGTTTTTGTTCCATTAATGGTTTATGTCTTTTCTCTATTCTTAATTTTTTCGGTGTCTATGCAAGTTGATGAGGTAAATTTAGAAAGAAAGAGGTTTGATTTTTTTATGCTGATTGTGATTTGAAAGTTTTGGTTCTTTACGTAACAAAATATGATTTATTCACTTGAAAACTCTTCCATTGTTGAATGTTTTTTATTTCTTCCATGTTATTATATTTATTAGCTGAAAGACTACATTGTAGTATGAATCGATGTAATTATACATGAGTATTACATTGGATTAAATAGAAAGACTAGCTTAGACAAATAAGGTAAACAAGCTAATTAAGAAAATCAGAGATAATTACGGATGCGAATAAGGAAATTACAAATCATTTTAATTTTAACCATAATATATGCTTACACCCCCTCTCAAACTCAAGTTGCTAAGTCGATAAATGTGGCTGGAATATGAATAGAGGCAACAAACAGAACTCCGAGTTGCAAACAAAGATATAAGATGTAACCAATATGAACGAACAAATCGAACGGATCGACTGAAGCATAACAGAGTACTACCAATTTACTTGCAGAGGCAACTAAGAGCGAGCATAGACAATTGCTGACATATTCAACGAGCGGAATGGAAAAATAGGGTATAAACAAATGAATATTCAAAACTAAGACAAAGTCTCCATAACAAAAATCTATACTATATTAAAAAGTGGCTTGAATGGAAAATCTTTTGATTCCCATTAAGCCCCTTATAAATTCATTTAATTTCTATAATGCCATCACTCTTAATTAATAACTAATTCTATTAGCAATTGATAAAAATATTCAATAAATTTTACTAATACAGTGAATTTATATATAAACATATCATTTTAATTTATCCATCTATCCATCTACTCATTAATATATTTGTATTGATGTACTGATTATCGAGTAAGATGAATATGATTACATTATTTAGGAGTTACTTACTGTGATGACCCGACTCCTTTTAAATTATTTAAAATCAAATTGCAGCGGAAGACTTAATATTTAATAAACAATTGGCGTGGATATGTTTAAAACTCTGAATATCCACAACCTGTATACATTTTTCACATCATGAAATTTAAAAGCAAGGAAATGCAATTCCTTTTCCAGAGTTTAAAGAAGTTTATAATCCTAAAAGTTAGAATGAAAAGCTCCTATGAGCCTATATACAAATTTACATCTCAAAAGACACAAAATAAAACAAAATGAGTCCATGGACTTTTAAAAGTGTATCTAGTCCATCCCTGTATCATCATCCTCTCGATCAAGCCGCACCAGCTCCTCTCCCACAACCACGAACGTCAGCATTACCTGAAATTATTTGTAATATCATGAGCTAACAACAAGCCCAGTGAAAATAAAGAGAATAAAAAGTAACATTAGACTCCAAACCCGCATCATGATTTGTGTCCAAGTAAAACTCACATTCCCTTACCTTTCAACCACCAAAAGGGTTTTACATCAAGTATTTCACTTTTACTTACTAACTCTCCCAAATAATTGAGGAACAATCTTCCAAGCCTTTAGGAGGATGTGTTTCATAACACACATAACATTGTATTTCATTCTCTTTAATACCTTATACTATATACAAGATTTACATTCAAATATTAATATCCGAATTCAAGATCTTCCAATTAAATGAGAAACTAGTTCTCTTATAAATATAACATGATAATTATACAAGGTTCAACATACCCTTGTATTTTCTCATTATACAACCCCATTTCATTCCTCTTCCTTTTAGCACTTGGCTATACATCAATTGCATTTCTTTTCTCTATAGAAATGTATGTTAGACATAATGTTTCAATTCTTTTCTCTATAGCAACTCAGGCTATCAAAAGTTTACATAATCTTTACCAAAGCTCCCAAACTCAAGAAACTAACTCTCAAATATTTGGAAGAATGTTTTCATATCCTATAATCTCTTCCTGGTTCATCCTTTTGATATCTCATACTATATATAAGATTTACCTTTCCTTTATGTTCGATAAAAATAATGTTAATCTCATTCGGACTTAACATAATTCACAATCAAAATTTACGGTACAAGATGATATTACTAGCATACGTAGTCTAATCATCATTCATTAGCTCAATAAACAAGTATAAAAGGGTACACGATCTTTATATAAATATAACATCTCATGTAAATAATGTTAGGTAATGGTAGCTCCCGTAGGACTAACATTCACCTCGTTATCTTGCTTTCCATAGTAGAATATACAACTCATTCTCAATGATATAATGATAGGTAATCATAGCTCCCGTAGGACTAACATTCACCTCATCATCTTACTTTCCATAATAGAATATGCAACTCATCCTCAATGATATAATGATAGGTAATCATAGCTCCCGTAGGACTAGCATTCACCTCATCATCTTACTTTCCATAATAAAATATGCAACTCATTTTAAAAGATATAATGATAGGTAATCATAGCTCCCGTAGGACTAGCATTCACCTCATCATCTTACATTCCATAATAAAATATGCAACTCATTCTCAAAGATATAATGATAGGTAATTATAGCTCCCGTAGGACTAACATTCACCTCATCATCTTACTTTCCATAATAAAATATGCAACTCATTCTCAAAGATATAATGATAGGTAATCATAGCTCCCGTAGGACTAGCATTCACCTCATTATCTTACTTTCCATAATAAAATATGCAACTCATTCTCAATGATATAATGATAGGTAATCATAGCTCCCGTAGAACTAGCATTCACCTCATCATTTTACTTTCAGTTTCGATGATGCAATATGATATGCATATGCTTTCAAGGGTAAGTAAACATGAATATATAAATTCAAGTAACCGAAGGGATTAAAGTAAATGGATCATAACTTCCCTTTATACATAAAATAAATAAATAGGAACTTTGGAAAAACAATAAGTAAATCAAGCCAACGGCTCTTTAATAAACATGAGTTTTTAACTTTAACAATAAAGTCTTCACTTGCAAAGATTCTATTCTTTTCAATAAATATCCAAAGTTCCATAATCAATTTTCTTATTCATCCCTTTACATTTGGAACCTTCAACTTCCGATAATCATTCTTAAACTCCGGAACAAGTCTAAACTTAGAACATCCAAAAGTTACTCGTTTCCCTCGAGAAATCCATGAGTTCTCTCACTCAATTATAACTAACTCCAAGCCTAAGCATGCTAGCTCACTTGCTTTAATCCTTTTGATTCGAATCTTTATCTCAACTTCTGATTCTACAAATCGGTCAACTTATTCGGTTTCTAAAACTACTTTAAATTCTATTTATTCTCACCTCGAATGCTCCCGTGACAACCAAGTTCCCACGAACCAACAAATGAGAAATCGCGCCTACAAATCATCAATTTCACAACATATTACAACTCATAAATAAGATGAGAAAAAGCATGAATTTTCGGGTAAACAGTGATTTTGGATGAATAGTTTTTTTCAAAAATCCGGGCTCAAAATCGTTAAATTCCTCGATAGAAATACGTGATTTCAACTTCAAAACTCATTTATAGTAAAAAACGAACAAAACCATGTAAAAAGTTTTGAAAACTCACTTTTTAAGGCTTAACTTAGGGAACGAGAAACAGCACAAGGATAGGTGGGATAGATAGCCCTCGTCCCTAGCAATCCAATGCAACTGACATCATCGCGAACGGTTGAGAAACGAAGAAAAGCCAAGAAATTTTCTTCTCATCCTTGGATATGCTACCCATGACAATGGAGGAAATAAGAGGAAGGAGAAATGTGATTTTTTTGGTCAAAGTTGGTGAATTGGCAATTTAAAGAAGAAATATGAATAGTGTTTAGATATTTAAGATTTTCGAAAATTACGGTTACATCCTTTTAATGACTTTTGACTTATAAATCGTAACCCGAAGTTCTTAAACTATTCAAATGGTGATTAATAATTATTAATTGGCCCGTTAATAATTATTAATACGACCAAAAATAATTTAAGCTAATAAAGTGTAACGTCCCGTAACTTTTGGGGGTAATTTTTTTTTATTTATTTTAATAAAAGTATTTAAGGTTAGTTTAAAGTAGTGATTTCGATTTTAGTAGTTATTTTTGTCCGAAATTCATTTAAATCGTTTTAATACTTTAAATTTGTTTCGGTGACATTAATAATTATTAATGAGCCAATTAATAATTATTAATCACCTTTAGATTTATTTAAGAGCTTTGGGTTTCGTTTTTAAAGTAAAAACAAAAGAATGACGTAGGCGTCATTTTCCAAATTCTTAAATATCTAAAATACACTATTCATCTTCTCTTAAATATCCAAAAATTAGACATTTAGCTCATTTTCTTCTTCTGTTCTTCCTTGGGGGCCGAAGCTATCAAGGGGATTCAAATTTTTTGGGTTTTCTTAAATACTCGGCGGATCGTATCGATTCTACTCCCGTTGGAAAGCCCTTGGCCCGTAGATCATTTCCAACCTATCGATCGAGATTTTCTCTCATTTTCTCGAGGCCTTAAGGTATGTCAAAGTTTCTAAAACTTGATGTGAAATAGTGTATTAATGGAGATTTTGAGTTGAAATCTTCAAATTCGTTCACCGAAACTTGATGGTTTCAATCGGGAAAGTCTTTTTGGTCAATTTAAGAAACTTCCCCTAAACCCTATAACCAAGTTTGAGCCGGAAACCCGTCCCATGTCATTTTCCCTCACTTGGCCTTGTTTAGGATGTTAAGGTTTTTGTGTTTTTGCCATTTACTTAAATTTTCGGAAATTGATTAATGTACCAAACCGTAATTTAAGGATACCCATTGTAGTTTCAAACCTCCAAAGAATCCGAAATCTACCCGAAACACCTCTAAAGTACATAAAAGCCGGAAAACCAAACCCGAACATCATTTTCCCTTATATGGCCGAGAGTACCGTAAGGATAAATCCGGGTTTTTTTTCGTTTTGTGTGTTTAGATGTTGTTCGAATGATTTCCGGTTAATTAATGTTATTTAGGTGTAATTCGTTTGTAGTATTGTGAATTGATCGTGGATTTACATCCTCGGATTAATCGGAGCTTGTCTACAAGCTAAGGTGAGTTTAAAGCAAAAGTTAGTGGTTTTATGAATTGATTTTCGTTATGTTATTGTTTATCGAGGTAAATAGGGAAATAACTTTTTAGAATTAAGTTTTGGTTGGAGACTTTATTTCGGAAGTGTGTGGAGAGAATTTGGAGTTATAATGAGTTCGATGAAAAGGAAACATCAGAATGGTTTGGAAGTATTGCAAAGTGAATTGGAGATGTTAGATGAAAGTGGATTTCAAAGTTACTTTGATTGGTTTGGAAGTTAAAGTAGTTAGAAGATACACTTGAGTGATAACTCGTGTAATCTAGTTAGTTAGGTTTCTTAATAACTTAGTCGGATTATTTGAGTTTATCTAACTTATTAGAAAGCTTAACCTTTCGTAATACGGCACATGATAGTATGTTGATTCAGATCCATACATATCATGGTGCGATGATTTATGATATGGTATATGGTAGTATGTTGATTCGAATCCATACGTACCATGGTACTATGATTTGTGACACGGCACATGATAGTATGTTGATTCAGATCCATACGTATCATGGTGTGATGATTGAGATATGGTACGACCGTAGTGGTATGTTGATTCAGATCCATACCAGCACGTTACGATGATTTTGATACAACACATGATAGTATGTTAATTCGGATCCATACGTATCATGGTGCGATGATTTGTAATATGGTGAAAGTCCTGATATCCGATGTGGTGAAAGTCCTGATATCCGATGTGGTGAAACTCCTGATAACCTGTAACGACCCGCTTTCCGTTAAATTCTTTAAATTCAAATACACAGCGGAAGACTCAATTTCTAAAGAAAAACGGCATGGGTTCGTTTAAAAATCGAATAACCAAAACCTGTTTACAACCCAAATTCCAGAAAAAGCGATAAATCGGGAATTTCGCATTCCAAAAGACATTTAGACCATAAAACATAGACATATTTTACACAAATACCCTTTCGGGCTCAAAAAGACACAAGTTATGTAAAGATGGAATAATTACAAGCATTTCAATGAATGCTACACAAAATGAGTTGTTAGTATTGTCCATACACCCTCTCGATCGATCCACGCGGCTCCACCTCCTCTACCACGCTTCTTAGCTCGAGGTTTACCTGAAAATTTTAAGTGTAGCACCATTAGCATAACATGCTAGTGAGAGTAAAACGAAAGCAAGTAATCCTATGAACAAAATCTCATAACCGAAATCGTGTCCAAAGGCCTATAATGCCCAATACTACTCACATCCACACTTCCAAATTTCCATACAATCAATCGATAGTAGAATGCCACCCATACATGTCAATCAATACCATGAGATAGAAAAATAAAGACTTAAAGTAAAAATTAACATTCACAACTAAGTCTCACTACACGTTTCTAAAGAATCGGTAAAATTAACATTAACTATCCTTATTACCAAACAAGTTTCATCGTATCGTGCTATTGTATGGATCGAAATCAACATACCACGTACCATATCACAACCATCGCACCATGATACGTATGGAACCGAATCAATATACTATCATGTGCCGTATCATAGATCATAATACCATGGTACGTACGGATCCGAATCCACGTACTACCATATACCATATCTCAATCATCGATTATCAGGACTTTCACCAATTCAGGTATCAGGAATTTCACCATTTCGGATATCAGGACTTTCACCATTTCAGGTATCAGGAATTTTACCATTTCGGATATCAGGACTTTCACCATTTCAGGTATCAGGAATTTCACCATTTCGGATATCAGGACTTTCACCATTTCGGATATCAGGACTTTCACCATTTTAGGTATCAGGAATTTCACCATTTCACAACATGATACATATGGAACCGAATCAACATACTATCATGGGCCACTTTACAAACTGTTAAGCTTCCTAAAAGTTAGTTAAACTCAAAGAATCCTACTAAGCTATTACGAAGCCTAACTATCTAGAATACACGAGTTAACACTCAAGTGTATCACTTTAGCTACACTAACTTTCAACCACTCAAGTAACTCTCATTCCACGTTCCTCTATCATCTCCAATTTGTAACACTTTCAAACCACTCCGATGTTTCCTTTCCATCGAACTAAGTATAATTCCAAAATTCCTCCACTAACTTCCGAATTAAAGTCTCTAACCAAACTTAACTTCTAAGAAGCTAAATCCCGCTTAACTTCGATAAACAATAACATAAAGAAACTTAATTCATAAAAACAACTAACTTTCACTTTAAACTCACCTTGTAAACGAAGTCAACTCCGAAACACCGGTTGACCAAGAATCACGATCTATGCACGAAACCTATATAATTAAATATACCTAAAGTATATTAATTAACCGAATCGAAGAACGATCATCACGATACTAAAATAAAAGACAAAACAACCCGGAACTTATGCCAAGAGGCCCACGGCCCAAGGGAAAGGAAGAAAAGGAATTTGTTTTCCGGATTTTAAGCACTTTAAAGACATTTTGGTTTGGTTTCGGGTACTTTGGAGGTTGGTAACCTTAATGGGTATTCGCAATTTAGGGTTTTGAGCATTAAACAAATTCCGAAACAATTAGAAAATAGCAAAAACATAATAAACTAAACATCCTAAACAAAGCCCAAAGAGGGAAAAATCACAAGGGACGGGTTTCTGGCTCAAACTCGGTTTTAGGGTTTAGGGAAAGTTTCTAAAATTGACCATAAAAACTTTCCCGATTGAAACCTTCAAGCTTTGGTTAACGAATTCGAAGATCCCAACTCAATTCCACCATTAAAACACTATTCACAACAAAAATAAGAAACTTTAACATACCTTTAAGCCTCGATAAAACGAGCGAAAATTACGTTCGGTAGGTTGGAAATGATCTACGGGCCAAGGGCTTTCCAACGGTAGTAGAATCGAGACGATCTACCGAGAAATAAAGAAAATAAAAAAAAAGGAAGGAGGGTTTTGGTCTTGATACCCACGGCAGCAAGGAGGGGAAAAGTGCAGGATTTTTCTAAAATTTGGCTAAGTGTTGATATTTAAAGATGATGAATAGTGATTTTTTAGATATTTAAGAAATCGGGTAATGACGCCTACGTCCCTCTTTTACTTTTACTTTAAAAACGATACCCGAAGCTCGTAAATAACTCTAAAGGTGATTAATAATTATTAATATCACCGAAACAAATATAAAGTATTAAAACGATTAAAAACAAATTCAGACGAAAATAGCTACTAAAATCGAAGTTACTGAATTAAAACTAATCTTTAAAAGCTTTAATAAATAAATAAAAAAAAATTACCTCTAAAAGTAACGGGACGTTACATAACCGATGTTGTGAAAGTTACGATGATTTATGGATTGGTAAGACCGTACATGGTATGTTGATTTCGATCCATACAATAGCACGTTACGATGAAACTTGTTTGGTAACAAAGATAGTGAATGTTACATTTACATATTCTTTAGAATTGTATAGTAAGACTTAGTAATGGTTGTTGCTTTTACTTTAAGTCTTTACTTCTATTATATGGCATTGAAAGACTATTACGGGTATTACATTACTATCGTATGATTGTATGGAAATTGGAAGTGTGGATATGGGTAGTAATGAGCATTATAGGCCTTTAGATACAATTTCGGGTATGAAATTTTGTTCATAGGATTACTTGCTTTCGTTTTACTCTCACTAGCAATTTTATGCTAATGTTGCTACACTTACAAATTTTCAGGTAAACCCCGAGCCAAAAGCGTGGTAGAGGAGGTGGTGCCACATGACTTGTCGAGATGGTGTACGGACAATGTTAAAACACATTTTGTTTAGCATGCGTAGAAATGCTTGTAAGTTATTTCCATTTTCTATACTTATGTCTTTCTGAGCCCGAAAGGGTATTTTTGTAAAACCTGTCTATGTTTTATGACTTAACTCTATTTTGGAATGCGAATTCCCGAATTATCGCTTTTTCTGAAATGAGTTGATGGAAACAGGTTTTGGTTATCCGATTTTTAAACGAACCCATGCCGTTTTCGTTTAAAAATTGAGTCTTCCGCTGTGCATTTGAATTTAAAGAATTTAACGGAAATCGGGTCGTTACATAAAGCGATTAAAAGGCTTTCGAACAAAATTAACTACTAAATTCTAAATTACTAAAATCTAAAATTAAACTAAATACTTTAATTTAAATAAATAATTAAAAAAAATATTAAATAAAAAAAATCACTTTAAAAAATAACGCGACGTTACACTTACTTATCATAACTTACATAAGTAAATAGTTAATATAAGAAATTGAAGGGTCATATTGTTCCGTTTATTCATCCTTTTCACTTCATCGCATTAAATGATAATAAATAATTGTGAACACATGAATTAAAAAAAGTTCATATATTTCCTCCAGTCTATTTATATAGAATATGAAAGGAGTGAATAGAGAAGGAAAAAAAGACCAATGTGGTTATTGGTTTTCACGACATGGTGATTATTCTCAATCTTGTAAAAGTATGTGCAATACTATATATTTTTTTTCATGGTAGTGAATTTACGCTCTCTCTCCCATCACCATTCATGAAAAACAAATTTTTGATAAATATTGTACACTGTTGGAAATTATATTTTCTCTGTATTTGAAGAATTCACCAAGTTTCTATCTCTTTTCTCCTCACACATCAATATTTTGGATAAAATCAATGAGTAGAAGATTTGGGCAACACGTTTTATGGGTAATATTATTTGGAGCCTGTTAGATGAGATGGTTTCGTCGTTCGAGTTGCGGAAGGATGAAACTCAATGATGAAAGTTCTAACTCTCAAGTTATAAAAACATTTGGGTTGGTATAAATAATTATTATAATTTTTCTAAATTAATATTTGTTGGATAAATGTTACTATATTTTTATTTAAACAAATAATTCATATTCTTTTTAAGAAATCATTAAATTAAAATTAACAACTTTTATAAAAAAAAAAAAAAAAAAAAAAAAAAAAAAAACTAGAAAAAATGAAGATAGTAATGAAATAAAATTAGTAAAATTTTTTCATAGCCTCCATTAAATTATATTTTAATGGGATGCTTTTATTGTTTTTTTATAGATATTACATGAAATGGGGATGAGAGACTCAAATTTTTTTACCTCAAATGAAGTGAGCAAGTGTCTGATTAATCTAGCTATCTTTAATGTATTTTTTAATGATAATACTTTTATATTGCTTGAAATGTTCAAATTTGAAGAGTTATAATCTTGTGTAATTAATTAGATGAAATTGTTTAGTGAATAGTTATAATACCGTAGGTTATTAGCTCTAAAATCAATAATTTATAGACTACTTAATTTTCCGAAGAGTACTCTTAATCATTTTGAGTTGAATTCTATACAAATTAATTTTTTTATGCTACATTAAAAAAAATGTAAAAATGGTTAGAAACTTATTAAATCTTAAAATTATATATTTTGGATAAGTTTTTATTACTAGGGAATATATCTAATTGATTTTAAAAGTGTGGATAACGGTTGTTTTAGACCATTTTTTGTTTCATAAATTTAAAGTGTATACCATTTTTTATACCTTTTGTTCATTGATATTTTAAAATTTTCAATCATATATTTTTATTATGTAGTTAATGAAAATATGATCGCATGGAGAAAATCTTTCACTAAAATCAAGAGTAAAAAAATAATAGTAGAAATTTACGTGGAAAACACATGTTAAAAAACTAGTTTATAAAAGCTTGAATTGAAGGTAGCAAGGAAAAGTTGAAGTGGACTGCTTCTTTAACCTTTACCACTAGGATCCTTGAGATGAGCAAATTGGCGCTTAAACTGGCCATGTCCACTAATTGATTTTAATATATATATTAATATTACCTTTTAGACACAGACAATGAATGTAAAGAAAATAACGAAGAAAAGTCCCTAACCTTGGATACATGAAGTGACGCTCGGAACCTTGAAGGTACTCATTTAGCATCTGAGGATGATCCTCTAAAATATGTTATTTTCAAGGATAAATTGAGTGAATTTGAAGAAATATCATGTAAAACAACATAGGAATAAAAATTTATTAAGCAATGTTGATCGTACTTCTAGATAAATAAGCTCTGTAAAATTATCTCTGTTCAACTTTTTCCTTTCAACTCAAACTAAAGTTTTGAAATGGGTTGCATGGATGGTTCATTCTTCACGTTTGCCAGCTCATTGAAATAAGGCTCAGCTAATGCCTAATCATAAGGTGTGACGACCCGTCACATTTAAATAATTAAAATTAGAAATACACAGCGGAAGTCTTTATATTTTAAGAAAATTGGCGTGGTTATGTTTGAAAATTGGCTAGCCTAAACCTGTTTACATCTTAAATTATGAAATCTAAAAACACAAGGAACTTCAAGTTCCTAATCAGGAGTTCAAAGAGATTTTTATCATAAAAGTAAAACGAGAAGCTCTTAAGAGCTATATACAAATATACAACTCCAAAGTATGTATAAAATTCACAAAACATAGTCCATGGACTTTAAATAAACCTAGTCCATCTCGAGGTCATTATCCTTTGATCATGCAGCACCATCTCCTCTCCCTCGACCTCTAGCCAGGGCATTACCTGAAATTTTGTAATATCATGAGCTAACAACTTAAGCCCAGTGAGAATAATAAGAATAAAAAGTAAAGTTAGACCTCAAACCCGTATTCCGATTCGTGTCCAATCAATCTTACACAATCAATCCTAAAGTTCTCTAAACTTTAGGTAATTTCATTCTAAACTCTCCAAAGGATGATATTACTAACACTCGTAGTCAAATCCTCATCCATTAACTTGTTACGACATAAATAACAAAAGTAAATAAACTTTGCATAAATATAACATCTCGATTCTCTATTCCATCGATCACATGCATGAAGGTAATGAGAACATCCCGTAGGATACGCATTTGCCCTTTATGCATGAAATGAAGGTAACATGGACATTTCCCGTAGCATCCACCATTCAACCTTATGCATGAAGGTAACGTGGACATTTCCAATAGCATCCACCATTCAACCTTATGCATGATGAAGGTAACGTGGACATTTCCCAAAGCATCCACCATTCAACCTTATACATGAAGTTAACGTGGACATTTCCCGTAGCATCCACCATTAACCATTCATTTTCTTGTTCACTTTCCTTTCTTTTTCACTTTCTTTTCTTTTTCACTTTCTTTTCTCTTTCACTTTCTTTTCTTTTTCACTTTCTTTCAATGATGCAAGATGTTATGGTGCAATATATTATGGTGCGAGATGTTATAGTTATGCTTGCGTATGCTTGTAAAAGTAAATAAAAGTAAAGTATGAATATTAAAGTAACCAAATCAAACATAAAGTAAAGGGCATAAAGTTAAGACATAAAATAAAATAGATAGGAATCTCGGCAGAACGATATGTAAATCAAACTCCGCTACATTAGTAAAAGTAAATCCTATCTTAAACGATTAACCTATACCTTCAAAGATTCTAAACTTCCAACATAATCCGAGGTTCTATTAATCGTTCTATATAAAAGTTTGGATCTTTTAACTTCCAATGATCCATCATAAGCTTCGAAACGAATCTAACTTCGAAAATCCTAAGATTTAACGCTTTCCTCAAGAACTCCTAAGTTCTCACTTAAAGGATTAACTTCTAATCCTAAGGGCACTAACTCACTTCCCTCTATTCTTAGTTCGAAACCTAGTCTTAGTTTCCAAGTCTACAAATCATTATACTTATTCGCTTTCTAAAATTACTTTAAATCCTAAGTATTCTCACCTTAGCCAAATAATATTTGCTCCAAGTCTCCAATTCCCACGAAACTTCAGTGTTGGGACATGAAATAAGGATAAGATCGTCAAAGGAGACAAATTATTAAAGGGATTAAAAAATAGCATAACCATACCATATTTTAAATAAAAATAAAAAAAATACTGAGGAATCTCTACAAGTATTTGGAAGGAACCCACCTTGCATTTAAAACACTAATTGTAAAATTATAATAATTAATTTATAGTAATTTTACATTAAAAAAAAACTTGGGATCCAAATAACTTCCAAAATGTGTTCGCCGAATAATTCAGCAGCTGGAGTTTGCGGCCATGGTGGAGGATTGAATTATATAAAGCATTATAAAGGTTCTTAGGATGTGTTTCTCCCGTTGACAACTTCAGTGATGGGAGATGTTGTCTTCGCATGTCTCGCTTCATTATTATCATCTTCTTAGTACACAATCTAATTCTTATAACCCTTGTTGTTAATTTATCATATAATTTATCTCAAATAAGATGAAATTGCAAACTAATAAATAAAATACTATAACTTTTCTAAAATCACCGAAATAGCATAATTACAGTTGTTATTTTTCATTGAATTTGATTGTTAGTTGTTTTTTTTAAAGTTTAAGTTCAAATTATAAAATAGTTGAAAAATAAAATTATAAAATAGTTGAAAAATGAAAATGAATAACAAAGATTTATGACTTAGAAAAAGAAATAAAAAATAAACTAGAATTAGTAAGGGTATAATAAACTTGTAATAAGTAATATTTTTGAAAAGTTAAAAATTAAAAAGGAAATGAATTATTATATATAATTAAAAGTAATTGAAAAAACGCAAAGTGTAAAAACTCGAATTTTCTCAAATCTTTAAATCAAAATAAATAGCGGAAGACTTTATTTTTATAAAAGTTTGGCGTGGATCCATTTAAAATACGAACTTCCTAAACCTGTTTACATGGGTTCAAATCAGAGAATTTAAAACAACAGACATTTCACTCCATTCTATACCCAAAATCAGAGAAAATAACACAAAAATATATACAACAGATCTTAAGCTCTCATGAGCCACAAAGCACAAGTTTAAGACATCAATATCAAGTTTATATTTAGCATTTCTAAAATGCTCCAAAATATGCCTTTTCTAGTCCAAGTATCCAAGACATCCACTCGCGATCACGCAGCACCACCTCCACGACCTCACCCTCTCGCACGAGTATTACCTGAAAAGTTTAAGTGTAGCAATATTAGCATAAAAATGCTAGTGAGAATAAGATGAATGCAAGCACTCCTATAGACCGAATCTCATATCGGAAAATGTGTCCAAAAATCCTATGGTGCTCTTACTACCCATTCAATATTCCCAAGTACTTTACATAAGAAAAACAATCCCATTCTACTATATCGTAATTTCGAAAAGTAAACATTCAAGCTCGTAAAATAAAGTGCTAAAGCATAACAATGTAAATAACAAAGTAAATTCTATCATTTACGTCATTCCACACGTTATTTCACATTGTCACAATTCATAATTCAACCATGACCACTAATCACTAATCACAACCATACCGTGACCACATTGTCACCAATCACAAACAATACTGTGACCTAACTATCACCGTGACCACATTGTCACCAATCACAACCATACCGTGACCACATTGTCACCAATCACAAACCTTACCGTGACCTAACTGTCACCGTGATCACATTGTCACCAATTACAAACCATACCGTGACCACATTGTCACCAATCATAAAGCCATACGTACTACTCCTCTTTGGTAGTACTAAATAGCGAATCCCATCACTAATAATATTATACTAACTCAAATGCACACGAAGAATCTCTCCAAAGTCTCTTTTAACTATCTTATAACCACTCGAAATAAACGAAGTATCAAATACTCTTCTCCAATTTCTGGAACCTAATTCTCCATGAGAATACAACTTAATCCACCAATGATATCTCACTTTTAACAACACCAAAACTTAACCAATTTTCCTTATACACTTTCCTTAACTCCCAATTATATATATTCTTGGAAAAGTTCTACAATCTAATAACCCTCTTAACCTCGATTGAACATAATCGTCAACCAATTCGAAAACATAAAAGTAATCACAACCATTTTAAACTCACCTTATAAAAGAAGTCAACTCCTAATCACCGGTTGACCAAAATTCACAATCGATGCACGAAACCTATAATTCAAATACACCTAAAGTATATTAATTAACCGAATCAAACAACAATCGACACGATATTAAAATAAAAGATAAAACACCCCGGAAATGCCCCATGAAGCCCACGGCCCAAGGGGAGTTAAAAGTGGAGTTGGTTTTCCGGATTTTTAAGCACTTTAAAAGTGTTTCGAGTTGGTTTCGGGCACTTAGGAGGTTGGTAACATCAATGGGTAAGAGTGATTTAGGGTTTAGGTCAAAAGTTCAATGTCGAACAATTATTAAAAACGTAAAAATATAACATTTGAAAAACCCTAAGCATCACCAAATATGAGAAAAACTAACAGAAATGTCTTTTGGCTCAAACTCGATTCTAGGGTTTAGGGAAAGTTCTAAATATACATAAAACAACTCCCTCGATCTAAATCTCTGAGTTCCGGAGCAAGAAATAGAAGATTGAAACCAAAATCACCATTAAAACACTATTTGAAGCTTTAGGTTTTGAACTTAATATACCTTAAAGCCTTGATAGAAACGATGGAAAGTTTGATTGTTAGGTTGGAAATGATGCTCGGGTCCGTGGCTATCCAACGCAACTGAAATTGTGACGATCCGACAAGAATCGAAGATAAAGCAAAAATTGGAAAACTCTAATTGACCCCCACGGTTTTGAGGAAGAAGAAGGGAAGAAAAATGATGAGTTTTGTCTAAATTTTGGATATTTAAAGGATGATGAATAGTGTTTTAGATATTTAAGAATTTCGAAAATGACGCCTACGTCCTTTTCTTGCCTTAAGCTTTTAAAACGAAACCCGAACCACCTAAACTAGACCAATGGTGATTAATAATGATTAATTGGCCTATTAATAATTATTAATACCATTGAAACTAATTTAAGCTAATTAAACAGTTAGAAAGGTTTCCGAACGAAATTAATTAATTAATTCTAAATAACTAATCCTAGAATTATCTTTAATACTTTAAATAAACAAATAAAATAATAAAATAAATAAATAAAAAATTCACCTCAAAATAACGGGACGTTACACAAAGCCATTCTTGGTAATGGTAATATATCTATCGGTGGTCGTCTCTCTCGCAATCGCAAATCGTCTCCGCTTCTCTCTGATCTGAGCAGATCTAATTCACTCTCCTTCTACCTCTGGATCATCATGGTGACTTGAATCTGATGATGATTTGGGACCTCGACCTAATCTCCGGAGTCGTCAGCGGTCGAAGTTTCAACCATGCTTTGAGCTGAAGCCTGTGGGAGTGAAGATCATAGAGTTTCAGACATAGCTGTTGGTAATTAAATATTTTTCGACTTGTATTACCATACATACAATTTTGATATTTCACCAAAATGGTGGGCGTTCAGCTTATGATCAATGGTGTATATTTTGGAGTTTCCCCTTTCTCTCTAAGCAATCTGGAAAATCTGAGTTTGTGGGTTATTCTTTTTTCTGGAGACGGTCAATGCAATTGGAGCCTTCTTGTTTGCTCAATGATTTCATTGAGGTAAGAGCTCTCTGTAGGAAGTCCTTTTCATCATTTGCTTTGTTTTAATATAATCTGGCTGGTTCATGCCAGTCAATGTGTTCATCTCATGTTGAAGAAAAGAAAGAGCTGCTTTGAGCTATTCTCAAAATTTATCAGGTGGATTCATCATTTTTAAATTACTTCCCAAATTCAACAGAAGAAAACCATCCAAATTGTAAAAAAGATCACTGTTCCATTTTTCTCCAATCACAAAAACAATAATATCTCACTAGATTCTTGTTCGAGAACTCGATTTTGCTCCCAAGAGGAAGAAGATGAAGAGGGTAGACATAATAATATTAAGGTATAGTAAATTTTATAGACCTAGTCAATTTTTTAACACTTTTATAAACGGAAAGACTAATGATATATTGAATTAGGTTAAATTGTATGGAGGCTACATAAACTTATATAGAAAAGTAAACCTAGTTAGAGTAGGAAACTAACTTAAACAAGTAAACTAAAAGATAAGGAAAATATCCCTAATCTAAATAAGGAATAACATATATATATATATTCTAACATCCCCCCTCAAACTCAAGATGGCATAACATAGACCAACTTGAGTTTGCTAAACACGTGACCCAAATATGACTTCATGAATCAATGTCTTCGTTGAGCGGAAGCTATGAGAAATGCTCGGAGAAACTAACATCAACACAATGCGGAAACAACGATCAATTGAAACTAATGTCAAACAAAAATATTCAGAAGAACCGACATCAAAAGCAGAGCGAACCATCAGACAAAACTGACGTCAAACAAAGATGTCCAACACAACCAACATCGAAAGTAGAGCGAAAGTGGAATTGATGGAAACATGCCCAGGAAAATGGCAGCGAAGAGAAAACAAATTTGAAACGAAAAGACTAATGGATTTTGGACAAACGGTATCACTGACGGTTTTTCTTCCCTCTGATATGGAGACGTGTCAATAAATAACAAGAACATAATGTTAATACAAAATCCAAACCCTAGATTTATCTATGTATGATGGAGGAAAAAACCCTAACGGAACACCAAGGTCCACAAAACCCAAACGCTTATTCTAACTGCCCTCAAAGCCATATTGAATATGTATATTCCACGACCAAAGACGATACCCAACTGAGGCTATCAAAATACAACAAAATGACTAATAAAGAGTCTCAAAATATCAAACGGATGGGAAAATCGGACACAACCTGATCCGAACAGCAAACAAAACAAAACCCTACAATTCAGATTTTGATAACAAGCCAAAGAAGCAAATCTGGACAGCAAATAAAACCTCTGTTTATGTCACAATTGTGCACTGTTTACTTACAAAACCATCTGATTTAGACGAAAATTAAGGTTTCGGTGAAAATAAGGATTCCGAAAAAGTTCCAGTGACCAGAGGGAGGCAACAGACTCTGAAGGGAAGTGGTAGTAGCAGAATCCGGTGGGCAGTGGTTCATCCTACGAGGTGGTGACAACAAACAACCAGTCAAATGAGGATCGGAACCAATCTTGTCAAACTTGTACTAATGATTTGGTCCATCCTAAAGTTCCAAATGGAGGAAACTATCTTTGGGAATCCTCTTTTGGACCATAATGTCAAACGAGGATCATAACAAATCTTTTCAAACTTGTCATAATGATTTGGTCCATCCTAAACTTCCAAATTAAAGAAACTCTTCTTTGGAAATCTTCTTTGGATAAAAATGTCAAACGAGGATTGGAACCAATCTTGTCAAAGTTGTCATCATGATTTGGTCCATTCAAAAGTTCCAAAAGGAGGAAACTCTTCTATGAGAATTATCTTCGAACCAAACTTTTGACTGTCAAAGTTGTCCTAATGCTTTGGTCCATCCTAAAGATCCAAATGGAAGAAACTATCTTTGGGTGTCCTCTTTGGACCAAAAGTTGAACGTTAAAGTTGTCCTAATGATTTTATCCATCCTAAAGTTCAAAATGGAGGAAACTCTTCTTTAGGAATCCTCTTTGCACCAAAATGTCAAACGAGGATCAAAACCAATCTTGCCAAAGTTGTCTTCATGATTTTGTCCATCCTAAAGATCCAAATGGAGGAAACTATCTTTGGGAATCCTCTTTGGACCAAAATGTTGAACGTCAAACTTGTCCTTATGATTTGGTCCATCTTTGGACAAATGGGGGAACCTCTTATCCTCATGTTTTGGTCCATCCTAAAGTTCCAAATGGAGGAAACTATCTTTGGGAATCATCTTTGTATTTTGGATCTTTAGGATGGACCAAATCACGAGGACAACTTTGACGTTCAACATTGTTTTCCAAAGAGGATTCCCAAAGAAGAGTTTACTTCTTTTTGAACTTTAGGATGGACCAAATCATTAGGACAACATTGACAAGATTTGGTCCATCCTAAAGATAAAAAATGGAGGATTTCAAAAGAAGAGTTTCCTTCATTTGGAACATTAGAATGAACCAAAACATGAGAAACAGTTTGAAAAGATTGGTTTCGATCCTCATTTGACATTTTTGTCCAAAGAGGATTCCAAAAAATATGTTTCCTCCATTTGAAACTTTAGGATGGACAAAATCATTGGAACAACTTTGACAATCTAAATTTTTGTCCAAAGAGGATTCCCAGAGAAGAGTTTCCTCCATTCGAAACTTAAGGATGCACAAAATCATGAGGGCAACTTTGACAAGATTGGTTCCGATCCTGGTTTGACATTTTGGTACAAAGAGGATTCCCAAAGAAGAGTTTCCTCCATTTGGAACTTTAGGATGGACAAAATCATTAAGACATTTTTGAAGTTCGACTTTTTAGTCCAAAGGGGATTCTAAAAGATCGTTTCCTCCATTTGGAAGTTTAGAATGGGCCAAGTCATGAAGACAACATTGACAAGATTGGTTCTGATCCTCGTTTGACATTCCTGTCAAAAGAGGATTCGCAAAAAAAGGTTCCTTCATTTACAACTTTAGAATAGACAAAATCATGAGAACAAGTTTGAAAAGATTGGTTCCAATCCTTGTTTGACATTTCAGTCCAAAGAGGATTCCCAAAAATATGTTTCCTCCATTTGAAACTTTAGGATGGACCAAATCATGAAGACAAGTTTGACAAGATTGGTTCCGATCCTCGTTTGATATTATTGTCCAAAGAGGATTTCCAAAGAAGAGTTTCCTCCATTTGAACCTTTAGGATGGACCAAATCAAAAGGACAAGTTTGACAAGATTGGTTTCAATCCTCGTTTGACAAAAGAGGATTTCCAAAAAAGAGTTTCCTTCATTTGGAACTTTAGAATGGATTAAATCATGAGAACAAGTTTGAAAAGATTGGTTCCGATCCTCGTTTGACATTTTAATCCAAAGAGGATTCCCAAAGAAGACTTTCCTCTATTTCGAACTTTAGGATGGATCAAAACATGAGGACAAGAGGTTCCTCCATTTAGATCTTTAGGAGGGACCAAAACATAAGGACAAGTTTGACAAGATTGGTTCCGATCCTCGTTTGACATTTTGGTCCAAAGAGGATTTCCAAAGAAGAGTTTCCTCCTTTTGGAACTTTAGGATGGACAAAATCATGAGGACATTTGGTCCATACTAAAGTTCCAAAAGGAGGAAACTCTTCTTTGGAAATCCTCTTTGGACCAAAATGTTGAACGTCAAAGTTGTCCTCGTGATTTGGTACATCCTAAAGATCCAAAAGGAGGAAACTCTACTTTGGGAATCCTCTTGAGAAAAAAATTGTCGAACGAGGATCGGAACCAATCTTTTCAAACTTATCTTCATGATTTGGTCGATCCTAAACTTCCAAATGGAGGAAACTATCTTTGGGAGTCCTCTCTGGACCAAAATCTCAGATGAGGATCAGAACAAATCTTTTCAAACTTGTCCTAATGATTTGGTCCATTCTATAGTTCGAAATGGAGGAAACTATCTTTGGGAATCCTCTTTTGGACCATAATGTCAAACGAGAATTACTATAAATCTTTTCAAACTTGTCATAATGATTTGGTCCATCCTAAACTTCCAAATGGAGGAAACTCTTCTTTGGAAATTCTCTTTGGACCAAAATGTCAAACGAGGATCTGAACCAATCTTGTCATACTTGTCCTTATGATTTGGTCCATCCTAAAGATCCAAATGGAGGAACCTCTTATCCTCATGTTTCGGCCCATCCTCAAGTTCCAAATGGAGGAAACTCTTATTTGGGAATCATCATTGGAACAAAATGATAAACGAGGATCAGAACCAATCTCTTCAAACTTTTCCTAATGATTTGGTCCATCGTAATGGACTAAATGGAGGAAACTGTTTTTGGAAATCCTCTTTGGACCAAAATGTTGTATGTCAAAGTTGTCCTCAATTTTTGGTCCATCCAAAAGAAGAGTTACCTCCATTTGGAAGTTTAGGATGGACAAAAACATGAAGACAACTTTGACAAGATTGGTTTCGATCATTGTTTCACATTTTGGTACAAAGAGGATTCCCAAAGATAGTTTCCTCCATTTGGTCCATCTTAACGTTCCAAGAGGAGGAAACTCTTTTTCGGAAATCATCTTTAAACCAAAATGTTGAACGTCAAAGTTGTCCTCGTGATTTGGTCCATCCTAAAGATCCAAAAGGAGGAAACTCTTCTTTGGGAATCCTCTTTGGAAGGAATAAATGAGGATCATAACCAATCTGTTTGCGAATTCTCTTCGGATAGATCAAGTTCCGATCCTCGTTTGTCATTTTGTACCAAAGATGATTCGAAAAGAAGAGTTTCCTCCATTTGGAACCATAGGATGGACCAAAACATGAGGACAAGAGGTTCCTCCATTTGGAACTTAAGGATGGACCAACTCATTAGGAAAAGTTTGAAAAGATTGGTTTCGATCCTCGTTTGTCTTTTTATTCAAAAAAGATGATTAAAAAAGAAGAGTTTCTTCCATTGGGAACTTTAGGATGGACCAGATCATTAAGACAAGTTTCAAAAGATTGGTTCTGATCCTCGTTTGACATTTTTTCCCAAGAGGATTCCAAAAGAACAGTTTCCTCCTCTTAGATCTTTAGGATGGATCAAATCACGGGGACAACGTTGAGGGTGAACATTTTGGTTCAAAGAGGATTTTTAAAGAAGAGTTTCCTCCTTTTGGTACTTTAGGATGAACCAAATCATGAGGACAACTTTGACAAGATTGGTTCCGATCCTCGTTTGACATTTTGGTACAAAGAGGATTCCAAAAGAAGAGCTTCCTCGTTTTTCATTTAGGATGGATCAAATCATGAGGACAACTTTGACATTCAACATTTTGGTCCAAAGAGGATTTCCAAAGAAGAGTTTCCTCCATTTGGAAGTTTTGGATGGACCAAATCATGAAGACAACATTGACAAGATTGGTTTTGATCCTCGTTTGACATTTTTGTCCAAAGAGGATTTCAGAAAAATAGTTTGCTCCATTTGCATCTTTTGGATGGACCAAATCATGAAGACAAGTCTTAAAAGATTGGTTCCGATCCTCGTTTGTCATTTTGGTCCTAAAAGGATTCCCAAAGAAGAGTTTCCTCCATTTGAAACTTTAGGATTACCAAATAACGAGGACAACTTTGACGTTCAACATTATTGTCCGACGAGGATTCCCAAAGAAGAGTTTACTTTTTCTGGAACTTTTGGATGGACCAAATCATGATGACAACTTTGAGCAGATTGGTTCCGATACTCGTTTGACATTTTGGTCCGAAGAGGGTTCCCAGAGAAGAGTTTCTTCTATTTGGAACTTCAGGATGGACAAACTCATGAGGACAAGTTTGACAAGATTGGTTCGGATCCTCGTTTGAGATTTTTGTCCAAAGAGGACTCCCAAAGATAGTTTCCTCCTCCAAAGAATAGTTTTCTCCATTTGGAACTTTAGGATGGACCAAATCATTTGGACAACTTTGACATTCAATATTTTTGTCCAAAGAGGATTCCCAAAGAAGAGTTTCCTTTATTTGGAACTTTAGAATGGACCAAATCATGAGAACAAGTTTGAAAAGATTGCTTCTGATCCTCGTTTGACAGTTTGGTCCAAAGAGGATTCCCAAAGAAGAGTTTCCTCCATTTGGAACTTTGAGATGGTCCAAACGATGAAGACAAGATGTGACGACCCGTCACTTTTAAATAAATTAAATTCAGAGAAAACAGCGGAAGTCTTTTAATTTACGAAAAATTGGCGTGGTTTTGTTTGAAAATTGGCATGCCGAAAACCTGTTTACATCCTAATTTTCAAATCTAATAAAATCTCATGGACTTTAAGTCCAAATCAGGAGTTCAAATATATAATATCATAAAACATCATCCAGAAGCTCTTATGAGCCAAAATACAACATTAAAGTCTTTGAAATTCATAAAAGTGATACATAAACTATACAATGACAAGTCCATCTCGAGGCCAGCATCCCTCGATCACGCAGCACCATCTCCCTGTCCACGGCCTCTAGCCAAGGCATTACCTGAAATTGGTTGTAATATCATGAGCTAACAAACTAAGCCCAGTGAGAATAATAAGCATAAAAAGTAAAGATAGACCTCAAACTCGCATTTCGATTTGTGTCCAATTAACTGACACAATACACTCCTAAAGTCCTCCAAACTCTAGGTAATTCTAATCCATGAATTCCAAAGTATGACATTACTACACTTGTAGTCAATTCTCAAACATTAACTTATTATGACAAAGAAAGTAAAGTGAACAAACTTTGTTTAACATATAACATCTCGATTCTTTATATCATCAATCATAATCACAAGTGCATAAAGACATCCCGTAGGATTCCACAATTTCTTTTATGCATGAGGAAGTAATATGTACGTCCGCAACTTACAATTCAACTCCACATAAGGAAGTAATATGTGCGTCGCAACTTACGATTCAACTCCCTATGTATGAGAAGTAATATGTACGTCCGCAACTTACAATTCAACTCCACATGAGGAAGTAATATGTACGTTCGCAACTTACAATTCAACTTCTATGCATGAGAAGTAATATGTACATCCGCAACTTACAATTCAACTCCACATAAGGAAGTAATATGTGCGTCGCAACTTACAATTCAACTTCTTTTCAATGATGCGAGATGTTATGCATATGTTTACATATGCTTGCATAAGCAAATAAAGTAAATGTAAATGATAAAGCAACCGAATCAAGCATAAAGTAAAAGGACGTAAAGTAAAGAACATAAGGTAAAGGACATAAAGTAAAATAGATAAAATTCCGGACGAACGATATATCGATCGAACTCCGATAACAATAATAAAAGTAAAGGTCAAAAATATAACGATTAACCTAAACTTTCAAGGATTCTAAATTTCCAATAATCCGAGGTTCTATCAACCAATCATATCAAAGTCTTGTATCCTTAACTTCCAAATGATCCATTTTAAACTCCGAAACTAATCTAACTTAGAATCTTCTAAGATTCGAGGTTTTCATTAAGAAATCCTAAGTTTCTCGCCTAAAGGATTAACTCAAAATCCTAAGGCACTAACTCACTCCCTCTAATCTTAGGTTGGATTCTAATCTTAGGTTGGATTCTAATCTTAGTTCCGATTCTACAAATCAACGTACTTATTTGCTTTCTATAGTTACTTTAAATTCTAATCATTCTCACCTTAATTAAAAGTGAAGACTTCGATCCCAAGCACCGGAAGAGCGATCAAACAAACGGTTCAAAAACACCTACAAAAGGATTAATATCCCGAAAATTAATAAATTACCAACCAACGATTAAACAATGATGAAACAAGCAAAAAGACGGAAAATCCACCAAACCCCCATCAAAGAGGCTCTCGGCCCTCCCTAAAAACAAGGGTCTCGGGTTTGGTTTTTCGGCTTTTTGGCAATTTAAATACGTTTTGAGTTGGTTTTAATCAAATTCGATAATCCTGATTTCAATGGGTATCGATAATTAGGGTTTTTGAACATTAATCCCTTTCCCGAATTGAATTTAAATAAACATTCATTCATTAATTTCTAACCCATTTTCAATCCCAAAAGGGTAAATTTCAAACGGAAAGGGTTTCGACTGAAACTCGGTTTTAGGGTTATGGGATAGTTTCCAAAAACACTTAAAACTACTCTCGAATTGACAAACACCGAGTTCCACGGCAAGAAATCGAAAGAAAACAAGTAAAACTCCATTAAAACACTATTTGGAGTTAGGGTTTGAAACTTCACTTACCGAGAACTCCTAGGATCTCGAGAGAAATAGACGATGGGTAGGTGGGAAATAATCCTTGACCCGAGGGCTTTCCGAAATATCCAAGCTCGAGTCGATCCGTCGAGAAACGAACAAAAACCAAATTTTCTTTTCTTCTTCTTGGAGCTCACGGGTGGGGAGGATAAAATGGAGGCTTTTTGGTCAATTTTGAGTCAAAGATGATATAAAGAAGATGAAGCAAATAGTGTTTTTAGATATTTTGCAAATTGGGTAATTATAACTTTGCCCTTTTATGACTTTTGGCTTAAAAACGAATCCCAAACATCTCAAACTATCCCAATGGTGATTAATAATTATTAATTGGCCCGTTAATAATTATTAATACCATTAAGACGTATTTAAATAAATAAAGCCATTAAAATGAAATAAATTACTAAATTCTAATTTAATAATAAATAAATGAATTTTAATTACTCAAATTAAAATAAAATAAATAAAAGTTTTTTTTTTATCACAAAATAACGGGACGTTACACAAGAGGTTCCTCCATTAGTATCTTTAGGATGGACCAAATCATAAGGACAAGTTTGACAAGATTGGTTCCGATCCTCGTTTGACATTTTGGTCCAAAGAAGATATCCAAAGAAGAGTTTCCTCCATTTGGAAGTTTAGGATGGACCAAATCATTTGGACAAGTTTGAAAAGATTTGTTCTAATCCTCGTTTGAAATTATGGTCCAAAAGAGGATTCCCAAAGATAGTTTCTTCCATTTGGAACTTTAGGATGGACAAAATCATGAGGACAACTTTGACAATATTGGTTCTGATCCTCGTTTGACATGATGGTACAAAGAGGATTCCAAAAGAAGAGTTTCCTCCATTTGGAACTTTAGGATGGACAAAATCATTAGGACAACTTTGACGTTCGACTTTTTAGTCCAAAGGGGATTCTCAAATATTGTTTCCTCCATGTGGAACTTTATAATGGACCAAATCATATGGACAAATTTGAAAAGATTGGTTCCGATCCTCGTTTGACATTTTAGTCCAAAGAGGATTCCCAAAAATATGTTTCCTCCATTTGGAACTTTAGGATGGACCATATTATGAGGGAAAGTTTTACAAGATTGATTTCGATCCTCATTTGAGATTTTTGTCCAAAGAGGACTCCCAAAGATAGATTTCCTCCATTTGGAACTTTAGGATGGACCAAATCATTAGGACAACTTTGACAAGATTGGTTCCGATCCTCGTTTGTCATTTTGTTCCAAAAGAAGAGTTTCCTCCATTGGGAACTTTAGGATGGACAAAATAATTAGGACAAGTTTGACAAGATTGGTTTTGATCCTCGTTTGAGATTTTTGTCCAAATAGGACTCCCAAAGATTGTTTCCTCCATTTGGATCTTAAGGATGGAGCAAAACATGAGGACAAGAGGTTCCTCCATTTGGAACATTAGGATGGACTAACTCATTAGGACAAGTTTGAAAAGATTGGTTCCGATCCTGGTTTGACATTATTGTCCAAAGAGGATTCCCAAAGAAGAGTTTACTCCTTTTGATCTTTAGGATAGACCAAATCACGAGGACAACTTTGACGTTCAACATTTTGGTCCATTGGGGATTTTCAAAGAAGAGTTTCCTCCTTTTGGAACTTTAGGATGGACCAAATCATGAGGACAACTTTGACATGATTGGTTCGGATCCTTGTTTGACATTTTGGTACGGAGAGGATTCTCATCTTTAGAAGAAAATTTCCAACGAGGATCGGGACCAATCTTGTCAAACTTGTCCTAATGATTTGGTCCATCATAAAGTTACAAATGGAGGAAACTATCTTTGGGAATCCTATTTTTGACCATAATGTCCAATGAGAATCAGAACAAATCTTTTCAAACTTATCCTAATGATTTGGTCGATCCAAAACTTCCAAATGGAGGAAACTCTTCTTTGAAGATCCTCTTTGGACAAAAATGTCAAACGATGATCGAAACCATTCTTGTCAAATTTGTCATCATGATTTGGTCCATTCTAAAGTTCCAAAAGAAGGACACTCTACTCTGGGAATCCTCGTCGGACCTAATGATTTGGTCCTTGTTTGAGATTTTGGACCCAGTCTTGAAGACAATATTTACAAGATTGGTTATGATCCTTGTTTGAAATTTTGGTCCAAAGAGGATTCCAAAAGAATAGTTTGCTTCATTTGCATCTTTAGGTTGGACAAAATCATTAGGACAACTTTGACTAGATTGGTTCTGATCCTTGTTTGACATTTTGGTACAAAGAGGATTCCCAAAGAAGAGTTTCCTCCATTTGGAACTTTAGGATGGAAAAAATCATTAGGACAACTTTGACGTTCGACTTTTTAGTCCCAAGAGGATTCTCAAAGATCGTTTCCTCCATATGGAATTTTAAAATGGACCAAATCATTAGGACAAGTTTGAAAAGATTCGTTCCAATCCTCGTTTGACATTCCTGTCCAAAGAGGATTCGCAAAAAAGAGTTTCCTTCATTTGGAACTTTACAATGGACCAAATCATGAGAACAAGTTTGAAAAGATTGGTTCCGATTCTCGTTTAGCATTTTAGTCCAAAGAGGATTCCCAAAGATGAGTTTCCTCCAATTGGAACTTTAGGATGGACCAAAACATGAGGAAAATAGGTTCGTCTATTTGGATCTTTTGAATGGACCAAATCATGAGGACAACTTTGACATTCAACATTTTGTTCCAAAGAGGATTTCCAAAGAAGACTTTCCTCCATTTGGAAGTTTTGGATTGACCAAATCATGATGCAACTTTGACAAGATTGGTTCCGATCCTCGTTTGACATTCCTATCTAAAAAGGATTCGAAAAAAGAGTTTCCTTCATTTGAAACTTTAGAATGTACCAAATCATGAGAAAAAGTTTGAAAAGATTGGTTTCGATCCTCGTTTGACATTTTAGTCCAAAGAAGATTACTGAAAATATGTTTCCTCAATTTGGAACTTTAGGATGGACCAACACATGAGGACAAAAGGTTCCTCCATTTGGATCTTTAAGATGGATCAAATCATAAGAACAAGTTTGACAAGATTGGTTCTCATCCTCGTTTTTAGATTTTGGTCCAAAGAGAACACCCAAAGATAGTTTCCTCCATTTGGAACTTTAGGATGGACCAACTCATTAAGTCAAGCACTACAAAAAAACTGTCAATTTGCGACCATGAAATTGAGACCAAATGGTCGTTTTTTGCTTAAAATGCGACCAAAAAAGCGACCAAATAAGTGGTGGCCAAAAATCTAGTCGGTTCAGAATTTGTGCGACTGGATAGTCACAAATATACGACCAAAAATTTTTGGTAACAAAAAAGTCAACCTTTTAAAAATACGACCAGATGGTCACCTTAAAAGTGACCATATGGTCGTAATTTATCTTTAAGAGAAGTGACCATTTGGTCACATAAAAAAGTGACCAAATGGTCGTATTTTATGTGACCAAATGGTCACTTTTAGGCTCAGTTAAAATACAAACCAGACGGTCGCCTAAATAGAGACCATCTGGTCGTAATTTATGGTTTAGGGTAAGTGACCAATTGGTCAAATAAAAAAGTGACCAAATGGTCGTATGTTATGTGACCAAATGGTCACTTTTAGACTAAGTAAAAATACGACCAGATGGTCGCTTTTAAAGGGACCATCTGGTCGCATTTAAGAATTTTTTTTTAAAATTTAAATTTCAATAATTAGTTAATTAATTATTAATTATTAATTATTTATTAATTATAAATTATTTATTTAATTAATATTTAAATTTCATAAAAAAAATTGGAATTAAAATAAAAAAATATATATATCAAATATTCAAAAAACGTTTTATACAGTCGAAAGAATCCTAGAACTACTGCGGAGGGGCGGGGGTTGGGGGAGGAGGCGTCGATGATGAAGGGCCGCCGCCTAGAGATCTGAAGTACGCGGCCAAAGCGGCTGCGACCTGGATCTCGACTCGTGCCTGCATGTCGGCCTCAATAGCAACGACTCGAGTAACGAAGTCCTCGCGCATAGCCTCCATGTCCGCGCGCAGCTGCTGCTCAACCGGAGAAGGGCCGGAGCTAGTGCTCGCTCCGCTCCGCTGAGGCCGGGAACATCTGCATAAAGGCGTCGCCGTCACGGCAGCCGAGCCCAGGAACCGACCCATCAGGCCGAACCCCTCCAGGACCTCCAAGAACGCCTCTCTACGGTCCTCCTGAGTCGGTTGCGAGTCCAGGTGTGGGCAACCGCCGAGTCAAGGACTCGTGAAACGTTCCTAAACATTTAAAATTCAGAAAATAAAATGGTTAATATATAAGGTAGGAAAAATTTTAAAGAAAAAATAATAATTGAAAAAATTATTAAATACCTGAACTGCTTTCGTCTTATGGTCTACGAACGTCCCGTCCTTCTTCGTGTGAAGAACTCGGTGTAGCTCATCGGGCGGGACGGGGCGCCCGTGCTTCGCTTCCTAAAAAATTAAAGAGTGAAGAATAAAACATAATAAATTAATAAGTAATTGAAAAAAGAAAACGAGAAAAAAGTACGTAAGTAAGAAAACGACGAAAAAAAAACATACCAATCTACGATGGTGCTCATCGTGGGTCCGCGCCCCCGCTGTGTGTTTGGTGGGATTCTTCGCGCGGTTGGCCTTATTCCTGCTTGACACTGCCTTGCCCTCAGGAGTGCTCAAGCTCGCGAGAAGCCGCGCGTGGTCCTCCGGGCTAATCCACACGGGGCGGTTTGCTGCTTGCTTTCTGCACGCCCGGTACATGAGGTCCTTGAATCGATCCCGGATGTGACTGTCCCATAGGGGGAACAATCTACCGTCGGTGATATCGGGATCGATAACAGGAAACTTACCCTGAAAAAATTGAAATAAAACATTGTTAAAGTAATAAATTTATTTCTATAAATTTCAAAATTAATTAGTTATGAAAATAAATGATGTGTTTTACCTTCCAATTGTCGTACATCCGACGTTTATCTTTCGTCGGAATCTTCTGCCAGCGAAGGTCGCTGGGTAGAGGCATGCTCTGGAGGACCTCGCGAAACCGTTTTGAAACGGTTGTATGCGGCTGTACCCTGCAAAATCAAAAAAATTATTGTGCTATATATTAGAAACTATTAGTTAAAAGGAATAAAAAACACTTTGAAAAATAGTAAACAAAATTACATACGTATTGCCTTCAATCTGATGCAGACCCGGACGCAGACCCGGACGCATACCCTGATGCCGACCCTGATGCTAAGCCCGGAGTCTTGGCTAGGGAGTCCTGCGGCAATTGTGGTGTTGCAGAGTCGGTCTCAGGGACTGCATCATCGAGCGTGGCAGCAAGTCCCGTCTCGTAACTAAAGAGGATGTCCAACTCCTCCGTAGTCAGGTCCGCATCAGGGGCAGCGTCAGTAGGCGTCTGCGGAGACCCCTCGTCACCCGCGTCGTCAGGCTCGTCTGACTGGGGAGGACGTCGTCTGCCCGTCATAATCCTACAACCAAAATAAACTAATTTAATACTAATTACGTAAGTAAAATATTGAAATAAATTTAATTAATTAATTAATGAAATAATGTAAATTAAACTAACATAAATTAAGTAAATAATTTAAAATAAACTAATCAAATTAATTTGAATAAAAGTAAATTAAAATTAGATTAATTGGACTAAAATTAATTCAATTAAACTTAAGATTAATTAATTAAAACTAAAATAAACTAATTATTTAATTTGAAATAAAGTAAAGTAAAATTAGATTAATTGAACTAAAATTAATTGAATTAAACTAAAATTAATTTAATTCAATTAATTTTAGTTTCAATTAATCTAATTTTAATTTATTTTAATTCAAATTAATTGATTAGTTTATTTTAGTTTTAATTAATTAATCTTAAGTTTAATTGAATTAATTTTAGTTCAATTAATCTAATTTTAATTTACTTTAATTCAAATTAATTGATTAGTTTATTTTAGTTGTAATTAATTAATCTTAAGTTTAATTGAATTAATTTTAGTTTCAATTAAACTAATTTTAATTTACTTTAATTCAAATTAAATGATTAGTTTATGTTAGTTTTAATTAATTAATCTTAAGTTTAATTGAATTAATTTTAGTTTCAATTAATCTAATTTTAATTTACTTTATTTCAAATTAATTGATTAGAACACTTAAACAAAATTATTCTAATTAATTAATCTAATTGTACTTTACTTTAATCAAATTTAACTAAAATTAAGTAATTAAACAATTTTTATTTATTCATTAAACTAAAATTAATTAATTAAATTAGTGTAATTAATTAATTTAAACTACTTAAGTATAATTGAAGTTAAACTATTTGAATTAATTACCCTACTTTAAATTAATTGATTTAATTAAAGTAATCTAAATTACATTAATTAAACTAAAATTAAAACTTAAACTAGTGTAATTATAAATTAATATAGTTTAATTTTATTAAATTAAAGTAAACTATCTTAAATAAACTAAATAAGTAATTAAACTAAATTAGATTAAGTAATTAAATTACTTACTACTTAAATTGAATTAAAGTAAACTAAGTTAGATTAATTAAACTATTAGATTAATTAAACTAAAATTACTTAAAGTAACAAAATTAAACTAAACTAATTAATTAGTTAATGTAAACTAAAATGCTATGAATTAAACAAAAGTAAACTAAGTAATTGATTCCACAAATTTAGATTCATTAAACTAAAACTAATTAAATTAACAAAACTAAACTAAACTACTTAATTGAAAACTAAAAACTAAAACTAAGTAAAATAAATTCTTAAACTAAAGTTCAATTTTATACGAAAACTAACCTCGTAATAGAAACCGGGATTGGGGTTTGAGGGTTTTAGGTTTAGAGTAAGAACGGGAATGGGAACGGGAAGAAATAACGGGGAACGGGAGAGGGGAAAGAGAGGAAAGAACAAAAAGAGAGGAAGAAAAAGAGAAAGGAAGAAAAGAAGAAACGGGGGAAAGGAAAACTGATGGTAATTTAAATCAGATTTTGCACCCAAATGGTCGCAAATATGTAATTATGACAAGAAACGAAAGGTCGCGCGTGCTGGGGAAAATGGTGACCAAATGGTTGCATTTCTTGAAATATTTGCGACCATATGGTAGCATTTCATGAAAAAGCGACCATATGGTCGCCACTTTGCCATGATCCAGAACAGCTGTCATATCACGAGTCCCATCAATAATTGCGACCATCTGGTCGCAATAATGAAATTCACCGCTAAATATTGCGACCAGATGGTCATAATCTTTAAATTCACCGCCATAAATTTCATGGAAATTTAAATTTACCGCTAATATTTGCGACCATATGGTCGCCATTTTACTTATATTTTTAAAAAATATAATTATCAAATGCGACCAACTGGTCGCATTTCACTTCTAAATTACTACCATGTGGTCACCTTTTGTGTGAAATTGCGACCACATGGTCGCAAATATAAATATATATATATATATATATTTTTAATTTTTCCTTAAAAGAAATAGTTTTAATTAATTAAACACATACACACACATTTGAATAATCAAGTTAACGAAATATCTCATTCATCATCGTCTCCAAGAAGTCCGTCACATACAGTCTTCTTCTTCTTCTTCTTCTTCTGTTTCTTCATCAGATTCATCGTCTCGAATAAATTCAGCATCAATGTCACGTGCGTGAGAAGTGGAAGCATTTATATCATCATCATCATGCAATGTTATCGTTCCATCGTTCAAAGGGCCAGCGATTCTTGCATTCGACCATCGTCGATTGCACGAGATCCTATCTCATCTTCTTGAAAAGCAACAGCTTCCTCTGCGTGGTCGTCTTTCTCGGACAAGTTTTCTTCTACCTGGCGTGGTTTAACTTTACAAACAACTAACCAATCGCCGGATCTCGTCTATTAATCGGATAGTTCAGGTAATAAACTTGAATCGCCTGTGAAGCCAGGACAAACCTATCGGCGGTGCGCATATGCTTAGACTTCTTTACCTCAACGATTTGTAAATGATCAATCTTACGGACTCGCCCTGCCTGGTTGTCTCGAACCAAGTGCGATTGAACATAACAATGCGTTTTAGCGTCGGACTTGCGTATTGAATCTCAAGAATCTCATCGATTACTCCAGTAATCATCTTCGTTTGTCTTAGAACATGTGACCTTTTATGCAAACACCACCGTTGTTTGTTGTCCTGTTTCACTGAATGCGCCTTCGTTTGAAATCAGAATCAGTTCACGCGTATCCACCATACGACCTTGCTATCCGTCCAGGTCCCTTTGCCAAAGAAATGATGCGAGGATCATCCACCCAGGTAATGTAGGGGAGTCAACCTGTGTCATTGTCCACATACAGTAATGTTAGGAAGATAGTAATTGTTTCAACATAATGCAACGGTTGTTTGACAATTTAAAATAACTCACGTATGCACTAAACCAAGAACGAAACTCTTTGTCGATTATTGACCCCTCCTCAGCGTCTGTAAGACCAACTCGTGTCATTCGAACATATACGTTTAGAAATAATCTGTATGTTACAAAAATAGTTAGCAAATAGTTTGTAATTGTTTATGCGATGGAATAATGTTAAGTTACAAACTCACTCTATGTAAGGCTCGATCTCTGCGAGTTGCATAATACGTATGTCGCATTACGTGATACTCGAGAATCGGTCAACGGCCTTCGACCGATCTTCCTCTTTGTCATGCCAGGTTCGTAAAAATCGGCAAGTCGTTCATGTCAACACCTTCAAGTAAATTATCGGCAACGTTTCGTTTCCCATGGCCGAAATCGCTCTGCAATGTGTTGATCAAAGTAGTATGAACAAAATGTGGTAGTCTTTTGCGTCAGTGCGCACTACGAAAAGATCCTTCTACTCGTGATCTATTTCCAACCATCTTTTTCAACCGGCGTAAGTACCTCTTGGGTACAAAACATAATTAACATTCGATGATCACATCTTGATTCATACGCGTACATTACAAAATAATTGTGCTTACCTTTCAAATGGGTACATCCAGCGGTAATGTACGGGACCCCCTAAGAATGCCTCGTATGGAAGATGCTCCATGGAGTCAAAAAAGCCAGGTGGGAACATTCGTTCGAACTTACAAATAATAACGGCGATCTTCGAACTCATTGAAGCGACAGTAGCTTCCGTCAGCTCTGTACATGTCAAGACCCTAAAAAAAACACTCAACTGGGCAAGCGGCTCCCAATGTCTATTCTCTAGGAACGGTCTGAACGCGACGGGCATCAATCGTTGCATGAATATATGACAGTCGTGGCTTTTCATCCCGAACATGATATGTTTTTGATCGTCTATACACCGACTCAAATTAAACGTATCCGTCCGGGAATTTGATCGATTTGATCCACTCAAATAATGTTTTCTTTTCATCCGTCGTCAACATGTACTTTGCTTTTGCGTAATTATCATTGTCATCAGGCTCCAACTCAGGACGGTCACATATCTCCCGTATATCATAACGTGCCTTCAGATTGTCCTTCGTTTTTCCCGGAACGTTCAAAATCGTATTGAAAATGTTGACGAATAAATTCTTCTCGATATGCATTACATCAAGATTGTGTCTAATCAGTAGATCTTCCCAATACGGTAGATCCCAAAAAATACTCCGTTTCTTCCAACCCGTGTTTTTTCCAGCCGCATTGTTTGCACTCTCTGCACCTTCAACGGTAATCTTCTGCATCCCTATAGCATCTATACCGTGCAGAATCTGTCTTCCACTATACATGGTCGGAGGGGGTTTGTTTTCTTACTCGTCGACCCTTCTTCCAGTCACTGCCGTTTGAATGGAAAGTGTGATTCAACGGCAAGAATCGACGGTGACAGTCAAACCAACAAGTTTTCTGACCGTTTCTGAGATAAAATGCATCTGTGTCTAGCATGCAATGCGGACATGCGTATGTCCCCGCCGTACTCCATCCTTTAAGAGGAGGAGATTGAGGTTCACACAATTAACTACACTAACTAAGGAAAGCAATAACAAAAGCAAAACACAGACTTAAAAATGTATATGAAAGCAATTAAAGATCAACATACTTGACAGCATTGAATACGCAGGGAAGTCACTGATCGTCCAGATTAACGCGGCGCGCATCAAGAAATTTTGTTTCTTCGAAATGTCGTACGTCATAACACCGTCAATCCACAACCTTTTCAACTCTGCAATAAGTGGTTGCAAATACACATCCAGTTTCTGTTTTGGACTTTTCGGCCCAGGTACTATCACTGTTAGAAAAATCACCGAGTCTCGCATGCACATCGAGGGAGGAAAGTTATACGGGGTTACCATGACGGGCCAAACTGAATATTATGCCCCGGATGCCCCGAACGGGTTGAAGCCATCTGTGCATAAGCCCAATCTGACGTTTCTCGGATCTTGTGCGAAATCCGGATGACAATTATTTAAATGCTTCCATGCCGCAACATCTGAGGGATGTCTCATAACACTTTCATCCTATGAATGCTTGTGATGCCATCTCATGTGCGAGGCTGTCACATCCTATGCATACAACCGTTGCAGACGTGGGGTCAGCGGTAAATAGAACATGCAGGCGTTCGGAATCAGGCTGCGTTTCACTTGTTTGTATCTTGGAAGAAAACAGAATTTGCAATGATGCAAGTCCTCATCCACATCCCAGTAAATCATGCATCCGTTTTGACACGAATCTATTTTCTCCAAGGGTAATCCAAGTCCCTCCACTAGCTTTTTCAAGTCGTACAAACTGTGGGACATATTATTTTCTTCTAGAGCGCATCGACCCGGTATGTTGTACTGCGCCTTTATATTTAAAAGTTCTTTAGCAGCAGCAAGTTGACTTACCTCACACCCATCGTACAATGGTCGGCTGGCTGTCTTTAGCATCTCGTGCATCTTACGTGCTTCCGGATTCATTTCCTCTTCTACAACCCGTTCATCTTCGTCTACGTTTAAACTTTCATGGAAATTTTCATTCCCCCATAGTCCGCACCATCAATTATCATTTGCTGCATCTGACAATACTGTTGTTCATCATTCTGTTCTTCATCAACAACCTCTACATTCGAGCTGCTACCTTCGTATCGTCTCGATTCCTGTAATACAGCGTCAAACATTTCCTGTGTTTCCCCCTGAAACACCCAGTGATAATAATTTTGCACAAACCTTCGAGTATAAAGATGCACCTTCAACTCTTTAACCGGTATGATTCTCCTATTGCATTTCCTGCACGGGCAGCGTAGCTTTCCACCATACTTTTCATAATAGACAGTTGTCATGCAAAACTCAACAAACTGTTCAACCCCGGCCACAAACTCATTTTTCAAATACCCGTCTATCAAACGAACATACATCCACTCTCTCATTTTCTTTTTTCTTAATGCTAAGAAACAATGGGTGGAGGGGTTTTTATAATGGACTCATCTGCTCATTTGCGACCAGATGGTAGTATTTTTGCTACCACCTGGTCGCAGTTTCCCACCAAATTTTCCCGCTATTTTCCTCACTGCCCCGGGTCACATCAAGTCAGAATTTACGACCACATGGTCACTTTTTGGGTGACCACTTGGTAGCTTTTATCCCACCAAATTCTTTATCAATTATTGGTCCCATAAAAATCACATAATTTGTGACCATCTGGTCACTTATAATTGTGACCAGTTGGTAGCTTTCTTCCCTCCATTTATAAGCTACCACTGCTCACTTTACAGTCACTAAAATTGCGACCATCTGGTCACTTATATTTGTGACCAGTTGGTAGCTTTCTTCCCTCCAATTATAAGCTACCACTGCTCACTTTTGGTCACCAAAATTGCGACCATTTAGTCACTTTTTATTGTGAACATTTGGTAGCTTTCTTCCCTCCAATTATAAGCTACCACTGCTCACTTTTGGTCACCAAAATTGCGACCATTTAGTCACTTTTAATTGTGACCATTTGGTAGCTTTCTTCTCTCCAAAATTATGCGCCATTTTTTGCTACCGAGGCATATTTTAGTCACAAAAATGCGACCATAGGGTCGTTTTTTTTGGTGGCCAGATGGTCGCTTTTTTCCTGACATAAATTCACGCCTTTTTTAAGACCACTTCTGCTTTTGGTCGCAATATGGTCTCAAAAAAAGTGACCAAATGGTCACTTAGAGTCAACCTTCAAAGAAAGTGACCAGTTGGTCACCAGAAAACTACCATATTTTTTTTGTTGCAAATGTCTGGTCGCATTTTGACAGTTTTTTTATAGTGAAGTTTGAAAAGATTGGTTCCGATCCTCGTTTGTCATTTTGTTCCAAGGATGATTCCAAAAGAAGAGTTTCCTTCATTGGGAGCTTTAGGATGGACCAAATCATGACGACAACTTTGACATTCAAAATTTTAGTACAAAGAGGATTTTCAATGAAGAGTTTATTCCATTTAGAAGTTTAGGATGGACCAAATCATGAAGACAACATTGACAAGATTGGTTTTGATCCTTGTTTGACATTTTTGTCCAAAGAGGATTTCCAAAGAATAGTTTGCTCCATTTGCATCTTTAGGATGGACAAAATTATTAGGACAACTTTGACAGTCAAAATTTTGGTCCGAAGAGGATTCCCAGAGAAGAGTTTCTTCCCTTTGGAACTTTAGGACAGACCAAATCATGAGGACAAGTTTGACAATATTTGTTCCGATTCTCGTTTGACATTTTAGTCTAAAGAGGATTCCCAAAAATATGTTTCCTCCATTTGGAACTATAGGATGGACCAAATCATGAGGACAACATTGACATTCAACATTTTGGTCCAAATAGGATTTTCAAAGAAGAGTTTCCTCCATTTGGATGTTTAGGATGGACCAAATCATGAAGACAACATTGACAAGAATTGTTTTGATCCTCGTTTAACATTTTGGTCCAAAGAGGATTTCCAAAGAATAGTTTGCTCCATTTGCACCTTTAGGATGGACCAAATCATTAGGACAAATTTGAAAAGATTGGTTCCGATCCTCGTTTGTCTTTTTTTTCCAAAGATGATTCCCAAAGAAGAATTTCCTCCATTTGGAACTTTAGGATGGACCAAAACATGAGGACAAGAGGCGTTTGACATTTTTTTCCGAAGAGGATTCCCAAAGAAGAGTTTCCTCCATTTGAATCTTTAGGATGGATCAAATCGTCAAGACAACTTTGACATTCAACATTTTTGTCCAAAGAGGATTTCCAAAGAAGAGTTTCCTCCATTTGAAAGTTTATGATGGACCAAATCATGAAGACAATATTGACAAGATTGGTTCTAATCCTTGTTTGACATTTTGGTCCAAAGAGGATTTCCAAAGAATAGTTTGCGACATTTGGATATTTAGGATGGATCAAATCATCAGGACAAGTTTGACAAGATTAGTTCCGATCCTCGTATGACATTTTGGTCCAAAGAAAATTTCCAAAGAAGAGTTTCCTCCATTTGGTAGTTTAGGATGGACCAAATCATTAGGACAAGTTTGAAAAGATTTGTTATGATCCTCGTTTGACATTATGGTCCAAAAGAGGATTCCCAAAGATAGTTTCCTCCATTTGGAACTTTAGGATGGACCAAATCATTAGGACAAGTTTGAAAACATTGGTTCCGATCTTCGTTTAAGATTTTGGTCCAAAGAGGTCACCAAAAGATAGATTTCCTCCATTTGGAACTTTAAGATGGATCAAATCATGAGTACAAGTTTGATAAGATTGGTTTCGATCCTCGTTTGAGATTTTGGTCCAAAGAGGACTCCCAAAGATAGTTTCCTCCATTTGGAAGTTTAGGATGGACCAAATCATTAGGACAAGTTTTAAAAGATTGGTTCCGATCCCCGTTTGATATTATTGTCCAAAGAGGATTCCCAAAGAAGAGTTTACTCTCTTTGGATCTTTAGGATGGACCAAATAACGAGGAAAACTTTGAATTTCAATATTTTTGTCCAAAGAGAATTTCCAAAGAAGTGTTTCCTCCTTTTGGAACTTTAGGATGGATCAAATCATGAGGACATTTTTGACAAGATTTATTGCGATCATCGTTTGTCATTTCGTTTCAAAGATGATTCCCAAAAATATGATTCCTCCATTTGGAACTTTAGGACGGACGAAATCATGAGTACAAGTTTGATCTGATTGGTTTCGATCCTTATTTGAGATTTTATTCCAAAGAGGACTCCCAAAGATAGTTTCCTCCATTTGGAACTTTAGGATGGACCAAGTCATTTGGACAAGTTTGAAAAGATTGGTTCCGATCCCCGTTTGTCATTTTGTTCCAAAGAGATTGGTTTTGATCTTTGTTTGACATTTAGGTCCAAAGAGGATTTCCAAAGATAGTTTCCTCCATTTGGATCCAAATGTTGTCTTTAGGATTTGGTCCAAGGAAACTATTCTTTTGGAATTATCTTTGGAACAAAATGACAAACCAGGATCGGAACCAATCTTGTCAAAGTTGTCCTAATGATTTGGTCCATCCTAAAGTTCCAAATGGAGGAAACTATCTTTGGGAGTCCTCTTTGGACCAAAATCTCAAATGAGGATCGAAACCAATCTTGTCAAACTTGTACTCATGATTTGGTCCATCCTAAAGTTCCAAATGGAGGAAATCTATCTTTGGGAGTCCTCTTTGGACCAAAATCTCAAACGAGGATCGGAAACAATCTCTTCAAACCTGTCCTAATGATTTGGTCCATCCTAAATGTAACGACCCGACTCAAAAAGAGGCTAGGCCGCGAGTACTCTCAGCGGAAGCGTGGAAAACATTAAACTCAAAGTAAAATAGTTGCCATTTAAAAATAAAACGCAACGGAAGACAATATTTTTACGAAAAATTCGCGTGGGTCCATTTAAAAATTGAGCAACCAAAACCTGTTTTACATGGACTCAGCAGAAAAGCGAGAAAGTACATTTCTAAAATAAAGAAAGTTTAAACAACTTCATGAAAAAATTGAAATTATGCCCTGAAGAGCTCAAGACACTAACTATACAATTTTACAATTTACATAAGTCATTTCTTATGCATTTAACACCACTCGAGCTCGAGAACGACGTCAACTAGTTCCTTTCCAAGTCTGGCATCCAAGCTCCAACGCATACCAGCTTCCTCATCACGACCTCAACCGCAACAAACCTGAAAGGTGATATAAAGCACCTCTGAGTTTGATAACTCAGTGGAAATAAAAAGAAAATAAAGTAAGATTACGTAAGAAATCTATCGTCTGAAAAGAGTCCAAACACTTGAGAATTTCTCGTTCCTCTTTCGAGCCTTTTACCTTTGTTAGAGAGTCTAGATCCTATCGTTCATTCCATGCCCAAACTGAAGCTCTCACTCTACCGATCTAACCAAATGGTAACATCTAAATCAACCCCCTACCCCATTATAAGCTTCAACGACAACCGAATCTACCTTTCGAGCCTTAACTAAAATCATTCTTCCTTCCTACTTCTTGCCCCGTAGTTTTCCTATCCCAATACTACAAGCCCAAATCAATCCTAGGTATACGCTAACTCAACTCACGTACTATGCTCTTTCCCAAACCTAAAGACTAACAATCATGAACTTTCATCTACACCCCGCGTATGACAATGCTATAGTCACCCGTTTCACAATGAGAAGCAAATCACATGCTTTCATCGGTAGCAAATCACATGCTTTCATCGGTAGCAAATCACATGCTTTCATCATCGATAGCAAATCACATGCTTTCATCATCGGTAGCAAATCACATGCTTTCATCGGTAGCAAATCACATGCTTTCAAGAACGTTGCTCATACCGCCACGGCAACCACATGTAACGTCTTACTCCTCCCACCATTACATGGGTTACAACCACATGGCGCTCAAACACATGAATGAAAATGTTAATGAATCATGAAATGAATGTATGCTATACATAACTATGTTTAACAATGCTCATTCTATAACTTGAGCAAACAGGAAAATGTTAGTAACGTAATCACTTCGACCCAACCAACAAGGATAATAAAAAGACGCATTAGCCATTTGTTCACTCTTCCACTTACCACGTTATTAACTATCCTAAGATCAAATAATAACGACTTGGCTTACCAAAAGAAATCCTAACATCCTCGCACACTCGTACTCTATATATCCCGTTCTTGTCATACTCACTCCCATTTGCTTGTTCGCGAATAACCTCATGCCTAACTTATCTAAAACTTGATGATACTAAACAAGCCTAAACATCCTTACACAATTCAATTCATATTATAAAACTCAAACATAAAAGTAATTTAGTTTCTAATTATTCCCACCTTGTGATACAAAGTATCTAGCTTGCACATTGGGGCTTTGCTTTGAGCCATTTACCTTTACTTCATGATAACTTGTTGGAAACTCATTAAATCTTCTAGATTTAGAATCTACTAACAAAAACTCACACTTTTGGCTTTGATTTGAATAGATTTGAGCAAGAGAATGAAAAACCCATTAATTTCCCTCAAAGGGCTGCTACAGCCGAACAACAGGGGAAAAAACAGAATTTTGAGCAGTCTTTGATGCTTAGTTTGCAAGAAAGAAGATGAAATTAAAAACATAATTGGTTTGTAAAGTTTTGGGATTTAATTTTGATAAGGTTCCTGCTTAGAATTGATTGAGAAAACAAAGAACCCATTCCCTCCCAAGGCTGTAGGCGTGCGTAGGAAGAAGAAAAGAAAAGCTGAAGATTTTGTTCTGCTTTGCTTTTTCTTTTTAATTTTCCTTTAATGAGAAATGATAACATATGCCTTAAATATTTGTTTGGTTAAAGAGGAATGATAAAATATGCCTCATTGCTTATTTAACTATTTATAAAATTATCCATTATATGTTTTGTTTTCTTCTTTTTTTTTTCTTTTTTTTTAAATAAACCCCCTCTTCTCAACTAACCGTAGTTAGTTTTAACCTAACCTAAATTTTCTCTTTAACCATGGTTAGGTTATAACCCAACCATAGTTAGCCATTTTAACCTTTAATAACTATTCAAAACAATTCATTTAATAAAATTAAAATAGAGATATTAATTATAAAACCCATTTAACCAATTAAACAAATAGATAAAATAAAATAAATAAACTAAATTATTTAATAAAATCTGGGTCGTCACACTAAAGTTCCAAATGGAAGAAACTATCTTTGGGAATCCTCCTTTTGACCATAATGTCAAACGAGGATCAGTACAAATCTTTTCAAACTTGTCATAATGATTTGGTCCATCCTAAACTTCCAAATGGAGGAAACTCTTCTTTGGAAATCCTCTTTGGACCAAAATGTCAAACGAGGATCGAAACCAATCTTGTCAAAGTTGTCATCATGATTTGGTCCATCCTAAAGTTCCAAAAGGAGGAAACTATTCTCTGTGAATCTTCTTCGGACCAAAATTTTGACTGTCAAAGTTGTCCTAATGATTTGGTCCATCCTAAAGATCCAAATGGATTAAACTATCTTCGGAAGTCCTCTTTGGACCAAAAGTCGAACATTAAAGTTGTCCTAAAGATTTCGGCCATCCTAAAGTTCCAAATGTAGGAAACTCTTCTTTGGGAATCGTCTTTGTACCTAAATGTCAAATGAGGATCGGTACCAATCTTGTCAAAGTTGTCTTCATGATTTTGTCCATCCTAAAGTTCCAAATGGAGGAAACTATGTTTGGGAATCCTCTTTGTACCAAAATGTTGAACATCAAACTTGTCCTTATGATTTGGTTTATCTTTGGACAAATGGAGGAACCGCTTGTCCTCATTTTTTGGTCCATCCTAGAGTTCCAAATGGAGGAAACTATCTTTGGGAAACATCTTTTTATTTTGGATCTTTAGGATGGACCAAATCATGAGGACAACTTTGACGTTCAATATTATTGTCCAAAGAGGATTCCCAAAGAAGAGTTTACTCCTTTCAGAACTTTAGGATGGACCAAATCATTAAGACAACTTTGACAAGATTGGTTCTGAAGAGGATTTCCAAAGTTGTCATTTTATCCAAAGATTGGTTCCGATGAACGTTTGTCATTTTGTTCCAAAGAAGATTCCAAAAGAAGAGTTTCCTTCATTTGGAACTTTAGAATGGACCGAATCATGCGAAACGGTTTGAAAAGATTGGTTCTCATCCTCGTTTGAAATTTTTGTCCAAAGAGGATTCCCAAAAATATGTTTCCTACATTTGGAACTTTAGGATGGACCAAATCATTATGATAAGGCAAAATCAAATGTCAAGTTCAAACACCCGATGCTATTATACTTAGCATGAACCCTTGAAGCATGAATTCAAACCCTTCGAACTATTCGATTTCAACCATAAGGAATGACTAGAAACAGATTGCCCTATGTGATTTAAAACTCATGAAACGGACAAACTTTTATGTTCTATCATCTCATGACTCGAAACACTCCACAAGTTGGTTGATCACTCCCCTCTTGTATGTTTCTAAACATGTAATCTAAAGCAAGATTACAAAAGGTGAGGCTCAAGGCTCTCAATGTGCATAAAAATGCTACATTTCATTCAATCTTTTGAATCTCTCAAGTCTTACAAGTCTTACTTGCAATGACTGATGCAAGGCCTATTTATAGGCTTAAAATACATGATAAATTCGTCCATAATGATCCCATATCAACCCAATTACCTAGCTTGTAACCCCCAAAATTAAGCAAAAACATAAGTTACATTTAGCCACCATTTAATTCGTAACCTAAAATGCAACTAAAACATTTAAAACTGATATTTGAACTCTAAATGAAGCTTTTAAATGTTCATTAATGCTTGTCATGAAGTATCTTTGAGTTGCCTTGCATGAAGATTTAGTTTGCTTGAATGAAGCTTCAGTCGTCATAAATGCAGCTTGAGTGTCTTTAATGCAACTCAACTTAACCTTGGAGTTCATTGAATGCAACTTCTCTTGAAGCTCTAATTGCTAAATAATCTTGCTTGGTTGGTTCATATCACATTAGGACAACTTTGACAATCTAAATTTTTTTCCAAAGGGGATTCCCAGGGAAGAGTTTCCTCCACTAGGCACTTAAGGATACACAAAGTCCTGAGGACAACCTCAAGTTTGAAATGATTGTTTCCGAACCTCGTTTGAAATTTTGGTCCAAAGAGGATTCCCAAAGAAGAGTTTCCTCCTTTTGGAACTTTAGGATGGAACAAATCATGAGGACAACTTTGACAAGATCGGTTCCGATCCTCGTTTGACAAGATTGGTTCCGATCCTAGTTTGACATTCCTGTCCAAAGAGGATTCCTAAAGAAGAGTTTCCTCCATTTAGAACTTTAGGATAGACCAAAACATGAGGACAAGAGGTTCGTCCATTTGGATCTTTAGGATGGACCAAATCCTAAGGACAAGTTTGACAAGATTGGTTACAATCCTCGTTTATCATTTTGGTCCAAATAGGATTTTTAAAAAAGAGTTTCCTCATTTTGGAAGTTTAGGATGGACCAAATCATTAGGACAAGTTTTGAAAGATTTGTTCTGATCCTCGTTTGACATTATAGTCCAAAAGAGGATTCCCAAAGATAGTTTCCTCCATTTGAAACTTTACGATGGACCAAATCATTAGGACAAGTTTGAAAAGATTGGTTCCAATCCTCGTTTGAGATTTTGGTCCTAAGAGGACTCCTAAAAATAGTTTCCTCCATTTCGAACTTTAGGATGGACCAAATAATTAGGAAAAGTTTGAAAAGATTGGTCTGATCCTCGTTTGATATTTTGGTCCAAAGAGGACTCCCGAAGATAGTTTCCTTCATTTTTAGCTTTAGGATGGACCAAATCATTAGGACAAGTTTGAAAAGATTGGTTCTGATCCTCATTTGACATTTGAGTCCAAAGAGGATTTCCAAAGAAGTGTTTCCTCCTTTTGGAATTTTAGGATGGACCAAATCATGATGACAACATTGACAAGATTGGTTCTGTGACGACCCGTCACTTTAAAATAATTTAAATTAGAAAATACAGCCGAAGTCTTATTTTTAGAAAAATTGGCGTGATTATGTTTGAAAATAGGCAAGCCAAAACCTGTTTACATCTTTAATTCAGACATCTAAAAACACAAGGAACATTAAGTTCCTATGAGGAGTTCAAAATGATTTATAAACACAAAAGTAAAGACAAAAGCTCTTAAGAGTCATTTACAAATATACAACTCCAAAATTATATAAAATTCACAAAACCATGTACATGGATTTTTACAACCATCTAGTCCATCTCAAAGTCTTCATCCCTCGATCATGCAGCACCATCTTCTCTCCCTCGACCTCCAGTCAGGGCATTACCTGAAATTTTTGTAATATCATGAGCTAACAACTTAAGCCTAGTGAGAATAATAAGAATAAAAAGTAAAGATAGACTTCAAACTCGCATTTCCGATTTGTGTCCAATTATTCTCACACAATCAATCCTAAAGTTCTCCAAACTTTAGATAATTTCATTCTAAATTCTCCAAATGATGATATTACTAACATCGTAGTCAATCCTCATCCATTAACTTGTTACGACATAAATAAGAAAAATAAATAAACTTTTCATAAATATAAAACATCTCGATTCTCTATTTAATCGATCATAAGCATGAATGTATGAGGACATCCCGTAGGATTCGCATACGCCCTTATGCATGAAGAAGGTAACGTGGTCAATCCCATAGGATCCATCGTTCTCCCTCCTTTTCTTTCTCACTTTCTCTTCTTTTTTCTGAATGTGATGCGGACACTACCTGTAGGCTCCAACATTCTTCCCCCTTCTTTTCTTTCTCACTTTCTTTTCTTTTTCTAAAGGTGATGCGAACACTACCCATAGGCTCCAACATTCTTCCCCCTTCTTTTCTTTCTCACTTTCTTTTCCCTGATGCGAGATGTTATGGTGCAATATGTTATGCATATGTTTCCACAAGTAAATAAAGTAAATGTAAATGATAAAGTAGCCAAAACAAGTATAAAGTAAAGGGGCATAAAGTAAAGACATAAAGTAAAATAGATAGGAATTTCTTCCCCCTTCTTTTCTTTCTCACTTTCTTTTCTTTTTCTGAAGGTGATGCGGACACTACCCGTAGGCTCCAACATTCTTCCCCCTTCTTTTCTTTCTCACTTTCTTTTCCATGATGCGAGATGTTATGGTGCAATATGTTATGCATATGCTTCCACAAGTAAATAAAGTAAATGTAAATGATAAAGTAGCTAAAACAAGTATAAAGTAAAGAGGCATAAAGTAAAGACATAAAGTAAAATAGATAGGAATCTCGGCAGAACGATATATAAATCGAACTCCGCTAACAATAATAAAAGTAAAACCATAACTTAAACGATTAACCTATACCTTCCAGGATTCTAAACTTCCAATATAATCCGAGGTTCTATTAATCGTTCTAAATACAAGTTTGGATCTTTTAACCTTCAATGATCCAACCTAAGCTTCAAAACGAATCTAACTTAGAATCTTCTAAGATTCAATAGTTTTTTCGAGAACTCCTAAGTTCTCACTTAAAGGATTAACTCCTAATCCTAAAGGCACTAACTCACATCCCTCTAATCTTATATTCGAATTCTAATCTTAGTTTCCAATTCTATAAACCATCACACTTATTCGCTTTCTATAATTACTTTAAATCCTCACTATTCTCACCTTTGTAAAAGAAGATTTCAATCCAAACCTTCGATAACGCGGTCAATGCAAAGTTCAAACCACCTACAATTAGAATTACATCTAACAATCAATAAATAAGTGAAGTAACGATCAAACAACATCTAAGCGTTTAAAACGACGAAAAACCCAACAACCCCAACTTTGAGGCTCTCGCCCCCCCCCCACAAAAGGGTTTTGGTTTTGGTTTTCCGGCTTTTAGGCAATTTAGATGTGTTTCGAGTTGGTTTCAAGCAATTTCAATATTCCCGATTTCAATGGGTATCGATAATATTGTTTTTGAACATTATTCCCTTTCACGAATTGAATTTAAATAAACAATAATTCATTAATTTATAATCCATAATCAAACCCAAAAAAGGTAAATTTCAAATGAGAAGGGTTTCTACTGAAACTCGGTTTTAGGGTTTAGGGAAAGTTGTCAAAATCACTAAAAACAACTCCCGTAATAAAAGTCATCGAGTTTAACGGCAAGAAATCAAAGATTCAAAATGATAACTCCATTAAAACACTATTTGGAGCTTAGGATTTGAAAATAAACTTACCGAGAACTCCGTGGATCACGGGAGAAAGGTACGATGGTTGGGTGGAAATGAATCCTAGACCCGAGGGCTTTTCGATGCAACCGAAATCGAGCCGATCCGCCGAGAAACGAAGAAAAGCCAAAAATTTCTCTCCCAAAACTCATACCCACGGCTTGGAGGAGGAGAAATGAATGAATGAAGGTCAAAACTTGGTCAATGATCATTTAAAGAAGAGTATTGAATAGTGTTTAGATATTTTTAAGAAATTGGAAATGACGGTTGCGTCCTGTTATGGCTTTTGACTTATGAATCGAAACCCGAAGCTCTTAAATAAATCTAAAGGTGATTAATAATTATTAATTGGCCTATTAATAATTATTAATGTCACCGAAACGAATTTAAAGTATTAAAACGATTAAAAAAGGATTTCGAGCGAAATTAACTACTAAAATCGAAATTACAAAAATAATAATTAATCTAAATACTTAAATTGAAATAAATAAATAAATCACATAAAATAAAATAAAATAAAATAAAATAAAATAAAATAGTAATAAAAAAAATTTCACTTCAAAATAACGGGACGCTACAGTCTACCCTCTTTAAAAGACTTTTCGTCCTCGAAAAGTGCGTTCACTAAGTGAATAAAGCGAGTGTACTTTGACTGTATCTCATCCTCACGTTCCCACGTTGCTTCTTTTGACACTTGATTCTTTTAAAGAACCTTAACCAAGTGAATTCGTTTTTATTTCTCACCATTTTTGTTTGAATGTTCTTATCTTAACGGGTGTCTTCTCGTAAGACATATTAGCATTCAAAACTAGCAGTTCATAACCAATCACGTGGAACGGATTCATCATATATTTTTGAAGCATCAATACATGGAAAACATTACAAACGGCCGATAACGAAAGTGGTAAGGCTAAACAATAAGCTACCACTTCTACTCGATTGAATATCTTGATAGGCAAATAAACTTAGGGATCAACTGACCCTTATTCCCAACTCTCATAACACCCTTCATTGGTGTCACTTGAAGTATAAGAGATCCACTACTACATCTTGAACAGACTACAACGAATCCTGCTGTCAACTTTGGTTAACCTTTAACCTTTCTTTAAACAAATGATAGACTCGCTAGTCATTTGTTAAAACTTGAGTACCAAAAGTCTCTCTTCACCATTCTCATCCAATGAGCAGGAGAACGACACTTCTACCACAAAGTGCCTAAACAGTACCAAAACTTTGAGACAAAGCGAGTATCTCAATCTGATAAAATCTTCACCGGCACACCACAATCTATCAATCTTTCTTAGGTACAACTGTACCCTAGTCTTAACTAGATAGATGATCCTTCTAAGAGTAAAGTGTGCAGTTTTTCATCAAATGGTCTACAATCACCCAAATGATATTATAATTCTTTTGCCGTCCTTGGCAAACCTTGATAAAATCCATGAGAATCTTTTCTCATTTCCAGTCAAGTACTTTCAAAGGTTAAGATAGCCCGGTGGATCTTTAGGGCCTTGATTTTCTAACAAATCAAGCACCTAATCATGTACTTACAATATCATTTTTCATCCCAAGTCATCAATAATATTGTCCCGATTCTCGTACCTCTTTGTATTGCCTGGATGAACATAAAAATAGAACTGTGAGCTTCCTCCAACAGTTCTTTTCAAAAGTCAGTCCTGAAGGCACACATAGCCTCTTACGATACATCAGAGTACTATCTGTAGAGAAGGTAAAATGGCTAGAAATATCTGACTCAATCTCTCTAAAACCTGCCTGCAAAAGAGTCTCTCCTCTTTGTGCATCAATCATTCTTTGCCTCAAAATAGGTCCCACTGTCAAACTAGCTAGACTTACAGTGACCTCGGTAGTCAGAAATGCTATCTCAGCTCGTTCCATATCCCATCTCAATTTCAAAGGTATGGCTGACAAAGCTGATGAATGAGAAGACTTTCTACTGAGCGCGTCAGCCACTACATTGGCTTTCCCAGGATGATACTGAATATCACAGTCATAATCCATAACGAGCTCTAACCATCTCCGCTGTCTCATATTCAATTCCTTTTGAGTGAAGAAATACTTGAGATATTCTCACCATACAAATCATGCCTCCAAATTTTTTTCAAAGCATGAACAACCGCCGCCAACTCTAAATCATAAGTCGGATACTTCTCCTCATGCTCTTTCAACTGGCGGGAAGCATCTGTGTATACAGTCAGACCACCGGTTTTATCAGGCAACACTAGAACAGGTGTTGTTACAAGCCTTCTCTTGAGCTCCTTAAAGCTCCTCTCACAATCCTCAGACGACACAAAATCAACCCCCTTCCGGGTCAAACGTGTCAAAGATGAAGCAATTTTAGATAAATCTTGCACAAACCGTCTATAATAGCCTGCAAGTCCCAGAAAACTACGAATATCAGCCACACTCGTCGGTCTAGGCCAGTTAGTAACTGCCTCAATCTTAGAGGGATCAACAGATACTCCTCTACTCAATACTACATGGCCCAAAAATTTCACTTCAAAATAACGGGACGTTACAGTCTACCCTCCTTAAAAGACTTTTCGTCCTCGAAAAGTGCGTTCACTAAGTGAATAAAGCAAGGGTACTTTGACTGTATCTCATCCTCATGTTCCCACGTTGCTTCTTTTGACACTTGGTTCTTTTAAAGAACCTTAACCAAGTGAATTCCTTTTTATTTCTCACCATTTTTGTTTGAATGTTCTTATCTTAATGGGTGTCTTCTCATAAGACATATTAGCATTCAAAACTACTAGTTCATAACCAATCACGTGGAACGGATTCATCATGTATTTTCGAAGCATTAATACATCGAAAACATTACAAACGGCCGATAACGAAGGTGGTAAGGCTAAACAATAAACTACCACTTCTACTCGAATGAGTATCTTGATAGGCCAATAAACTTTGGAGCTCAACAAGGATAGGATCATCCTTACTACAATAATTGTGCTAGTTTCCATCAGGGAGATGCACACTTCCATCAAGATGCTATGTTGTGATCAAACTTTGATTCACGCCACTTTTATAGGGCGTATAAGATACAACCATCACAACGTAGTAATAAGGTTAGGATTATCAGGAAAAGCTACCAGCATGGTAGTGATTTATATTTGTTATTTTTAGGCCATTTGGCTTTTATTTTGTTTTATTCTCGAGCTAGCCACTCATTTATTTTTATCGTATTATGATGAGTTGGTAGCTTTTGAGCCGAGACTGTTGAGTTTCGAGATGTGTTTTTACCCGGTGGGGAAGTTTATTATGATGATAGTGCATATGGCACTTATGACATTTGCATTATGAGTAGATGCTCACATTTTACTATGATTGTTATGCATATGTCTGATTTTGAGGTGATATTAGGTATAAATTGGCTATCAGCTAATCGTACCATCATTATAGTTTGTATCGAGAAAGTTTTGATTGTATGAGTCCATGTGGGACTAGCTTATGCTTTCGTGGGTCTAGTAGACGAGTAACACCCACTTTGATATGTATGTTAAAAGCTAGAATGCTTCTAAGAGATATAGCTTGAGATGATTTAGCTAGTGTTGTCGATACTTCTATACCGAAGACTAGCTGATTTAAAAGAACTTAAGAGTGAGTTATAAAACTCTTAAACTCAGGGTTTATTCACCCTAGTGCGTCCTTGTAAGGAGCACCTCATTGTTTGTGAAAAGAAAGACAGTTCAATGAAACTGTGTATTGATTATCGAGGGTTGAATCAAGTTACAATGTAAAACAAGTATCAATTGCAATGGATTGATGATCTATATGATCAGTTAGGGAGCCCCGGTGTTGTTTGTGAAAAAGAAGGATGGCTCTATGCGATTGTGTATCGATTATAGAGAGTTGAACCTTGTTACGGTGAAAAACAAGTATCGTTTGCCCATGATAGAAGACTTCTTTGATCAATTGAGAGGAGCCACTATCTTTTCGAAGATAGATTTGAGATCTGGCTATCATCAGTTGAGGATTCGGGATGAGGATATTCCGAAGACTGCATTCAGGACTCGTTATGAACATTATGAGTTTGTAGTTATGTCCTTTGGCTTGACCAACACGCCTGCAGCTTTTATGGATCTTATGCACATAGTGTTCAGGAGGTTCATTGACTATTTTGTGATTGTTTTTATTAATGATATCTTGGTTTATTCCAAGATAGAGGAGTTGCATGCGATGCACCTTGGGGAAGTATTGACGGTAATACGAGATCAAAGATTGTATGCCAAGTTCTCCAAGTGTGAGTTTTGACTGAGGGAACTGGCATTTTTGGGCCATGTAGTATTGAGTAGAGGAGTATCTGTTGATCCCTCTAAGATTCAGGCAGTTACTAACTAGCCTAGACCGACGAGTGTGGCTGATATTCACAACTGTGACAACCCGTCAATTTAAAATAATTTAAATTAGAAAACACAGCAGAAGTCTTTTATTTTAAGAAAAATTGGAGTGATTATGTTTGAAAATAGGCTAGCCAAAACCTGTTTACATCTTAAATTCAGACAATTAAAAACAGAAGGAACATTAAGTTCCTATGAGGAGTTCAAAATGATTTATAAATACAAAAGTAAAGGCAAAAGCTTTTAAGAGCCATTTACAAATATACAACTCCAAAATTATATATAATTCCAAAAGAAGATTTTCCTCCATTTGGAACTTTTGGATGGACCAAACCATGAAGACAAGAGGTTCCTCCATTTGGATCTTTAGGATGGACCAAATCATAAGGACAAGTTTGACATGATTGATTCCGATCCTCGTTTTGACATTTTGGTCCAAAGAAGATTTCCAAAGAAGAGGTTCCTCCATTTGGATCATTAAGAAGGACCAGATCATGAGGACAACTTTGACATTCAACATTTTGGTCCAAAAAGGATTTCCAAAGAAGAGTTTCCTCCATTGGGAACATTAGGATGGACCAAATGATTAGGACAAGTTTGACAAGATTGATTCCGATCTTCGTTTGAGATTTTTGTCCAAAGGGGATTTCCAAAGATAGTTTCCTCCATTTGGAACTTTAGGATGGACCAAAATATCAAACGAGGATCGAATCCAATCTTGTCAAACTTGTCCTTATGATTTAGTCCATCCTAAAGATCCAAATGGAGGAACCTCTTGTCTTCTTGATTGGGTCCATCCTAAAGTTCCAAATGGAGGAAACTCTTCTTTGGATAAAATTTTTGAAGGTCAAAGTTGTTCTCATGTTTGGGCCATCCTAAAGATCCAAAAGGAGGGAACTCTTCTTTGGGATTCCCCTTGGGAAAAAAATGTCAAACGAGGATCGGAACAAATCTTTTCAAACTTATCCTAATGATTTGGTCCATCCTAAAGTTCCAAAAGGAGAAAACTCTTCTTTTGGAATTCCTCTTTGGACTAAAATGTCAAACGAGGATTGGAACCAATCTTGTCAAAGTTGTCCTTATGATTTGGTCCATCCTAAAGGTCCAAATGGAAGAACCTCTTGGAATCATCTTTGGAAAAAAATGACAAACGAGGATCGTTTCTCTGGGAATCCTATTTGGACCAAAATTTCAAATAGATGAAACTCTTCTTTTGGATAGACCAAATCATGAGGACAACTTTAACAAGATTGGTTCCAATCCTCGACTGAGATTTTTGTCCAAAGAGTACTCCCAAAGATAGCTTCCTCCATTTGGAACTTTAGGATGGACCGAATCATGAACCAATCCATTCAAACTTGTCCTAATTATTTGGTCCATCCTAAAGTTCCAAATGGAGCAAAGTCTTCTTTTGGAATCCTCATTGGACTAAAATGTCAAATGAGGATTGGAACCAATCTTGTCAAAGTTGTCCTCGTGATTTGGTCCATCCTAAAGTTCCAAATGGAGGGAAACACTTCTTTTGGAGTCCTCTTTGGACGAAAGTGTCAAACGAGGATCAGACCAATCTTTTCAAACTTCTCATAATGAGTTGGTCCATCCTAAAGATCGAAATGGACGAAACTCTTCTTTGGGAATCCTCTTGGGAAAAAATTGTCAAACGACGATCGGAACCAATCTTTTCAAATTTTTCCTAATGATTTGGTCCATCCTAAACTTCCAAATGGAGAAAAATCTTCTTTGGAAATCCTCTTTGGACTATAATGTCAATCAAGGATCGGACCAATCTTTTCAAACTAGTCCTCGTGATGATTTGGTCCATCCTAAAGTTCCAAATGGAGGAACCCCTTGTCCTCATGTTTTGGTCCATCCTAAAGATCCAAATGGAGGAAACTCTTCTTTGGGCATCCTCTTGGGATCAAAAATCCAAACGAGGATCGGAACCAATCTTTTCAAACTCGTCCTAATGATTTAGTCCATCCTAAAGTTCCAAATGGAGGAAACTATCTTTGGGAGTCGTCTTTTGAAAAAAATGTCAAACAAGTATCAGAACTAATCTTTTCAAACTTGTCTTAATGATTTGGTCCATCCTAAAGTTTCAAATGGAGGAAACTCTTATTTGGGAATCCTCTTTGGACCTAAATGTCAAATGAGGATTGGAACCAATCTTGTCAATGTTGTCTTCATGATTTGGTCCATCCTAAAGTTCCGAATGGAGGAAACTATCTTTGGGACTCCTGTTTGGCACAAAATGTTGAATGAGGATAAGAAATAATTTAGTCAAACTTGTCCTCATGATTTGGTCCATCCAAAAGTTCGAAATAGAGGAAACATATTTTTGGGAATCCTCTTTGGACCAAAATGTCAAACGAGGATCAGAACGAATCTTGTCAAAGTCGTCCTTATGATTTGGTCCATCCAAAAGAAGAGTTTCATCCATTTGACATTTTGGTCCAAAGAGAATTCCCTGAGAAAAGATCCTCGTTTGTCATTTTTTTCCAAAGATGATTCCAAAAGAAGATTTTGCTCAAAGAGTTTCCTTCATTTGGAACTTTAGGATTGACCAAAACATGAGGACATCCTAAATTTTCAAATGAAGGAAACTCTTTTTTGGAATCATCTTTGGAACAAAATGACAAACGAGGATCGGAACCAATCTTGTCAAAGTTGTCCTTATGATTTGGTCCATCCTAAAGTTCCAAATGAAGGAAACTCTTTTTTGGAATCATCTTTGGAACAAAATGACAAGCGAGGATCAGAACCAATCTTGTCAAAGTTGTCCTTATGATTTGGTCTATCCTAAAGTTCCAAATGGAGGAAACTCTTCTTTGGACATCCTCTTTGGACCAAATGTTCATCATCAAAGTTCTCGTCATGATTTGGTCCATCCTAAAGATCCAAATGGAGGAAACTCTTCTTTGGAAATCCACTTTGGACCAAAATGTTGAATGTCAAAGTTGTCCTCATGATTTCGTCCATCCTAAAGATCCAAATGGAGGAAACTCTTCTTTGGAAATCCTCTTTTGGAACAAAATGTTGAATGTCAAAGTTTTCCTCTGAAGGGAGGATTTACTAAATTAGCGGAATTTTGTTTAGTAAACTTATTAACATTTAATAACGGATCTATTAACATCATGCAATTTGTGATAAAACATGTAGATTCATGCTTATATATTCGAAAATTAAAAACCTGAACTTACATTGGTCAATAATGGAGAATCGGTTGGAGGTTTCTTTACGCTTCAATTCCTCAAAGAACACCTGGATCTTCTACGCTATATCCCAATCGATCAAACGAAATTCGATTGTGGGATCGAACTTTAGAAGAAATTGGGAAGAAGAAAAAAATATTTTTCTTCCCAATACTTATGAGAAAATCGGCAATGAGGGAGGGAGAGGAGGAAGAGAGAGTTCCAACTTTCTATGGAATTGTATTGTGTGATTTATGAATGACCCAACCCTCCTATTTATAGAAAAATAGGAATCCTAATCACATTAGAATTAATCTATAGAGATAAATACAAAAAGAAAAAAATATTATCTCTTCTTTTTATCTTGCAATTTCGAAAATGCATAGATAAATTAGAGATTATTTTCTTTTCTTTTATTTTATTTATCTTGGGTAAATAAATCTATGTAATTATTTTAGGATATAATTCAAACAATTATCTCTTCCCAAAATAATCATATATGGCCGAAATTTACATGTATTAATTAAAAAAAAATTCTAATTTATTTAATTAATTATTTCGGGCCAATCCCAATTGGGTTCATTAATCCAATTGGGCTAGAAACTCTCTCTTAAATTAATAAGTCCAACTCAATTAATTTATTTATTAATTACCATTTAAATAAATATTTTATTTAAATAATTAATATTTTCTCCCGTCTAAATATTATCAAATTATATTTAATTATCAATTTCCATTTAAATAATTTTCATTATTTAAATAATTAATAATAAATATTATAATTATTAATTTCCATTAAATAAACTCATTATTTAATTAATAATTTTATTGACAATATTTTATTATTAATTAATTAATTTTAATTATTAATTTCCGTTCAAATAAAATTAATTATTTAAACAATTAATAATTGTTAATTAATTTCAAATTATTAATTACCATTAAAATATACTCAATATTTAAATAATTAATAATATCTAATTAATAATATTTCATTATTAATTTCCTGTTTAAATAAACTTATTATTTAAACTATTAATAATGTTTATATTAATTACCGTTTAAATATACTCAATATTTAAACAATTAATATTGCCTATTTTAAGTAATTCACTTTACTTAAAATTTCCATTTCTTCCACTTGATTTCGCGACTACGATATTTGGGCTAGCATAGGGACCCGATGGACCTATAGATCATGGGCTTAATAATTAGTCAATTAAGTGATTAACTCATAATCGGTTAATTACTTATTATCTAACTATGAATAATTCCACTATAGATTCATAGCTGAACTCCCCTCACTATAGATGAGTTATGTCCATTTAGTTTATCTTTATTTATATCTCGTGATATTATCCTTCACGTGGAACCCTCATAATTACAAAGGATAAATTTACCGTTTTGCCCCTGTAATTACCGCTTTATCCTTGTGTTCCCGCTGATTCTCCAATGAACTTTATCTTTAGTCGAACTAGAGATAAGATACTTCGTGATCAATAGAAGTCGTGACGTCACTTGTTCATGTCTCGAATCGGTACATCAAGGAGTTTCCTAAAGTTCCTAAAATGTTTAGGTATCGCACCGATACCGGTTAATTTATAGGAAAGTTATGAATTCCATCTCGTGAAAATGAGTTCCCAGCTACTTGTCTAGTCATGTTCCCAAAACGCAAGTGTATTGAGCGTTCTTACGGATCACTCTCAACCATGTGAATCAAAGAACATAACTCCACAAATAGGAGTCCGCATTTCACTCAGGATTGAGATCTATCACGGTTGATAAACTTAGTTTGATATTCGATCAATTCTCGTAAAGCGGTACTAAGGAGAAATTTGATCGAACATCGTGGTCCTGTCTTATACAATCAACATTGCATATGATACTTCCATTTCATGTCTCCCACATGAATGATCAGGATTAGATCATTTGTCTATAAACAAAATGCGAAGCTATCAACAGTGTTACCAGGATAAGGTTCCCAAACGTTATCCATTTACTGTAGACACTTTTAAGTTACTCATCTCGACTTTAATCCTCTTGTATGACTCACATACTAAATCGTGATTTCATAAGAGTAACTTAGGGTTTACTATTTGAATGTTTTGATATTTATATATTTCCATATATTCCTAATATCGTCAATTGAATCAATCTAGATTATATAAAGAAATCATGTTTATTTATTTAATTTATTCTTAATAAATTATTATTATTAAATAATTACAAGTTCTAGGACACCATTCCTAACATCCTCATGATTTGGTGCATCCTAAAGTTCCAAATGGAGGAAACTATTCTTTGGGAATCCTCTTTTGTACCAAAATGTCAAAAGATGATCAGAACGAATCTTGTCAAAGTTGTCATCATGATTTGGTACATCCTAAAGTTCCAAAAGCAGGAAACTCTTCTCTGGGAATCCTCTTCGGAACAAAATTTTGACAAACTTGTCCTTATTATTTGGTCCATACATGAAGGATATTTTTTTTTCAGAAGAGGATTCCCAAAGAAGAGTTTCCTTCATTTGGAACTTTAGGATGGACAAAATAATTAGGACAAGTTGGAAAAGATTGGTTCCGATCATCCTTTGACATTATAATCCAAAGAGGATTCCCAAAAATATTTTTCCTCCATTTGGAACTTTAGGATGGACCAAATCATAAGGACAAGTTTGACAAGATTGGTTCAGATCCTCGTTTGACATTTTGGTCCAAAGAGGTTTCCCAAAGAAGAGTTTCCTCCATTTGGAACTTTAGGATGGACCAAAATATCAGGACAAGAGGTTCCTCCATTCGGAATCCTCTTGGACCATAATGAACGTCAAACTTATCCTCATGATATGGTCCGTCCTAAAGTTCCAAATGAAGGAAACACTTTTTTGGAATCATCTTATGAACAAAATGACAAACAAGGATCGGAACCAATCTTGTCAAAGTTATCCTCGTGATTTGGTCCATCCTAAAGTTCCAAATGGAGGAAACTCTTCTTCGGAAATCCTCTTTCGACCAAATGTTGAACGTCAAAGTTTTCCTCATGATTTGGTCCATCCTAATGATCCAAATGGAGGAAACTCTTCTTTGGAAATCCTCTTTGGACTAAAATGTTGAATGTCAAAGTTGTCCTCATGATTTGGTCCATCCCAAAGATCCAAATGGAGGAAAATCTTCTTTGGAAATCCTCTTTGGAACAAAATGTTGAATGTCAAAGTTGTCCTCATGATTTGGTCCATCCTAAAGTTCCAAATGGAGGAAACTATTCTTTGGGAATGCTCTTTTGGACCAAAATGTCAAAAGAGGATCGGAACCAATCTTGTCAAAGTTGTCATCATGATTTGGTCCATCCTAAAGTTCCAAAAGGTGGAAACTCTTCTCTGGGAATCCTCCTCGGACCAAAATTTTGACAAACTTGTCCTTATGATTTGGTCCATTCATTAAGGATATTTTTTTTCCTAAGAGGATTCCCAAATAAGAGTTTCCTTCATTTGGAACTTTAGGATGGACCAAATCATTAGGACAAGTTTGAAAAGATTGGGTTCGATCCTCCTTTGACATTATAGTCCAAAGAGGATTCCCAAAAATACTTTTCCTCCATTTGAAACTTTAGAATGGACCAAATCATAAGGACAAGTTTGAAGAGATTGGTTCCGATCCTTGTTTGACATTTTGGTCCAAAGAGGTTTCCCAAAGAAGAGTTTCCTCCATTTGGAACTTTAGGATGGACCAAAATATCAGGACAAGAGGTTCCTCCATTCGGAATCCTCTTGGACCATAATGAACGTCAAACTTGTCCTCATGATTTGGTCCGTCTTAAAGTTCCAAATGAAAGAAACTCTTTTTTGGAATCATCTTTTGAACAAAATGACAAACAAGGATCGGAACCAGTCTTGTCAAATTTATCCTCGTGATTTGGTCCATCCTAAAGTTCCAAATGGAGGAAACTCTTCTTAGGAAATCCTCTTTGGACCAAATGTTGAACGTCAAAGTTTTCCTCATGATTTGGTCCATCCTAAAGATCCAAATGGAGGAAACTCTTCTTTGGAAATCCTCTTTGGTGTTGAATGTCAAAGTTGTCCTGATGATTTAGTCCATCCTAAAGATCCAAATGGAGGAAACTCTTCTTTGGAAATCCTCTTTGGAACAAACGGTTCAATGTCAAAGTTGTCCTCCTGATTTGGTTAATCCTAAAGTTTGAAATGGAGGAAACTATTCTTTAGGTATCCTCGTTTGGACCAAAATGTCAAACGAGGATCGGAACCAATCTTGTCAAAGTTGTCATCATGATTTGGTCCATCCTAAAGTTCCAAAAGAAGGAAACTCTTCTCTTTGAATCCTCTTCGGATAATTTTTTTGACAAGCTTGTCCTTATGATTTGGTCAATTCATTAAGGACATTTTTTTCCCAAGAGGATTCCCAAATAAGAGTTTCGTCCATTTGGATCTTTAGGATCGACCAAATCATTAGGACAACTTTGAAAAGATCGGTTCCGATTCTCATTTGACATTTTGGTCCAAAAAAAATTCCCAAAGATAGTTTTCTCCATTTGAAACTTTAGGATGGACCAAAACGTGAGGACAAGTTTGAAAAGATTGGTTTCGATCCTCGTTTGAGATTTTTGTCCAAAGAGGACTCCCAAAGACAGTTTACTCCTTTAGGATCTTTAGGATGGACCAAAATGGAGGAAACTCTTCTTTGGAAATCCTCTTTGGACCAAAATGTTGAACGTCAAACTTGTCCTAATGATTTCGTCCATCCTAAAGTTCCAAAAAAAGGAAACTCTTCTTTGGGAATCCTCTTTGGACCAAAATATTGAATGCCAAAGTTGTCCTCATGATTTGGTTCATCCTAAAGTTCCAAATGGAGGAAACTCTTCTTTGGGAGTCCTCTTTGTACGAAAATGTCAAACGAGGATCGGAACCAATATTGTCAAACTTGTCCTAATGATTTGGTCAATCTTAAACTTCCAAATGGAGGAAACTCTACTTTGGATAAAAATGTCAAACGAGGATTGGAACCAATCTTGTCAAACTTGTCTTTATGATTTGGTCCAACCTAAAGATCCAACTCTTCTTTTTGAATCATCTTTGGAACAAAATGACATTTGAGGATCAAAACCAATCTTTTCAAACTTGTCCTAATGATTTGGTCCATCATAAAGTTCCAAATGGAGGAAACTATCTTTGGGAATCCTCCTTTGAACCATAATCTCAAACGTGGATTGAAAACAATCTTGTCAAAGTTGTTCTCATGATTTTATTCATCCTTAAGTTCAAAATGGAGGAAACTCTTCATTGGTAATCCTTTTTGGACAAAAATTTAGATCGTCAAAGTTGTCCTAATGATTTGGTCTATCATAAAGTTCCAAATGAAAGAAACATATTTTTGGTAATCCTCTTTGGACCAAAATCTTGAATGTCAAAATTGTCCTCATGATTTGGTCAATCCTAAAGATCCAAATGGAGGAAACTCTTCTTTCGGAATCCTCTAAGGAAAAAAATGTCAAACGAGGATCAGAACCAATCTTTTCAAACTAGTCCTAATGATTTGGTCCATCCTAAAGTTCCCAATGGAGGAAACTCTTCTTTTGGAATCATCTTTGGAAGAAAATGACAAACAAGGATCGAAACCAATCTTGTCAATGGTTTCATCATGATTTGGTCCATCCTAATGTTCCAAAAGGAGGAAACTCTTCTTTGGAAATCCTCTTTGGACCCAAATGTTGAACGTCAAAGTTGTCCTCGTGATTTGGTCCATCCTAAAGATCTAAAAGGAGCAAACTCTTCTTTGAGAATCCTCTTTGGATAATAATGTCAAACGAGGAACGGAACCAATCTTTTCAAACTTTTCCTAATGATTTGGTCCAACCTAAAGTTCCAAATGGAGGAAGCTATCTTTGGGAGTCCTCTTTGGACCAAAATCTCAAAAGAGGATCGAAACCAATCTTGTCAAATTTGTCCTCATGATTCGGTCCATCCTAAATTTCAAAATGGAAGAAACTCTTCTCTGGGAATCATCTTCAGACAAAAAATTTTACTGTCAAAGTTGTCCTAATGATTTGCTCCATCCTAAAGTTGCAAATGGAGCAAACTATTCTTTGGAAATCCTCTTTGGACCAAAATGTCAAATGAGGATCAGAAGCAATCTAGTCAATGTTGTCTTCATGATTTGGTCTATCCTAGACTTCCAAATGGAGGAAACTCTTCTTTGGACCAAAATATTGAATGTCAAAGTTGTCCTCATGATTTGGTCAATCCTAATGATCATAATGGACGAAACTCTTCTTTGGGAATCCTCTTGGAAAAAAAAATCAAACGAGGATCGGAAACAATCTTTTCAAACTCGTCCTAATGATTTGGTCCATCCTAAAGTTCCCAATGGAGGAATCTCTTCTTATGGAATCATCTTTGGAACAAAATGACAAACGAGGATCGGAACCAATCTTTTCACACCTGTCCTAATGATTTTGTCCATCCTAAAGTTCCAAATGGAGGAAACTATATTTGGGAATCCTCGTTTGGACCATAATCTCAAACGAGTATCGAAACAAATCTTGTCAAACTTGTCTTTATGATTTTGTCAATCCTAAAGTTCCAAATAGAAGAAACTCTTCTCTACGAATACTCTTCGGACCAAAATTTTCACTGACAAAGTTGTCCTAATCATTTGGTCCATCCTAAAAATGTAAATGAAGTAAACTATTCTTTGGAGAAGGAAACTATCTTTGGGAGCCCTCTTTGGACCAAAATCTCAAATGAGGATCGAAACCAATCTTTTCAAATTTGTCATCATGATTTGGTCCATCCTAAAGTTCCAAATGGAAGAAACTATTCTCTGGGAATCCTCTGCGGACCAAAAGGTCAAACGAGGATCGGAACCAATCTTGTCAAAGTTGTCATCATGATTTGGTCCATCATAAAGTTCCAAAAGGAGTAAACTCTTCATTGGGACCTCTTTGGACAATAATGTTGAACGTCAATGTTGTCCTCGTTATTTAGTCCATCCTAAAAATCCAAAAGCAATAAACTCTTCTTTGGGAATCGTCTTGGGAAAAATAAAGCAAACGAGGATCGGAACCAATCTTTTGAAACTTGTCCTAATGATTTGGTCCATCCAAAAGTTCCAAATGGAGGAAACTATCTTTGGGAGTCCTCTTTGGTCCAAAAATGTCACACGAGGATCTGAACCAATCCTTTCAAACTTGTCCTAATGATTTGGTCCATCTAAAAGATCCAAATGGAGGAAACTCTTCTTTGGGAATCCTCTTTGGACCTTCAAGTCAAATGAGGATCGGAACCAATCTTGTCAATGTTGTCTTCTTGATTTGGTCCATCCTAAAGTTTTGAAGGGAGGAAACTATCTTTGGGACTCCTGTTTGGAACAAAATCTCAAACGAGGATCGAAACCAATCTTTGGACAATAATGTCAAACAAGGATCGGAACCAAATCGTTGGACCAAAAGATAGTTTCCTCTATTTGGAACTTTAGGATAGACCAAATCATTAAGACAAGTTTGACAATCATCTTTGGACCAAAATGTCGGAACCCTAAAGATAGTTTCCTCCATTTGGATCTTTAGGATGGACCAACTCATTAGGATAAGTTTGGAAAGATTGGTTCTGATCCTCGTTTGACATTATTGTCCAAAGAGGATTCCCAAAAATATGTTTCCTCCATTTGGAACTTTAGGATGGACCAAATTATAAGGACAAGTTTGAAAAGATTTGTTCTGATCCTCGTTTGACATTTTGGTCCAAAGAGGATTCCCAAAGAAGAGTTTTCTCAATTTGGAAGTTTAGGATGAACCAAAACATGAGGACAAGAGGTTACTCCATTTGGAATCCTCTTGGACAATAATGAACGTCAAACTTGTCCTCATGATTTGGTCCATCCTAAAGTTTCAAATGAAGGAAACTCTTTTTTGGAATCATCTTTGGAACAAAATCACAAACGAGGATCGGAACCAATCTTGTCAAAGTTTTCCTAATGAATTGGTCCATCCTAAAGTTACAAATGGAGGAAACTCTTCTTTGGACATCCTCTTTGGACTAAATGTTGAACGTCAAAGTTGTCGTCATGATTTGGTCCATCCTAAAGATCCAAATGGAGGAAACTCTTCTTTGGAAATCCTCTTTGGACCAAAATCTTGATTGTCAAAATTGTCCTCATGATTTGGTCGATCCTAAAGGTCCAACTGGAGGAAACTCTTCTTTCGGAATCCTCATAGGAAAAAAATGTCAAACGAGGATCGGAACCAACCTTTTCAAACTAGTCCAAATGATTTGGACCATCCTAAAGTTCCCAATGGGGGAAACTCTTCTTTTGGAATCATCTTTGCAAAAAAATAACAAACGAGGATCAGAACCAATCTTGTCAATGATGTCATCATGATTTTTTCCATCCTAATGTGCTAAAAGGAGGAAACACTTCTTTGGAATTCATCTTTGGACCAAAATGTTGAACGAAAAAGTTGTCCTCGTGATTTGGTCCATCCTAAAGATCCAAAAGGAGTAAACTCTTCTTTGGGAATCCTCTTTGTATAATAATGTCAAACGAGGATCGGAACTAATCTTTTCAAACTAGTCCTAATGATTTGGTCCATCCTAAAGTTTCAAATGGAGGAAACTCTTCTTTGGAAATCCTCTTTGGACCAAAATGTTGAATGTCAAAGTTGTCCTTATGATTTCATCCATCCTAAAGATCCAAATGGAGGAAACTCTTCTTCGGAACAAAATGTTGAATGTCAAAGTTTTCCTCATGATTTGGTTCATCCTAAAGTTCCAAATGAAGGAAACTATTCTTTGGAAATACTCTTTTGTACCAAAATGTCAAAAGATGATCAGAACCAATCTTGTCAAAGTTGTCATCATGATTTGGTCCATCCTAAAGTTCCAAAATGAGGAACCTCTTCTCTGGGAATCTTCTTCGGACCAAAATTTTGAAAAACTTGTCCTTATGATTTGGTCCATTCTTTAAGGATATTGCTTTTCAGAAGAGGATTGCCAAAGAAGAGTTTCCTTCATTTGGAACTTTAGGATGGACAAAATAATTAGGACAAGTTTGAAAAGATTGGTTCCGATCCTCCTTTGACATTATAGTCCAAAGAGGATTCCCAAAATTATTTTTCCTCCATTCGGAACTTTAGGATGGACCAAATCATAAGGACAAGTTTGACAAGACTGGTTCCGATCCTCGTTTGACATTTTGGTCCAAAGAGAATTCCCGAAGAAGGGTTTCCTCCATTTGAACTTTAGGATGGACAAAAATATGAGGACAAGAGGTTCCTCCATTTGGAATCCTCTTGGACTATAATGAACGTCAAACTTGTCCTCATAATTTGGTCCGTCCTAATGTTCCAAATGAAGGAAATGCTTTTTTGGAATCATCTTTTGAACAAAATGACAAACGAGGATCAGAACCAATCTTGTCAAAGTTTTCCTCGTGATTTGGTCCATCCAAAAATTCCAAATGGAGGAAACTCTTCTTTGGAAATCCTCTTTGGACCAAATGTTGAAAGTAATAGTTTTCCTCATGATTTGGTCCATCCTAAAGATTCAAATGGAGGAAACTCTTCTTTGGAAATCCTCTTTGGACTAAAATGATGAATGTCAAAGTTGTCCTCTTGATTTGGTCCATCCAAAAGATCCAAATGGAGGAAACTCTTCTTTGGAAATCCTCTTTGGAAAAAAAGGTTCAATGTCAAAGTTGTCCTCATGATTTGGTCCATCCTAAAGTTCCAAATGGAGGAAACTATTCTTTAGGTATCGTCATTTGGTCCAAAATGTCAAACGAAGATCAGAACCAATCTTGTCAAAGTTGTCCTCATGATTTGGTCCATCCTAAAGTTCCAAAAGGAGGAGGAAACTCTTCTCTTGGAGTCCCCTTCGGATAAAAATTTTGACAAGCTTGTCCTTATGATTTGGTCAATTCATTAAGGGCATTTTTTTTCCCAAGAGGATTCCCAAATAAGAGTTTCCTCCATTTGGATCTTTAGGATGGACCAAATCATTAGGACAACTTTGAAAAGATTGGTTCCAATCCTAGTTTGACATTTTTGTCCAAAGAGGATTCCCAAAGATAGTTTCCTCCATTTGGAACTTTAGGATGGACCAAAATATAAGGATAAGTTTGACAACATTGGTTTCGATCCTTGTTTGAAATTTTGGTCCAAAGAGGACTCCCAAAGATAGTTTACTCCTTTTGGATCTTTAGGATGAACCAAAATGGAGGAAAGTCTTCTTTAGAAATCCACTTTGTACCTAAAATGTTGAATGTCAAACTTGTCATAATGATTTCGTCCCTCCTAAAGTTCCAAATGCAGGAAACTCTTCTTTGGGAATCCGCTTTGGACCAAAATATTGAATGTCAAAGTTGTCCTCATGATTTGGTCCATCCTAAAGTTTCAAATGGAGGAAACTCTTCTTTGGGAATCCTCTTTGTACCAAAATGTCAAACGAGGATCGGAACCAATATTGTCAAACTTATCCTAATAATTTGGTCAATCCTAAACTTCCAAATGGAGGAAACTCTACTTTGGAAATCCTCTATGGACAAAAATGTCAAACGAGGATCGGAACCAGTCTTGTCAAACTTATCCTTATGATTTGGTCAATCCTAAAGATCCAACTCTTCTTTTTGAATCATCTTTGGAACAAAATGAAAAACGAGGATCGGAACCAATCCGTTCAAACTTTTCCTAATGATTTCGTCCATCCTAAAGTTCCAAATGGAGGAAACAATCTTTGGGAATCATCCTTTCGACCATAATCTCAAACGAGGATCGAAAACAATCTTATCAAAGTTGTCCTCATGATTTTTTGCATCCTTAAGTTCAAAATGGAGGAAATGATCTTTGAGAATCCCCTTTGGACTAAAAAGTCGATCGTCAAAGTTATCCTAATGATTTTGTCCATCCTAAAGTTCCAAATGGAGGAAACTCTTCTTTTGGAATGCTCTTTGTACAAAAATATCAAACGAGGATCAGAACCAATCTTGTCAATAATGTCTTCATGATTTGGTCCATCCTAAAGTTCCAAAAGGAGGAAACTCTTCTCTGGGAATCCTCTTCAAACGAGGATCGGAACCAATCTTGTCAAACTTGTCCTTATGATTTGGTCCATCCTAAAGATCCAAATGAAGGAAACTCTTTTTTCCAAAGAAGAGTTTCCTCCATTTGGAACTTCTGGATGGACCAAATCACGAGGACAACTTTGACGTTCAATATTTTGGTCCAAAGAGGAGTCTCAAAGATTGTTTCTTCCATTTCGTTAATTACAAATTTTTCAAACTTGTCCTAATGATTCTGTCCATCCATAAGTTCCAAATGGAGGAAACTCTTCTTTTGGAATCATCCACTACAACAAATTAGGCCATTAATAGGTTTTATTTATAGGCAATTTTCAAAAGGCTATTATTATTTAAAAAAAACTAGTAAAAAAAATAAAGATTAAAAAATGGGCTTTAAAAAACGCTTCATAAGCCTTTTTTTTCATTAATAGGTTTTTTATTTTGGCCATTATTTTCCTTTTCTTTTTCAAGAAAAACACGCTACCTCTCAAACGAAAAAGAACGACGCCCAAATCTTCTCCCACCCTCCAACGAGAAACGAAGAAGCACGATTTCATCTCTTCTCTTGAATTTTTATTAGGGTTCCGATTTAAAACCGAAAATCACTAGCCTCCTCTCTTATTTTCTTGATTTTTCTTCGAAAATTGCTAACGAAGCAGCTTCGGAAATTTACATAAGGATTTCTCTCTCACGAAGCAAAAAGAGGTATTCAATCGACTTTTTATTTACATTACTGGTTTTGGGGTTTTTTAATTCTATTGAATTTATGGGTTTTTAAGAATTAGTTTCGAAAAATTAAAAAAAAAAAGGAATAAGATGAACAAGGGTCGAAGAATTAGTAGGGTATAAAGGGTTCTAATTTTTCTGATAATTGGTTTTGCTCTTTTCATTTGATTTTGTTTGTTTTTTTCTTGTGGGTTGTTAATTTGTTGTGTAAAGAGTCACAATTGTTTTTTTGTGTAGGTAATGAACTACTGCTAGTCTAGCTATTGAAGTACATCGGGTTTGGAAGCTTATAAATACGAGTTCCGATTCCAAGTGATGGTCCTAAATATGTATTTAGTAAATTAGTTTTTTTAGAAGAGTTGTGGTGCGTTTGTTTAATTTATTTATCTTAATTTTAACAATTGTGTTAGTTCTTTAATCTTGGATGTTTTTTTGATTGATTAAGGAACTTATCTTGTATAAAAAAAACTTGCTGTTATAAATATGTTTAATATTTTTAAAAATCATTTTGGGCCTTTTATGGCTGGAGGTAATAGTTTATTTAGTGCCTAAAAGAAGGAATCTCATATACTTTGGACATTGCATTAGACATTCACTCACCCCCTTCTTCCAATTTTTTTTTTACATTCTTTATATATTAATAATCTGGCCCCTTATGAAGATCTTAAGATTTGGGCATTTGACCTCTATTTTCTTATTTAATTTATTACTTCTTTAATTGTTTTAATTGGATCTTACAAGTTATTTGGTGCTCTTAAAGTTGTATCTTCTTTTGCTATAGTGGCTTTAAGTGACTAAAAACTAAACTTGACTATAAACATGTTATGTTTTTTGTTTTGGTGTTTTTAAAGTTGTATCTTCTTTTGCTAATGTGAATTTATTTTTTGGAGTCAAAGCTTCAAATATTACATTTTTTTATCCTTGCGTATCAGAAGCATAGTGTCATTGAATCAAAGAGACAAAGCTTGATCATTTTTTGGATGATTTCTGGTTAAATAACCCATGGTCGTAGGTAAAGAGGTAGAGTGCTTAGTCAACGTCTTTTCATCATTTTAATGAGATGGACTTTGTTTTAATGTTCTGTATATGTTTTGATTTTTTTTGCTGGGTGAAATTTAGTGTCAAAGTTCAACTACTTGTTTTAGAAATAAACCTTCCATATTTTTTTTAATATTCCATACACTCTTTCTAGGGCACAATCTCACATCCTCTTCTACTGTTGCTGGGAGGAGAAGATATGTTTGTTCCCAAAACTAATTTTCATTTGACTTTGTCAGCTGCACTCACTTATTTATAGTTGATTTTCAATGAATGGAACACCTTTTTCTACTTATTCCTCTTATAAAAAAAAGTATTCCATACCCTCCTCATCTCTGATAGTTTTGCTGAAACTATTGGAATTTACAAAGCTGTCACAAGCATCTTTATTGTGTGAAACTTGAAAGCTTCTCCCCCTCGTCCTTGGAACCTTATATCCCACACTTTATATCATGGTCCATTGGCCCTTGGATTACACCTTTTGCAATCACTATAGCTTGATAAATATTACAGATGTCACATTAGTATATTTGTTAGTTCTTTAAAAAATTCTAAAACATAATCTCTACATCGTGCTTTCAATCCGAACACCTCTCTGCTTACAAAAAAATAAGAACACATCCTTCTCTATCTCAAACTCAAATGGTCGATCGCTCAAACCCAAACGAAACCCAAATAACATGTTCTTCTAATATGTTCTTTATTTTAATACTACTTGTTTCTGGCTCAGCATAATAAAGATATTTCCACTTTCAAGGGAAACGTGGTTCAGGTAAGAAATGAAATACTGACCGCTTGTGTTATGCTTATTTGGTTTATTTGTTAGATGTTATGCTCATTTCTCATTGATGTTGTACATTTAATATGCTAATTTTGTTTTCTCATGTTTCTGTTTTTAGGTTGTGGACCATACACTGTCAAAACTAGTTAATTTTTATACTTGCTTTATCATAGTATCTCATTACACTACTTGGTAACCTTACTAAACTTGAACTTTTTTTAATCATGTTAGTAGAAGTAGTCTGCTTCTATATATTTTAGTGCTTTACTTTTATATTTTCTCAGCTATTGATTTATTACACAATGCATGCAAGTAAATTTATGATTTCTTTTATATAGTGTTCTTTGTAAATTGTTGAAACAGAATTGGAGGTGATCGAGAAGTTTTTATATATTCCATTATGGATATATACACTTCATTATAGTTTAGGTTTTAGCTCCTGCAAGTCTACTCATTACTTATTGAGAAAAATCCTCACCTTGTATGCATCTACACCAGTTGTTCTTATGTTCTATGTTTAGTATGGAAGATAGAGGTTTGTTCTTTGAATTTTATTTTATATTTTTTATATTTGCACAGGTGGACTAATTTGAAGTTGTTGATTGCTTTGAGTTGTTTACATCATTTCTTTCAAATTATTCACTGTCTCGTTCCTTTAACTTTTTTTTCCCATGTTCAGAGAAGTCCATAAAGCAATAGGTAAAAGCTCTTTATGTTCACCTCATTAAGAAGGATGTTTGTTTATCCCATAGTAATGACACCTAGTAAATATCATTATTGATCTCCCTGGGCTCTACTAAAAGGTAAGACTTTTTCATCACTATCCCATAGTTTGTGGCATGATTTTTCTATCCTCTGGATCCACAAACCCATAACATTTGAAATTTGATAATATAGAGTTTGATAAACTTTTTCTTTTAGGAACATGTGATTGATTTCAATATTCTCTTTCCTTTTAATGTTTATTATTTTCAAGCTCTTTTATACTGGAATGAAAAAAATTGAAAATTATGGGCTTATGTATCATTCCACTAAAATTATTAGCCTAATCGGTAGTATTTATAGATTGTGTATACATGAGGATATATGGATGGTGCACTGAATATTATTTTCTTCATGCTACTTTTTATAGGTCCATGAACAAGAGATGGAGTAAAGAGGTCTGCCAACAATTGGGTTCAACGACTTTTTGTTTTCGAATTTAATAACTTTGAATATGTAAAAAATAGTAGATTGATTAATTTAGTATTCTTTTTATTATTGAACTTTATATGTTGTTTTTTTGGAAACAAGTGTAATTTGATTGATGAAGGTTAAATTGTAACTAGTTAAATGATGTATATTTTATCATTATATTATTATTGGAAACACAAGTTGGCATAATATTGTGTCTGAGTATGTATATGTTTACATATATTTTGTAGTTATAAACAGGTTGAAGGGAAAAATATATTATTATTGTGTCTGAGTAATTAGCAAAGAGAGGGTGAAAACAAATATGATACAAATCCTATAAAATGTTTTGCAATAGCTTTTTCAGGTCTCATAATATGTTTAATAAACGCTATTAAAAGTCATACAGTTGCCTTTTGGAAAGCCTATAATAATGTTTATAATAGCGTTTGTCATGGTTATGCTAAATGCTATAATAAATCCTACTGTAGCCTTTTTAAGTCTCATAGTAAGTTTAATAATAGCGTTTCATAAATGCTATTAAACGTCCTTTGTAGCCTTTTGGAAAGCCTATAATACATCTTTTATAATAGCGTTTAGCATAGAATTGAAAAATCGCTATAAAAACTAAAGGACTTTTAATTGCAGGGGCTGTCACGGCGTTTTGTAAAACGCTATTGTATACCTACGATAGCGTTTTTTCAAGGCTATCGTAAGCCTTTTTTCTTGTAGTGATCTTTGGAACAAAATGACGAACGAGGATCGGAACCAATCTTTTCAAACTTGTCCTAAAGATTTCGTCCATCCTAAAGATCCAAATGGAGGAACCTCTTGTCCTCAAGTTTTGATCCATCCAAAAGTTCCAAATGGAGGAAACTATCTTTGGAAATCCTCTTTGGACCAAAATGTTGAACGAGGACAAGAACCAATCTTGTCAAACTTGTCCTCATGATTTGGTCCATCAAAAGTTCCAAATATAGGAAACATATTTTTGGGAATCCTCTTTGGACCAAAATGTCAAACGAGGATCGGAACCAATCTTGTCAAAGTTGTCCTTATGATTTGGTCCATCCTAAAGATCCAAATGGAAGAACCTCTTGTCCTCATGTTTTGGTCAATCCTAAAGTTTCAAATTGAGCAAAATCTTCTTTTAGAATCATCTTTGGAACAAAATCACAAACGAGGATCGTTTCTCTAGGAATCATCTTTGGACAAAAATGTCAAATGGATGAAACTCTTCTTTTGGATAGACAAATACTTGAGGACAACTTTGACAAGATTGGTTCCAATCCTCGTCTGAGATTTTTGTCCAAAGAGGACTCCAAAAGATAGTTTCTTCCATTTGGAACTTTAGGATGAACCAAATCATGAACCAATCCATTCAAACTTGTCCTAATTATTTGGTCAATCCTAAAATTTTAAATGGAGGAAAGTCTTCTTTTGTAATCCACATTGGACTAAAATGTCAAACGAGGATTGGTACCAATCTTGACAAAGTTGTCCTCATGATTTGGTCCATCCTAAAGTTCCAAATGGAGGAAAAAATTCTTTGGGAGTCCTCTCTGGACGAAAATCTCAAACGAGAATCAGACCAATCTTTTCAAACATGTCATAATGAGTTGGTCCATCCTAAAGATCCAAATGGAGGAAACTCTTCTTTGGGAATCCTCTTCAAACAAGGATCAGAACCAATCTTTTAAAACTAGTCCTCGTGATGATTTGGTCCATCTTAAAGTTCCAAATGGAGGAACCCCTTGTCCTCATGTTTTGGTCCCTCATAAAGTTCCCAATAGAGAAAACTCTTCTTTAGGAATCCTCTTTGGACCAAAATGTAGAACGTCAAAGTTGTCCTCGTGATTTGGTCAATCCTAAACTTCCAAATGGAGGAAACTCTTCTTTGGACATCCTCTTTGGACTAAATGTTGAACGTCAAAGTTGTCGTCATGATTTGGTCCATCCTAAAGATCCAAATGGAGGAAACTCTTCTTTGGAAATCCTCTTTGGACCAAAATCTTGATTGTCAAAATTGTCCTCATGATTTGGTCGATCCTAAAGGTCCAAATGGAGGAAACTCTTCTTTCGGAATCCTCATAGGAAAAAAATGTCAAACGAGGATCGGAACCAATCTTTTCAAACTAGTCCTAATGATTTGGTCCATCCTAAAGTTCCCAATGGGGGAAACTCTTCTTTTGGAATCATCTTTGCAACAAAATAACAAACGAGGATCAGAACCAATCTTGTCAATGATGTCATCATGATTTTGTCCATCCTAATGTGCCAAAAGGAGGAAACACTTCTTTGGAATTCCTTTTTGGACCAAAATGTTGAACGAAAAAGTTGTCCTCTTGATTTGGTCCATCCTAAAGATCCAAAAGGAGTAAACTCTTCTTTGGGAATCCTCTTTGTATAATAATGTCAAACGAGGATCGGAACCAATCTTTTCAAACTAATCCTAATAATTTTGTCCAACCTAAAGTTCCAAATGGAGGAAACTATCTTTGGGAGTCCTTTTTGGACCAAAATCTCAAAAGATGATCGAAACCAATCTTGTCAATCTTGTCCTCATGTCTTGTTCCATCTTAAATTTCCAAATGGAAGAAACTCTTCTCTGGGAATCCTCTTCGGTCCAAAATTTTGACTGTTAAAGTTGTCCTAATGATTTGGTCTATCCTAAAGATGCAAATGGAGCAAACTATTCTTTGGAAATCCTCTTTGGACCAAAATGTCAAACGAGGATCAGAAGCAATCTTGTCAATGTTGTCTTCATGATTTAGTCTATCCTAAACTTACAAATGGTGGAAACTCTTCTTTGGAAATCCTCTCTGGACCAAAATATTGAATGTCAAAGTTGTCCTCATGATTTGGTCCATCCTAAAGATCCTAATGGAGGAAACTCTTCTTTTGGAATCCTCTTGGAAAAAAAATGTCAAACGAGGATCAGAACCAATCTTTTCGAACTTTTCCTAATGATTTGGTTCATCCTAAAGTTCCCAATGGAGGAAACTCTTCTTTTGGAATCATCTTTGGAACAAAATGACAAACGAGGATCGGAACCAATCTTTTTAAACCTGTCCTAATGATTTGGTCCATCCTAAAGTTCCAAATGGAGGAAACTATCTTTGGGAATCTTCTTTTGGACCATAATTTCAAACGAGGATCGAAATAAATCTTGTCAAACTTTTCCTCATGATTTTGTCCATCCTAAAGTTCCAAATAGAAGAAACTCTTCTCTGAGAGTCCTCTGCAGACAAAAATTTGGACTGACAAAGTTGTCCTAATGATTTGGTCCATCCTAAAGATGCAATTGGAGCAAACTATTATTTGGAGGAGGAAACTATGTTTGGGAGCCCTCTTTGGACCAAAATCTCAAACGAGGATCGAAACCAATCTTGTCAAATTGGTCGTCATGATTTGGTCAATCCTAAAGTTCCAAATGGAAGAAACTCTTCTCTGGGAATCCTCTTCGGACCAAAAGGCCAACAAGGATTGGAACCAATCTTGTCAAAGTTGTCATCATGATTTGGTCCATCCTAAAGTTTCAAAAGGAGTAAACTCTTCTTTGGGAATCCTCTTTGGACGATAATGTTGAACGTCAAAGTTGTCCTCGTGATTTGGTCCAGTTCTAAAGTTCCAATAGGAGCAAACTCTTCTTTGAGTATCGTCTTGGGAAAAAAATGTCAAACAAGAATCGGAACCAATCTTTTCAAACTTATCCTAATGATTTGGTCCATTCAAAAGTTCCAAATAAAGGAAACTATCTTTGGGAGTCCTCTTTGGACCAAAAAAGTCAAACGAGGATCGGAACCAATCTTTTCAAACTTGTCCAAATGATTTGGTCCATCCAAAAGGTCTAAAGGGAGGAATCTCTTGTGCTCATGTTTTGGTTCATCCTAAAGATCCAAATGGAGGATACTATTCTTTGGGAATCCTTTTTGGGCCGAAATGTCAAATGAGGATCGGAACCAATCTTGTCAAACTTGTCCTTATGATTTGGTCCATCCTAAAGATCCAAAATGAGGAAACTCTTCTCTGGAAATCCTCTCTGGACCAAAATGTTGAACGTCAAAGTTGTCCTCGTGATTTGGTATATCCTAAAGATCCAAAAGGAGTAAACTCTTCTTTTGGAATAATCTTTGGAACAAAATGACAAACAAGGATCGGAACCAATCTTTTCAAACTTGTCCTAATGATTTGGTCTATCCTAAAAGTCCAAATGGAGGAAACTATCTCTGGGAGTCCTCTTTGGACCAAAATGTCAAACGAGGATTAGAACCAATCTTATCGAACTTGTCCAAAATGTTGAATGTCAATGTTGTCCTCATGATTTGGACCATCCTAAAGTTCTAAAAGGAGGAAAGATTTGTTATGATCCTCGTTTGAAATTCCTGTCCAAAGAATATTCGCAAAATAAGTTTCCTTCATTTGGAACTTTTGAATGGACCAAATCATGAGAACAAGTTTGATAAGTTTGGTTCCAATCCTCGTGTGATATTTTAGACCAAAGGGGATTCCCAAAAATATGTTTCCTCCATTTGGAACTTTAGGATGGAACAAATAATGAAGACAACTTTGACAAGATTGGTTTCGATCCTCGTTTGAAATTTTTGTCCATAGAGGACTCCAAAAGATATTTTCCTCCATTTGGAACTTTAAGATGGACCAACTCATAAGGACAAGTTTGAAAAGATTGGTTTCGATCCTCGTTTGACATTATTGTCCAAAGAGGTGGAAATCCTCTCTGGACAAAAATGTTGAACGTCAAAGGTTTCCTCGTTATTTGGTCCATCCTAAAGTCCCAAATGGAGGAAACTTTTCTTTTGGAATCATCTTGGCAAAAAATGTCAAACGAGGATCGGAACCAATATTTTCAAACTTGTCCTAATGATTTGTTCTATCCTAAAGTTCCCAATGGAGGAAACTCTTCTTTGGTAATCCTCTTTGAACCAAAACCTCAAACGAGGATCGAAACCAATGTTGTGAAAGTTGTCCTAATGATTTGGTCCATCCTAAAGTTCCAAATGGAGGAAACTCTTTTCTGAAAATCCTCTTTGGACAAAAATGTTGAACATCAAAGTTCTCCTCGTGATTTGGTCCATCCTAAAGATCCAAAAGGAGTAAACTCTTCTTTGGGAATCCAGTTTGGACAATAATGTCAAACGAGGATCGGAACCCATCTTGTCAAACTTGTCTTCACGATTTGGCCATCCTAAAGTTCCAAATGGAGGAAACATATTTTTGCGAATCCTCTTTGGACTAAAATGTCAAACGAGGATCTAAACCAATCTTTTCAAACATGTCCTAATGATTTGGTCCTTCCTAAAGATCCAAATAGAGGAAACTATCTTTGGGAGTCCTCTTTTCAAACTTGTCCTAATGATTTGGTCCATCCTAAACTTCCAAAAGGAGTAAACTCTTCTTTGGGAATCATCTTTGGACAATCATTTCAAACGAGGATCGAAACCAATCTTTTCAAACTTGTCTTCATGATTTGGACCATCCTAAAGATGCAAATGGAGCAAACTATAATTTAGAAATCCTCTTTGGACAAAAATGTCAAACGAGGATCGGAACCAATCTTGTCAATGTTGTCTTCATGATTTGGTCCATCCTAAACTTCCAAAAGGAGGAAACTCTTCTTTGTACATCCTCTTTGGACCAAAATGTTGAACATCAAAGTTGTGCTCGTGATTTTGTCCATCCTAAAGTTCCAAATGGAGGAATCTCTTCTTCGGGAATCCTCTTGGGAAAAAAATATCAAACGAGGAACGGAACCAGTCTTTGCAAACTTGTCCTAATGATTTGGTCCATCCTAAAGTTCCAAATGGAGGAAACTATCTTTGGAAATCCTCTTTGTACCAAAATATTGAACGTGGATCGAAACCAATCTTTTCAAACTTGTCCTAATGATTTGGTCCATCCGAAAGTTCTAAATGGAGGAAAATATCTTTGAGAATCCTCATTTGGATCGTAATCTCAAACGAGGATCAAAACAAATCTTTCAAACTTGTCCTAATGATTTGGTCTATCCTAAACTTCCAAATGGAGGAAACTCTTCTTTGGGAATCCTCTTTGGACCAAAATGTCAAATGAGGATCGGAACCAATCTTGTCAAACTTGTCCTTATGATTTGGTCCATCCTAAAGATCCAAATGGAGGAATCTCTTGTCCTAATAATTTGGTCCATCCTAAAGTTCCCAAGGGAGGAAACTCTTCTTTTGGAATCATCTTTGGAACAAAATGACAAACAAGGATCATAAACAATCTTGTCAATGTTGTCTTTATGATTTGGTCCATCCTAAAGTTCCAAATGGAGGAAACTATCTTTGGTCCAAACTTGTCCTAATGATTTGGTCCATTATAAAGTTCCAAATGAAGGAAACCTTTTTTTGCGAATCCTCTTTGGATAGGAATGTCAAACGAGGATGAGAACCAATCTTTTCTAACTTGGACGAATGATTTGGTCCATTATAAAGTTCCAAATGGAGGAAACGATCTTTCAGAATCCCCTTTGGACTAAAAAGTAGAACGTAAAAGCTGTCCAAGGATTTTGTCCATCCTAAAGTTATAAATGAAGGAAACTATTCTTTGGGAATCCTCTTTGTACCAAAATGTCAAACAAGGATCGGAATCAATCTTGTCAAAGTTGTACTCATGATTTGGTCCATCCTAAAGTTCCAAAAGGAGTAAACTCTACCTTGGGAATCCTCCTTGGACAATAATGTTGAACGTCAAAGTTGTCCTCATGATTTGGTCCATCCTAAAGATCCAAAAGGAGTAAACTATTCTTTGGGAATCCTCTTGGGAAAAAAATGTCAAACGAGGATTGGAACCAATCTTTTCAAACTTCTTGTAATGGTTTGGACCGTCCTAAAGTTCCACTCTTTTGGAAATCCTCTTTGACCTAAATGTCAAACGAGGATCGGAACAAATTTTATCAAAGTTGTCCTCATGATTTGGTCCATCCTAAGGTTCCAAAAGGAGGAAACTCTTCTTTTGAAATCCTCTTTGGACAAAAATTTTGAGTGTCAAAGTTGTCCTCATGTTTTGGTCCATCATAAAGTTACAAATGGAGGAAACCCTTCTTTGGAAGTCCTCTTTTGACCATAATGCCAAATGAGGATCAGAACAAATCTTTTCAAACTTGTCCTAATGATTTGGTCCATCCTAAAGATCCAAATGGATGAACCTCTTGTCCTCATGTTTTTGTCCATCCTAAAGTTCCAAATGGAGGAAAATCTTCTTTGGGAATCGTCTTTGGACCAAAATGTTGAACGTCAAAGTTTTCCTTGGGATTTGGTCCATCCTAAAGATCCAAAAGGAATAAACTCTTCTTCTGGAATTCTCTTAGGACAATATTGTCAAATGAGGATCGGAACCAATCGTTTCAAACTTGTCCTAATTATTTGGTTCATCCTAAAGTTCCAAATGGAGGAAACTATCTTTGGGAGTCCTCTTCGTACCCAAATGTCAAACGAGGATCAGAACCAATCTTGTAAAACTTGTCCTTATGATTTGGTCCATCCTAAGATCCAAATGGAGGAACCTCTTGTCCTCATGTTTTGGTCCATCCTCAAGTTCGAAATGGAGGAAACTCTTCTATGGGAATCCTCTTTGAACCATAATATCATTCGAGGTTCAGAACCAATCTCGTCAAAGTTGTCATCAGGATTTAGACTATCTTAAAGTTCTGAAAAGAGGAAACTCGTATTTTGGAAATCCTCTTTGGAACAAAATGTTGAACGTCAAAGTTGTCCTGGTTATTTGGCCCATCCTAAAGATCCAAAAAGATGGACCTAATCATAAGGACAAGTTTTCTCCATTTGGAACTTTAGGTGTGACCAAATCATTAGGACACGTTTGAAAAGATTGGTTCCGATCCTCGTTTGATATTATTGTCCAAAGAGGATTCCCAAAGAAGAGTTTACTCCTTTTGGAACTTTTGGATGGACCAAATCATTAGGAAAAGTATTAAAAGAGGACTTTCAAAGATAGTTTCCTCCATTTGGAACTTTAGGATGGCCAAAATAATTAGGACAAGTTTGACAAGATTGGTTCCGATCCTCGTTTGACATTTTTGTCCAATGAGGACTCCCAAAAAATAGTTTCCTCCATTTAGAATTTTAGGATGGACCAAATCATTAGGAAAAGTTTGAAAAGATTGGTTCTGATCCTCGTTTGTAATTTTGTTCCAAAGATAATTCCAAAAGAAGAGTTTCTTCTATTTGGAACTTTAGGATGGACCAAATCATGAGGACAAGTTTGACAAGATTGGTTTCGATCCACGTTTGAGATTTTAGTCAAAAGACGACTCCCAAAGATAGTTTCCTCCATTTAGAATTTTAGGATGGGCCAAATCATGAGGACAAGTTTGAAAAGATTGGTTCCGATCCTCGTTTGACATTTTAGTCCAAAGAGGAATCCCAAAAATATGTTTCCTCCATTTTGAACTTTAGGATGGACCAAATCATAAGGACAAGTTATACAAGATTGGTTTCGATCCTCGTTTGAGATTTTGGTCCAAAAAGGATTTCCAAGGAATAGCTTGCTCCATTTGCATCTTTAGGTTGGTTCTATCCTCATTTGAAATTAGTGACCAAAGAGCATTCCAAAAGGAGTAAACTCTTCTTTGGGAATCCTCTTTGGACAATAATGTCAAATAAGGATCGGAACCAATCTTTTCAAACTTATCCTAATGAGTTGGTCAATCCTAAAGTTCCAAATGGAGGAAACTATCTTTGGGAGTCCTCTTTGGACCAAAATCTCAAACGAGGATCGAAACCAATCTTGCCGACTTTGTCCTCATGATTTGGTCAATCCTAAAGTTTCAAATGGAGGAAACATATTTTTGGAAAACCTCTTTGGACCAAAATGTTGAACAACAAAGTTGTCCCCGTGATTTGGTCCATCCTAAAGTTTTAAATGGAGGAAACTATCTTTGGAAATCATCTTTTGACCAAAATGTTGAACGAGGATCAGAACCAATCTTGTCAATGTTGTCTTCATGATTTGGTCCATCCTAAAGTTTCAAATGGAGGAAACTCATCTTTGAAAATCCTCTTTGGACCAAAATGTTGACTTTCAAACTTGTCCTAATGATTTGGTCCATCCTAAAGTTCCAAAAGCAGGAAACTCTTTTTCCAAAATCCTCTTTGGACCAAAATGTTGAACGTCAAAGTTGTCCTCGTGATTTATTCCATCCTAAAGATCCAAAAGGAGTAAGCTCTTCTTTGGGAATCCTCTTTGGACAATAATGTTAAACGTGGATCGGAACCAATCTTTTCAAACTTTTAGTAATGATTTGGTCCATCCTAAAGTTCCAAATGAAGGAAACTCTTTTATTCGAATCCTCTTTGGACAGGAATGTCAAACGAGGATCAGAACCAATCTTTTCAACTTATCCTAATGATTTGGCCCATTATTAAGTTCCAAATGGAGGAAATGATCTTTGAGAATCCCTTTTGGACTAAAATATCAAACAAGGATCAAAACAAATCTTTTAAAACTTGTCCTAATGAATTGGTCCATCCTAAACTTCCAAATGGAGGAAACTCTTTATTGGGATTCCTCTTTGGACAATAATGTCAAACGAGGATCGGAAACAATCTTTTCAAACTTGTCCTAATGATTTGGTCCATCCTAAAGATCCAAATGGAGGAACCTCTTGACCTCATGTTTCGGTCCATCCTAAAGTTACAAATTGAGGAAACTCTTCTTTGGGAATCCTCTTTGGACCAAAATGTCAAACGAGGATCAGAACCAATCCTGTGAATGTTGTCATCTGTAACGACCCGATTTTTCGTAAAATCCATTAAAACAAATGCGCAGCGGAAAAACTAGATTTTACAGAAAAATGGCATGGGTCCGTTTAAAATTCGGATAAACCAAAACCTGTTTACAACGCAATTTTCCAGAAAAAGCAGTAAACCGGAATTTCATATTCCATAATGTGATAAAAATGCTAAAGGAAGCTTAAAGTTAAAAAAAACAGATACAAATTATACAAATGCTCCATCGAGCTCAAAATGAACATAATAAAATATGAAAAGTTCAAGAGCATTCAAAATGCTTCACCCAAAACCACAACCATTCTTGTCCATTCATCGTCCTGATAGGTCACGCGGCGCCACCTCCTCTACCTCGTCCTCTACCATGAGTCTTACCTGAAAAAATTGTAATTGTAGCAACATTAGCATAAAAATGCTAGTGAGAGTAAAATGAAAGCAAGTAATCCTATGAACAACATTCCATGTCAGAAATCGTGTCCAAAGGCCTAGATTTCACTTGTACTACCCATTTCACATTCCAAAGTCCACATATAATCAACATACATAATAAACTTTCTCAACTACGTGGCTCAACAAACTTTATAAGTCATGGATTTCCTCGAAATCATTCTAACATCATATAAAATAAATACTCATACTATAATACAAGTAAAAGAATGTGATATACTAAGTGCTAATAATGTCGCAACCACACACACTCAATTCTTCGAATGCCACCCGTATCACCACATGTGTAGTACTATAATAATGATAACAATAATAACGCATCCATACACGCTCAAATCTTCGAATGCCAACCTTACCACAACGTGTATAGTGCTATAACAATGATAACGATAATAACGCATCCATACACGCTCAAATCTTCGAATGCCAACCTTACCACAACGTGTATAGTGTTAGGAATAGTGTCCTAGAACTTGTAATCATTTAATAATAATAATTTATTAAGAATAAATTAAATAAATAAACATAAGTTCTTTATATTATCTAGATTGACTCAATTAATGATATTAGAAATATATGGAAATATATGAATATCAAAAATTCAAATAGCAAACCCTAAGTTACTCTTATGAAATCACGACTTAGTATGTGAGTCATACAAGAGGATTAAAGTCGAGATGAGTAACTTAAAAGTGTCTACAGTAAATGGATAACGTCTGGGAACCTTATCCTGGTAACACTGTTGATAGCTTCGCATTTTGTTTATAGACAAATGATCGAATCCTGATCATTCATGTGGGAGATATGAAATGGAAGTATCATATGCAATGTTGATTGTATAAGACAGGACCACAATGTTCAATCAAATTTCTCATTAGTACCGTTTACGAGAAATAATCGAATATCAAACTAAGTTTATCAACCGTTATAGATCTCAATCCTGAGTGAAATGCGGACTTCTATTTGTGGAGTTATATTCTTTGATTCACATAGTTGAGAGCGATCTGTAAGAACGCTCAATACACTCCTGTTTTGGGAACATGACTAGATAAGTAGCTGGGAACTCATTTTCACGAAATGGAATTCATAACTTTCCTATAAATTAACGGTATCAGTGCGATACCTAAACATTTTAGGAACTTTAGGAAACTCCCTTGATGTACTGATTCGAGACATGAACAAGTGACGTCACGACTTCTATTGATCACGAGTATCTTATCTCTAGTTCGACTAAAGATAAAGTTCATTGGAGAATCGGCGAACACAAGGATAAAGCGGTAATTACAGGGGGCAAAACGGTAAATTTATCCTTTGTAATTATGAGGGTTCCACGTGAAGGATATATCACAAATATAAATAAAGATAAACTAAATGGACATAACTCATCTATAGTGAGGGGAGTTCAGCTATGAATCTATAGTGGAATTATTCATAGTTAGATAATAAGTAATTAACTGATTATGAGTTAATCACTTAATTGACTAATTATTAAGCCCATGATCTATAGGTCCATCGGGTCCCTATGCTAGCCAAAATATCGTAGTCGCGAAATCAAGTAGAAGAAATGGAAAATTTAAGTAAAGTGAATTACTTAAAATAGGCAATATTAATTGTTTAAATATTGAGTATATTTAAATGGTAATTAATATAAACATTATTAATTGTTTAAATAATGATTTTATTTAAACAGGAAATTAATAATGAAATATTATTAATTAGACATTATTAATTATTTAAATATTGAGTATATTTAAATGGTAATTAATAATTTGAAATTAATTGACAATTATTAATTGTTTAAATAATTAATTTTATTTGAATGGAAATTAATAATTAAAATTAATTAATTAATAATAAAATATTATCAAATAAAATTATTAATTAAATAATGAGTTTATTTAATGGAAATTAATAATTAAAATATTTATTATTAATTATTTAAATAATGAAAATTATTTAAATGGAAATTAATAATTAAATATAATTTGATAATATTTAGTCGGGAGAAAATATTAATATTATTAATTGTTTAATTAAAATATTTTATTTAAATGGTAATTAATAAATAAATTAATTAAGTTGGACTTGTTAATTCAAGAGAGAGTTTCAAGCCCAATTGGATTAATGAACCCAATTGAAATTGGCCCAAAATAATTAATTAAATAAATTTGATTTATTAATTATTTATTATTAATTTTGGCCTTCATAGATAATTTGTAGGAGATAATTATTTGAATTATATCCTATAATAATTATATAGATTTATTTACCCAAGATGAATAAAATAAAGAAAAGAAAATAATCTCCTATTTATCTATGGCATTTTCGAAATTGCAAGATAAAGGAAAGAGATAATCTTTTTTCTTTTTGTATTTATCTCTATAGATAAATCCTAATGGGATTAGGATTCCTATTTTCCTATAAATAGGAGGGTTGGGTCATTCATAAATCACACAATTCAATTCCTTAGAAATTCGGAATTCTCTCTTCCTCTTCTCCTCCCTCCTTAGCCGATTTTCCCACTATCATTGGGAAGAAAAATATTTTTTTCTTCCTAATTTCTTCTTAAGTTCGATCCCACAATCGGATTTCGTTTGATCGATCGGGATATAGCGTAGAAGATCCGGTGTTGCTGAGGATTTGATGCTGTAAAGAAACCTCCAACCGATTCTCCATTAATTAATCAATGTAAGTTCCGGTTTTAATTTTCGAAAATACAAGCATGTTCTTCGTGTTTTTATCACAAATTGCATGATATTAATAGATCCTAAATTAAATATTAATTTGTGTTACTAAATAAATTTCGCTAATTTAGTAAATCATCCCTTCAATTGGTATCAAAGCTAATTTTAATTATCATGCTAAATTTGTGATTTTTCGAAAATTTTGGTGGGTTGCATAAAAATCGTTTTAGGTATGTTTATATAAATTGTGTTATATAAATTGTGGAGGTTTGCTTATTGACTGTTTAGGTATTCTTGAGGCACTTAGGTTTTTAAATTTTAGTAGAAAATTTGTAAACCCTAATTTTAGGGTATAGGAAAAATTTGTAATTTTCCCATACCAAATGGGGAAAAAATCGGCACCACCAAAGGGAAGGAAGAGAAGAAAATTTTTTCTCCATCATTCATGATGCCCACGCCCAAGGAGAGAGAAAAGGATGAGATAAGGTAAGATACGGTATGATATTTTAACATAATTATCTTGTTATCTCAATTTAAATATTTAAGATAAGGATTAATTTTTTTTTAAAGATTATATCCCTATCTTAAATTATAAATTTAGAAATTGATATAAGATTACATGGAAAATATTTTCTTCATTTTTCCATATAATTAAAAGATAATTATTTTAAAACAAGTATTTATGGAAATATTAAGGAGATAATATTTGCCCCATAAATACCCATGCCCACGCCTACACCATGGAGGAGAGAAAAAGTTGAAGCCTCAAGTTCTAGAATGGAAGATTTAATTAAGTTGTAATTTTAATTTTCCGTTTTAGAAACAGTGCCAAGAATACCGGTCAATTTAGCTATTTATTATTTAAATTGTTTATATGTATGATATAATTGTTTTAAATAATGTTCATGCATAAAAGTATGTCATGTAGAAAATCCCACCATAGGTTGTATGATTTTATTAATTGTACATACATGCATCATGATATAATATGTGTTATTATATGCTAATGTATGTGAAGCATGCTATAATTTTATTTTATAAATGTTATTATCGAAAATTATATTCTAATTGTTTTAGAATTAAAAGCATGCTTATTTAGTTAAAATTCAAAAGTTAAATCTAGTTTAAAAGTTGAATAGAAACTAAATGAATTATTTGTAATATGGAATTATTGTTTAAACAATTGGGCCAAAATCCATATAAGATAAACAAATAGAAACTTTTAATTAAGGGTTAATTAAAAATGAATAATTGAGATTAATTAAATTGAACGGATCTCCGCGAGAAAGCTCGCCCAAGCGATGAGGTTTCATAAAGTTCCCCTAACACGGAGCGCCTCTAACTGGGAGCGATCTGGGAGAAAAGTTCAAATTAATAAATCAAAATTATTAAGACGGCGCATAATGTGATTAGTTTAAATTAGGAAAACTTGAACAATCACTTTATAAAATTAATCTAACCAATTTAAGAGTTAAAGTTGAGTAGGTTAATTAAAACTTGGATTAATGAATTAGCCTGAATTAGTCTAAATTATGAAACCCTAACTCAAAATATTAAGTGGGAGAAGGAAACATGTCAATGTATCTTATGGTCTCCACTAATGGGCTCGAAACGTGAGATTTATACATGGCCTCTGTAACACTGCTGCAGGTGTTCATTCCCATAGGAAGGTTTATTGTATAAATCAATATCAAGTTGGGTCTCCCGAAAGGGATAAAGAATTTTAAATGAGATTGATTGAAGACCGAATCTACACTTCGTAGACACTCTTCAATTTTATTTAAAAGACTAAATTAGTGGGTCACACTTAAAAGAAATTTGATAAATTTTGTTATCAAAACTCTGGACCAAATACACGGTAAACAATGACATAGGAATATGAGTTATTCTGGGTTGTCAATTGTTCGAGTGGCATCTCGTTTAATGATGGTAACTCGACCTATCATTCGACGGCACTTCACCGGTATCATTAAAATATCGTGACATAGTAACATGTTTTAGGGCTTTTCTGTTCATTAACATGTTCGCATTCATGCATCATATTTAATTATATGTCGAAACTTTGAGTATTTGAATGTTGAATGCATGTTAGATTATTAAGATAAAGTTTATTTAAATTTCAGTAATATAACATCTGTTTTAGTCACTATACTTAGAAAGAACAAACTGAACTATGAGAACTGTGTTTCCTAGAAAAGGAAATAAATAATTTAAGTAAAGCAGTTTACTTAAATAAACAGACAATATTAATTATTTAAATAATGAGTTTATTTAAATTGAAATTAATATCATTATTATTAATTATTTAATTAATGTGTTTATTTAAATGGTAGTTAATAATAAAATATTATTGATAAATAATTATTAATTATTTAGGTAATGTGTTTACCTAAATGAAAATTAATAATTAAACATTTATTATTAATTTTAAATAATATCGATTATTTAAAAGAATAATCTTAAATAACCTATTTATTATTAATTTAAATAGTTTCGATTATTTAAATAGAAAATAATAAATATTTATTAATAATAAAGTACAAAAATCGGAATATGATATTTTATTTAAATGATTGATTTAAATAAATATCAAGAACTAATAAATAAGATTTATTAATAAGGAAGAATCTATAATTGAATTAATGAATTCAATGGATTTTGGTTCAAATTATTTAAAGTATTAAATACCAAAATCGGCTCATACATAATATTTTAGGAAATAATTGTTGAATTATTTTGTCTAAAATAAATATATAAAAGAATGTTTAACCAAAGGCAAATTAAACAAAGAAAAAATTAGTTTTTCTTATTGATTTTATGCACATAAAATCGGCACGTAAGATAAATAAGAAATAAAATTTGATTTTATTCTTGGCATTTATCTTGTATTTATTTTTATAGTATTTCCTAATACAATTGGAAAAACTGTTTTCGGTATAAATACAAACGTCTTTGTAACGTCCCGTTATTTTGTGATAAAAAAAAAAACTTTTATTTATTTTATTTTAATTTGAGTAATTAAAATTCATTTATTTATTATTAAATTAGAATTTAGTAATTTATTTCATTTTAATTCCTTTTAATGGTTTTATTTATTTAAATACGTTTTAATGGTATTAATAATTATTAACGGGCCAATTAATAATTATTAATCACCATTGGGATAGTTTGAGATGTTCGGGATTCGTTTTTAAGCCAAAAGTCATAAAAAGGCAAAGTTGTAATTACCCAATTTGCAAAATATCTAAAAACACTATTCAATTGTCTTTAAAAACTCACCATTGACCACAAATTGACCAAAATCATCTCATTCTTTCTTCCTCCAAGCCGTGGGCCTCCTTCCTCCTTTTCCCAAATTTGGTTTTTGTTCGTTTCTTGCCCGATCGACTTGATTCCGGGTCCTTTGGAAAGGTATCGGTCATACGAATCATTTCCAACTAACCTTCGTACTTGCCACTCGTGTTTTGCGGAGTTCTCGGTAAGTAAAGTTTCAAACCCTAAGCTCCAAATAGTATTTTAATGGAGTTTTCTTTGTTTTCTTTCGATTTCTTGCCGTGAAACTCGGTGTTTGTCAATTCGGGAGTAGTTTTACGTGTTTTTGGAAACTATTTCATAACCCTAAAACCGAGTTTCAGTCGAAACCCTTTCCGTTTGAAATTTACCCTTTTGGGTTTGATTTTAGGTTAAAAATTAATGAATGAATGTTTATTTAAATTCAATTCGGGAAAGGGATTAATGTTCAAAAACCCTATTTATCGATACCCATTGAAATCGGGATTATCGAATTTGCTTAAAACCAACTCAAAACGTATTTAAATTGCCAAAAAGCCGAAAAACCAAACCCGAGACCCTTGTTTTTAGGGAGGGCCGAGAGCCTCTTTGATGGGGGTTTGGTGGATTTTCCGTCTTTTTGCTTGTTTCATCGTTGTTTAATCGTTAGTTGGTAATTTATTAATTTTCGGGATATTAATCCTTTTGTAGGTGTTTTTGAACCGTTTGTTTGATCGCTCTTCCGGTGCTTAGGAGCGAAGTCTTCACTTTTAATTAAGGTGAGAATGATTAGAATTTAAAGTAACTATAGAAAGCAAATAAGCACGTTGAGTTGTAGAATCGGAACTAAGATTAGAATCCAATCTAAGGTTAGAGGATGTGAGATAGTGCCTTAGGATTTGTAGTTAATCCTTTAAGCGAGAAACTTAGGATTTCTCGATGAAAACCTCGAATCTTAGAAGATTCTAAGTTAGATTAGTTTCGGAGTTTAGAATGGATCACTTGGAAGTTTAAGGATCCAAGACTTTGATATGTTTGGTTGATAGAACCTTGGATCATTTGGAAGTTTAGAATCCTTGAAAGTTTAGGTTAATCGTTATGTTTTGACCTTTACTTTTATTATTGTTAGCGGAGTTCGATCGATATATCGTTCATCCGGGATTCTATCTATTTTACTTTATGCCCTTTACTTTATGTTCTTTACTTTATGCCCCTTTACTTTATGCTTGTTTCGGTTGCTTTATCATTTACATTTACTTTATTTACTTTTGCAAGCATATGCAACCATCTGCATAACATCTCGCATTATTGAAAAGAAAAGAAAGTGAGAAAGAAAAACGAAAGGTTAATGGCGGAATACGAGAAAGTCCACATTACCTCCATTTCATGCATAAATGGTGAATGCGTATCCTACGGGAAGTACTCATTACTTTTATGCGTTTGATAGACGAGAAAGAGAATCGAGATGTTATATCATGCAAAGTTTATTTATTTATTTTTCTTATTCATGTTATGATAAGTTATTGGATGAACAATTAGACTAAGTGTGCTAATTGTATCATCTTTTGGAATTTATGGAAATAGAATTACCTAGAGTTTGGAGGACTTTAGGAGTGAGTTGTGTCGGATTATTGGGACACAAATCGAAATGCGAGTTTGAGGTCTATCTTTACTTTTTATGCTTATTATTCTCACTGGGCTTAGTTTGTTAGCTCATGATATTACAACCAATTTCAGGTAATGCCTTGGCTAGAGGTCGAGGAGGAGGAGGTGGTGCTGCGTGATCGAGGGATGCTGACCTCGAGATGGACTAATGGTTTTGTAAAGTTTATGTCTTATTTTGATGAACTTTAAGGAATTGTATTTTGTATTTGGCTCCTAAGAGCCTAATGTTGATGTTTTATGATATTACATATTTGAACTCCTGATTTGGACTTAAAATCCATGAGATTTTGTTAGATTTGAAAATTAGGATGTAAACAGGGTTTCAGCATGCCAATTTTCAAACAAAACCACGCCAATTTTTCGTAAATAAAAAGACTTCCGCTGTTTTCTCTGAATTTAATTTATTTAAAAGTGACGGGTCGTCATAGTCTTGTTATTCATTCAAAAGCTTCTAATTTCAATTTTCGAAATTGAAAACTCTTCTTCTTCCTATTTTCCTCGTAACCGATTTTACAATCGTCTAAAAGGGAAGAAAATATTCTTCTTCCCAAAAGCCATAGTTTTCTAATTTAGTTTAGTTATCATTTTGTTTTAATTTTGAATTATGTAATAAATATTGGTTCTCATTTCCTATGAACCAAGTTTGGGAATATTTTAAATAAGAGTTATTTAGGTAGATATTCCTTTACAATTATATTACAAAGTTCCAAAGTGTGATTGGATAAATATTCAAAATACTTAGTATAAAACAAATAAATTCCAAATACAAATTCTAAACTCCGGAATGTCTAAATGAGTTGTAAAGGTTTAAAAAATGTTTAAATACTTAAGTCTAAATTTACTTAAATAAGTTAGAGGGATTAATCTCTTAAATATGGTTCTCAAGAAATTTGAGATGATAACCATATTAATCCACAAACTTATGGGATAAGTAAAATCGAATATCTTTGATTTATCAAAGATACCTAGACATAAATATCACTAAAGTTGGACATTTAGATGTTAGAACTTAAGTGATAATCAAACATTAAATCGATTTCTTATATTCCAAATATTCAGTTATTTAAAATGATGTTTTAAAGGAGTGCTAACTGATATGGAATAAACAAAACAGAAATTGAAAAGTAATAATTAGTGGAAAATTGAATTCACAAATTATTAAAGAAAAGTTCAGTAAATCAGTGATACTGAAAGTTTTAAACCTTACTTAAGATAGAAAAGAATTACAATGATTTTATTTCACAATAAAAACAAGTAGTTATTTAAAAGTTTAAATTGTTAAACTACTTGTAGAACTTTATTTGAGTGGGAGCGTCATAATACGAACCAAAGGACTTTCGAAGTCCAAGTGAAACTCATTGACTTCAAAATCAATGAATAAAGTTCAAAATAAGTGAAATAAAAATGACATGAATTTTCAATAGTTGAGTTGAAAAGGGTCACTCATACTTACACATTATTTTTGGAAATAATAAGAAGTATAGAATTGTAATCATTAAACGAATGAAAGTAATGGAGAATTACTTTGTAGTGGGAGCTTAAGAATTTCGAGAATCCTAGAACCAATGTGACTAAAATAAAATTTACAAATAGTATGTTAGTGCACATAGATAAAATGGGAGATTTTATGAGTTGCACGGGATCAAATTCGAACATGAATTTATTTCCATGTAAGAATTTGACAAAAGACTTTTGCGAATTAAATATCAGATGAGTTAAGTATAAGTAAAATGAGTTTTTACTAACTAAACTCTAGATTCGCGTAATTACTCAGTCGTTAGTAAATGAAAGATGGTTGAAGATGATAGTTTCAAATCAATAGTTAATAGAGTTTATTTTATGGCGATAAAATATGGAATCTATTAAACTTAATGAAACTAACATCAGACAAAAGAAATACATACTAAACAGATGAAAATATTACTGATAAAGCATTAAAATGACTACCATGACTAAGTAGTTGATAGTCATCCAGTTTGACTGGAATTACAAGTCAAATCTCCAAAGGTCTAGGACAAGTGGGAGATTGTTAGGAATGGTGTCCTAGAACTTGTAATCATTTAATAATAATAATTTATTAAGAATAAATTAAACAAATAAACATAAGTTCTTTATATTATCTAGATTGATTCAATTAATGATCTTAGAAATATATGGAAATATATGAATATCAAAAATTCAAATAGCAAACCCTAAATTACTCTTATGAAATCACGACTTAGTATGTGAGTCATACAAGAGGATTAAAGTCGAGATGAGTAACTTAAAAGTGTCTACAGTAAATGGATAACGTCTGGGAACCTTATCCTGGTAACACTGTTGATAGCTTCGCATTTTGTTTATAGACAAATGATCGAATCCTGATCATTCATGTGGGAGACATGAAATGGAAGTATCATATGCAATGTTGATTGTATAAGACAGGACCACGATGTTCGATCAAATTTCTCATTAGTACCGTTTACGAGAATTAATCGAATATCAAACTAAGTTTATCAACCGTGATTGTAACGTCCCGTTACTTTTGGAGGTAAAAATTTTTTTTTAATTAAAGTATTTAGTTAGTTTTAACTTAGTAATTCGATTTTAGTAGTTAATGTCGTTCGAAAACTTTTTTAAACTTTTTAAACCTTTTATTACTTTAAATTAGTTTTGGTGACATTAATAATTATTAACGGGCCAATTAATAATTATTAATCACCTTTAGATTATTTTAAGATCATCGGGTTTCGTATTTTAATCGACTTATTTAAAAAGGGACGTATACGTCATTTTCCAATTTCTTAAAAAAATCACTATTCACCTCCACTTTCATTAAATAGTCAACCCTTGGTCAAAGTGTTCATTTTTCCATTTCTCTTCTCCTTCCTTTGGGCCGTAGCCCTCATCTCCCCACCCCCCTCTTTTTGGCTTTTCTTATTTGCTCGGTAGATCGCCGTAATTCTGGTACCGTTGAAAAGCTCTCATCCCAAGGATCATTTCTAACCTAGTAATCGAGATTTTCGCTCGTTTTCTCGAAGCCTTAAGGTATGACAAACTTTCTAAAACTTGTTATGAATAGTGTTTTAATGGAGGTTTTGAATTGAAATCTTCAAATTCACACCCCGAAGCTTGAAGATTTCAATCGAGAAAGTCGTTTTAGCAAGTTTTAGAAACTTCCTTAAACCCTAAAATCAAGTTTGAGTTGAAAACCCGTCCCGTGTTAATTTCTCTCACTTGACTAAGAATTAGGGTGTTTGGTTTGCTATGATTTTACGTTTTACTTAATTATTCGGAAATCGATTATTATGTAAAACCCTAAAATATCGTGACCCACTGTTATCTAGGCTTTTAAAGTGTCTTTGATCAACCCAAATCATCTCGAAAGTGCATAAAAGACGGAAAACCGAACCCGAACCCTCTCTTCCTTATTGGGCCGTGGGTCCCTTAGGGGTTAGATCAGGGGTTTTCGTCGTTTTATGTGTTTAGATATCGTTTGCTCGATTTTCGGATAATTAATGGTTGTTAGTTGTATGTGATTTGTAGGTTGGTGATCGATTGTTTGACTTTGACTCCGGCACCTTGGAAGCTTGGATTTCACATCTAAGGTGAGTTTAAAATGGAAGTTAGTAATTTTATGAATTATATTTCATTACGTTATTGTTTATCGAGGTTAAGAGGGGAACTAACTTCCGGAAGTTATACTTGGTTGGAGACTTTAACTCGGATGTGAGTGGAGTGATTTTGATGTATTTATGGTTTTGGAAGTAAAAGAGGAATTATGAAAGGTTTGGAAGTCTTGTAAAGTGATTTGGAGACTTTAGATGAAAGTATTTGACTAAGGAACTTTAAGTGATTCGGGAGTCAAAGCGGCTTAGAAATTACACTTGAGTATTGACTCATGTAATTCAAGCGGTTTATGTTCTTTAGTAGTTTAGTGGAACTTTATCTAACTTACTAGGGAGCTTGACGAATTCTACAAGGTTATGTGATATGGCACATGGTAGTATGTGATACGCTCCATACGGTATCATGGTGCGAGATTATGTGATATGGCACATGGTAGTATGTGATACGCTCCATACGGTATCATGGTGCGAGATTATGTGATATGGCACATGGTAGTATGTGATACGCTCCATACGGTATCATGGTGCGAGATTATGTGATATGGCACATGGTAGTATGTGATACGCTCCATACGGTATCATGGTGCGAGGTTATGTGATATGGCACATGATAGTATGTGATACGCTCCATACGGTATCATGGTGCGAGTTTATGTGATATGGCACATGATAGTATGTGATACCCTCCATACGGTATCATGGTGCGAGATTATGTGATATGGCACATGATAGTATGTGATACGCTCCATACGGTATCATGGTGCGAGGTTATGTGATATGACACATGATAGTATGTGATACGCTCCATACGGTATCATGGTGTGATGATTTGTGATATAGCACTATACACGCTGTGGTAAGGGTGGCATTCGAAGATTTGAGCGTGTATGGATGTGTTATTATTGTTATCATTATTATAGTACTATGCACGCTGTGGTAAGGGTGGCATTCGAAGATTTGAGCGTGTATAGATGTGTTATTATTGTTATCATTATTATAGTACTACACATGTGGTGATACGGGTGGCATTCGAAGATTTGAGCATGTGTGGTTGCGACTTTATTAGCACTTAGTAGATTACATTCTTTTACTTGTATCTTGGCTTGATTATTTCTTTTATGATGATAGAATGTTTTTCGAGGAGATCAATAACTCATAAGATTCGTTGAGCCACGAAGATGAGAAAGTTTATTATGTTTGTTGATTATATGTGAATTTGGAATGTGGAATGGGTAGTAAAAGTGAAATCTAGGCCTTTGGACACAATTTCTGACATGAAATGTTGTTCATAGGATTACTTGCTTTCATTTTACTCTCACTAGCATTTTTATGCTAATGTTGCTACAATTACAATTTTTTTCAGGTAAGACTCGTGGTAGAGGACGAGGTAGAGGAGGTGGCACTACGTGACCGATCGAGATAATGAATGGACAGGAATGCAACTGATTTTGAGAGTAGCATTCTTGAATGCTCATAAGCATTGCATCACTTTTATTTTGTTACATTTTGAGCTCGATGGAGCGTTTGTATATATGTTTTGTATTTTAAACTTCTTTTAGCATTTACATCATATCATGGAAGGTGTAATTTAGTTTTATTGCTTTTTCTGGAAAAACTGGTTGTAAACAGGTTTTGGTTTATCCGAATTTTAAACGGACCCATGCCAATTTTCTGTAAAAATCTAGATTTCCGCTGCGCATTTGTTTTAATGGATTTTACGAAAAATCGGGTCGTTACAGTGATAGATCTCAATCCTGAGTGAAATGCGGACTCCTATTTGTGGAGTTATGTTCTTTGATTCACATAGTTGAGAGCGATCTGTAAGAACGCTCAATACACTCCTGTTTTGGGAACATGACTAGATAAGTAGCTGGGAACTCATTTTCACGAGATGGAATTCATAACTTTCCTATAAATTAACGGTATCAGTGCGATACCTAAACATTTTAGGAACTTTAGGAAACTCCCTTGATGTACTGATTCAAGACATGAACAAGTGACGTCACGACTTCTATTGATCACAGAAGTATCTTATCTCTAGTTCGACTAAAGATAAAGTTCATTGGAGAATCAGCGGGAACACAAGGATAAAGCGGTAATTACATGAGAAAAACGGTAAATTTATCCGCCTGTAATTATGAGGGTTCCACGTGAAGGATATATCACAAATATAAATAAAGATAAACTAAATGGACATAACTCATCTATAGTGAGGGGAGTTCAGCTATGAATCTATAGTGGAATTATTCATAGTTAGATAATAAGTAATTAACTGATTATGAGTTAATCACTTAATTGACTAATTATTAAGCCCATGATCTATAGGTCCATCGGGTCCCTATGCTAGCTAAAATATCGTAGTCGCGAAATCAAGTAGAAGAAATGGAAAATTTAATTAAAGTGAATTACTTAAAATAGGCAATATTAATTGTTTAAATATTGAGTATATTTAAATGGTAATTAATATAAACATTATTAATTGTTTAAATAATGATTTTATTTAAACATGAAATTAATAATGAAATATTATTAATTAGACATTATTAATTATTTAAATATTGAGTATATTTAAATGGTAATTAATAATTTGAAATTAATTGACAATTATTAATTGTTTAAATAATTAATTTTATTTGAATGGAAATTAATAATTAAAATTAATTAATTAATAATAAAATATTATCAAATAAAATTATTAATTAAATAATGAGTTTATTTAATGGAAATTAATAATTAAAATATTTATTATTAATTATTTAAATAATGAAAATTATTTAAATGGAAATTAATAATTAAATATAATTTGATAATATTTAGTCGGGAGAAAATATTAATATTATTAATTGTTTAAATAAAATATTTTATTTAAATGGTAATTAATAAATAAATTAATTAAGTTGGACTTGTTAATTTAAGAGAGAGTTTCAAGCCCAATTGGACTAATGAACCCAATTGAAATTGGCCCAAAATAATTAATTAAATAAATTTGATTTATTAATTATTTATTATTAATTTTTGCCTTCATAGATAATTTGTAAGAGATAATTATTTGAATTATATCCTATAATAATTATATATAGATTTATTTACCCAAGATAAATAAAATAAAGAAAAGAAAATAATCTCCTATTTATCTATGGCATTTTCGAAATTGCAAGATAAAGGAAAGAGATAATCTTTTTTCTTTTTGTATTTATCTCTATAGATAAATCCTAATGGGATTAGGATTCCTATTTTCCTATAAATAGGAGGGTTGGGTCATTCATAAATCATACAATTCAATTCCTTAGAAATTCGGAATTCTCTCTTCCTCTTCTCCTCCCTCCTTAGCCGATTTTCCCACTATCATTGGGAAGAAAAATATTTTTTTCTTCTTCCCAATTTCTTCTTAAGTTCGATCCCACAATCGGATTTCGTTTGATCGATCGGGATATAGCGTAGAAGATCCGGTGTTGCTGAGGATTTGATGCTGTAAAGAAACCTCTAACCGATTCTCCATTAATCAGTCAATGTAAGTTCCGGTTTTAATTTTCGAAAATACAAGCATGTTCTTCGTGTTTTTATCACAAATTGCATGATATTAATAGATCCTAAATTAAATGTTAATTTGTGTTACTAAATAAATTCCGCTAATTTAGTAAATCATCCCTTCATATAGTGCTCTAACAATGATAACAATAATAACGCATCCATACACGCTCAAATCTTCGAATGCCAACCTCACCTGTAACGTCCCGTTACTTTTAGAGGTAAAATTTTTTTTATTTTATTAATTTATTATTTTATTTAATTAAAGCTTTTAAAATTAGTTAAAATTAGTAATTTTCAGTTTTATTAGTTATTTCCGTCCGAAAATCCTTTTTATCGTTTTAATTCGTTTCGGTGACTTTAATAATTATTAACGGGACAATTAATAATTATTAAACACCTTTAGATTTATTTAAGATCATCGGTTTTCGTTTTATAAGCAAAAGGTCAAAAAGGGCAAAACCGTAATTTCCCAAAACCCTAAATATCTAGATATTTATTTTACAAATATCTTCTTAGACTTCCTCATTAAGCAAAAACTATCATCTTTCTCTTCTTCTTCTCCCTCCATGGTCATAGCTTTCATCCACCATGGATGTGTTTTTTCTTTTCTTCGTTTCTCATTCGTTTCTCGATGGATCGGATTGATTTCGGTTGCATTGGATTGCTCGGGATGAGGGCTTTCTATCCCACCTACCCTTGTGCCATTTCTCGTTCTCTAGACGAAACCCTAAAAAGTAAGTTTTCAAAACTTTTTATATGGTTTTGTTCGTTTTTGATTGTAAATGAGTTTTGATGTTGAAATCATGAATGGTTATCATGGAATTTGACGATTTTGAACCCGGATTTTCGAAAAACACTATTCACGTGAAAACAGTATTCATCCGAAATCACTATTCATCCGAAATCACTATTCATCCGAAGTTACTATTCATCCGAAATCACTATTCATCCGAAAATGCAAACTTGTTCTCATATTAGATATGAGTTGTAATATGTTGTGCAATTGGTGAATTGTAGGTTTGTAATTGTCGTGTGGATTCGACTTCGATTCTTGGATACTCGACTTAAAACCTAAGGTGAGTTTAAAAGGGAAGTTAGTAATTTTATGAATTACGTTTCGATATGATATTGTTTATCGATGTTAAGTGGGAATTAGCTTCTTAGAATTATAGTTTGGTTGGAGACTTTAATTCGGAAGTGTGTGTGGAGAAAGTTGGACTTTTGGTTAGTTTGATGATTAGAGATCATCGGGGAGGTTTGGAAGTATGGTAACGTGTTTTGGAGTTGTTAGATGAAAGTGGTTTTGAAAGTTACTTGGATGGATTTGGAAGTAAAGTAATTAGAAGATGCACTTGAGTAGTAACTCGTGTATTCTAGTTAGTTAGGTTTCTAATTAACTTAGTAGACTTTTTCGGAGTTTAGCTAACTTATTGGAGACCTAGGGCACAATGATTCACACATGGTAGTATGTTGATTTGATCCATATGTAATCATGGTGTGATGACTTGTGGGGACCTTGAGCACTTTGATTCTGCACGTGATAGTATGTGATTTTGATCCATATGTAATCATGGTGAGATGATTAGTGGGATAGTACATGGTAGTATGTGATTTTGATCCATATGTAACCATGGTACTATGGTTTGTAACTAGTACATGGTAGTATGTGATTTTGATCCATATGTAACCATGGTACTATAATTTGTGATACGGCACATGATAGTATGTGACACGCTCCATACGGTATCATGGTGCGATGAATTGTTATATGGTGAAATTCCTGATACCTATGGTGAAATTCCTGATACCTATGGTGAAATTCCTGATACCTATGGTGAAATTCCTGATACCTATGGTGAAATTCCTGATATCCGGTATGGTGAAACTCCTGATATCCGATGATTGAGATATGGTACATGGTAGTACGTGGATTCGGATCCGTACGTACCATGGTATTATGATCTATGATACGGCACATGATAGTATGTTGATTCGAATCCATACGTATCATGGTGCGATGGTTGTGACATGGTATGACCGTACGTGGTATGTTGATTCGGATCCATACGTATCATGGTGTGATGGTTGTGACATGGTATGACCGTACGTGGTATGTTGATTTCGATCCATACAATAGCAAGATACGATGAAACTTTTTTTGGTAATAAAGATAGTTAATGTTATTTTTACCTATTCTTTAGAAACGTGTAGTGAGACTTAGTTGTGAATGTTAATTTTACTTTAAGTCTTTATTTTTTTTCCATCCCATGGCATTGAATGACGAATACGGGTAGTATGTTACTACCGTATGTTTATATGGAATTTGGAATGTGGTTATTGGTAGAAATGAACATTTAGGCCTTTGGACACGATTTCTGGTATGAGATTTAGTTCATAGGATTACTTGCTTTCATTTTACTCTCACTAGCATTGTTTGCTAATGGTGCTACACCACAATATTTTCAAGTAAAACCCGTCATAAGAAGCGAGGTAGACGAAATGGTGTCGCTTGACTGTTCGAGGTGGTGTAAGGGACAATATTAAACACTTTTGGTAAGCATTAGTAAAATGCTTGTAATCATATACTTTTTACATACTTTGTGTCATTTTGAGCCCGTGAAGGGTGTATGTGTAAAGTATTTTGATGTTTTTATGATTAAACTTTACTTTGGAATGTGCATTCCCGATTTATAGCTTTCTCTGGACTTTGGGTTGTAAAACAGGTTTTGGTTATTCGACTTTTAAACGAACCCATGCCGTTTTTCTTTAAAAATTAAGTCTTCCGCTGTGCATTTGAATTTAAAGAATTTAACGGAAAATCGGGTCGTTACATCACCACAGCGTGTATAGTGCTATAAAGTATAATGCATTTATACGCTCAAATCTTCGAATGCCAACCTCACCACAGCGTATCATAATACCGTATGGACCGAAGTCGACATACCACGTGCCATATCACATAACCTCGCACCATGATACCGTATGGAGCGTATCACATACTATCATGTACCATATCACATAACCTCGAACCACGATACTGTATGGAGCGTATCACATACTATCATGTGCCATATCACATAACCTCGCACCATGATACCGTATGGAGCGTATCACATACTATCATGTGCCGTATTACATAACCTCCCACCATGATACCGTATGGAGCTTATCACATACTATCATGTGCCGTATTACATAACCTCGCACCATGATACCGTATCAAGCGTATCACATACTATCATGTGCCTTATTACATAACCTCGCACCATGATACCGTATAGAGCGTATCACATACTATCATGTGCCATATTACATAACCTCGCACCATGATACCGTATGGAGGTCATCAAGCTCCCTAGTAAGTTAGATAAAGTTCCACCAAACGACTAAAGAACATAAACCGCTTGAATTACACGAGTCAATACTCAAGTGTAATTCCTAAGCCACTTTGACTCCCGAATCACTTAAAGTTCCTTAGTCATCACTTTCATCTAAAGTCTCCAAATCATCTTATAAGACTTCCAAACCACTCATGTTTCCTCTTTTACTTCCAAAAACCATAAATACGCCAAAACCACTCCACTAACATCCGAGTTTAAAGTTTCCAACCAAGTATAACTTCCGGAAGTTAGTTCCCCTCTTAACCTCGATAAACAATAACGTAATGAAACATAATTCATAAAATTACTAACTACCATTTTAAACTCACCTTAGATGTGAAATCCAAGCTTCCAAGGTGCCGGAGTCAAAGTCACGCAATTGATCACAAACCTACATATCAAATACACCTAACAACCATTAATTATCCGAAAATCGATCAAACGACATCTAAAAGCATAAAACGATGAAAACCCCGGATTTAAACCCTAAGGGACCCACGGCCTAATAAGGAAGGGAGGGTTCGGTTTCGTTTTTCCGTCTTTTATGCACTTTTAGAGGTGATTTGGGTTGATCAAAGACACTTTGAAAGTCGAGATATCAGTGGGTCACGATATTTTAGGATTTTACATAATAATCGATTTCCGAAAAATTAAGTAAAACGTAAAATCATAGCAAACCAAACACCTTAATCTTGGTCAAGTGAGAGAAATTAACACGGGACGGGTTTTCAACTCAAACTTGATTTTAGGGTTTAGGGAAGCTTCTAAAACTTGCTAAAACGACTTCCTCGATTGAAATCTTTAAGCTTCAGTGTGTGAATTTGAAGATTTCAACTCAAAACCTCCATTAAAACACTATTCACATCAAATTTTAGAAACTTTGTCATACCTTAAGGTCTCGAGAAAAGGAGCGAAAGCCTCGATTGCTAGAATAGAATCGATCCTCGGGATGAGAGCTTTTCAACGGATATAAGATTACGGCGATCCACCGAGTAATTATGAAAAGCCAAAGAGAGAGGAAGAGAGGGGGAGGGCTACGGCTCCAAAGGGGGAAGAAGAGAAGAGAAAAATGTTTTTTTTGACCAAAGGTTGACTATTTAAGGATGAGGATGCTGAATAGTGAAATTTTAAGAAATTGGAAAATGATGTATACGTCCCTTTTAAAAGATTCGATTTAAAATGCGAAACCCGAAGATCTTAAGTTAATCTAAAGGTGATTAATAATTATTAATTGTCCAGTTAATAATTATTAATGTCACCAAAACTAATTTAAAGTAGTAAAAGGGTTAAAAAGTTTAAAAAGGTTTTCGAACGAAAATAACTACTAAAATCGAAATTACTAAGTTTAAACTAACTTAAATACTTTATTTAAAATAAAATAATAAAAAAAAATAATTACCTCCAAAAGTAACGGGACGTTACATCATCATGATTTGGTCCATCCTTAAGCTTGTCCTCATGATTTGAACTTTAGGATCCAAATGGAGGAAATCTATCTTTGGGAGTCCTCTTTGGACCATAATCTCAAACGAGGATCGAAACCAATCTTGTCAAAGTTGTCCTCATGATTTTGTGCATCCTTAAGTTCCAAATGGAGGAAACTCTTCTCTGGGAATTCTCTTTGGACAAAAGTATAAATTGTCAAAGTTGTCCTCATGATTTGGTCCATCCTAAACTTCCAAATGGAGGAAACATATTTTTGGGAATCTTCTTTGGACTTAAATGTCAAACGAGGATCGGAACCAATCTTTTAAAACTTGTTCTCATGATTTGGTCCAAAGAGGATTTTCAAAGAATAGTTTTCCTCCATTTGAAAGTTTAGGATGGACCAAATCATGAAGACAACATTTTGGGAGTCCTCTTTGGACCAAAATACCAAACAAGGATCGGAACCAATCTTGTCAAACTTGTCCTAATGTGTTGGTCCATCCTAAAGTTCAAAATGGAGGAAAGTATCTTTGGGAGTCCTGTTTGGACCAAAATCTCAAACAAGGATCGGAACCAATATTTTCAAACTTGTCCTAATCATTTGGTCCATCCTAAAGTTCATCTTGCTGGGGTTTCTGCCCTAAATCTTATGTAATCCAATTAAACTATAAATATTAAAGGAATTATTAATTAGTAATATTTACATTGTCATTTATTATTAGTTTAATAAATGTAATCCATCATAAGATCCAGAGTTACTTATGATAACTTAAAGTGAGCATATGATGCGGGAAGATTCACTTAAAGTGTAACTCAAATAGTCTGTGGTACATGAATAAAGGTTGGGTGCCTTATTTCTGGTAACACCACTAACACGACCCACTTTTGAATTGGCACAAGTTATATCATCTGGATCGCTCATGTAGAGACATGTGAGTGGGGGTGTTGCTGCAATAGAGATTGTAGTAGACTGGACTAAGATAAACTTACTGTCTTCCGGGAAAGCCATTATAGAAAGACACTTCGTTTATCAACCGGTTGATCATGTACAATTAACCTTAATCCTAAGTGGATTACGAACTCCTGTTCGCAAGAGACAAGCCTTTGATTTGTATAGGTGAGAGTGACTTGAATAGTTCGCTCAATATGCCTCCCACTTTGGGGATTGCATCTTGCTTATAGCCAGGAACGTAATTACATAAGAATTGGAATTCACTCTTTTCCATATAGGAAAATAGATAAGTAGTTCCCTTATGGACTGATTCGGTCTTGAACAGCAGGGTCCCATATTCCTCTGATCAAGGAAAAGGTTAAAGACGCATAATGGAGATTATGTAAGGTTGTTCATTGGAGAATCAGTTGGGCTTAAGGAACAAGATGTATCATGGAGGTTAATACGGTGTAAATACCTGGTCATGGATACGAACTAACTTGTGAAAGATCAAAGTGTAGTTAATGATTATAGCCAATGGATATAACTATGTCTATAGTACTAAGAGTGCAACTCTAGATATTTAGTGGAGTTATATAGGAGTTAATGAATGAGAATTAATTGATTAAAAGGAATATTAATCAAAGGTAATTCTGGATCATTGGAGCTTAGTCCTATAGGTCCATTAAGTCCTCTGAGCTAACGCATGTAATCGAGAACATAAATTAATACGATAAATTTCTCTTTGGAAAATTGGAAATGAATAGAGGAGTCTATTCAATTAATTAAAGGAAATTAAATAAAGGAGTCTATTTAATTATTTAATTAATGGTGGAATTAAATAGAGGAGTCTATTTAATTATTAAATAGAAGAGTCTATTTAATTATAAGAGATTAAATAGAAGAGTCTATTTAATTAAATTAATTTTGTGTTGTCCAAAATTAATGGGGATTTAAATAGAAGAGTCTATTTAAATATTTAATTTGAAATTATCAAATTAAATGAGAAAATAAATAAAAGGAGTTTTATTTATTGGAATAAATAAAAGGAGTTTTATTTATTGGAATAAATAAAAGGAGTTTTATTTATTCCAATAAATAAAATGAGTTTTATTTATTTAATTATTTAAAGGAATTGTTCAATTAAATAAGAGGAAAATAAAAATGCCCAATAATGTCATTGGTGGATGACATGGGCGTATGACCCATGGGGTCACACGCCACTTTGGTCAACCGTTGACCAAGAGTTTGCATTTTATTTATTTATTTAAAATATATATATATATATATCTTTTTTAAAATTAATGTGATTAATTTAAAATGGAAGATATGGAATAATTTATTTAAACTAATATTAATTAATTTAAATAGGAGATATGGAATATTTTGTTATGGAATAAAATATAATATGTTTATTATTCAAATATATTTTAGAATATCATAATTAATTATTTATTAATTAAAAGATATTCAGAAGATTTTCTGAGGCCTTGGTTTTCCTATAAATAGGACCTTTGGGGTGACCCCAAAACACACAATGAAGAGAGTGAAAGTAAAGGCTCAGGAAATTCCTCTCCTCCCTCTCTCTTGGCCGCCGCCCATAGGGTATTTTCTTCCCAATTTTCCTTTTTCCAAAGGAGATAGTGCCCACGCACCAATTCTCTTTTGTGCTTAGTAAGAAAGATCTTTTTGGTGGTCTCAGGATCGTAACCATCGAAGAACGAAGAAGAGTCAGACACTTCTCGACAAGGGTTAGTATTCTATTTATGCATTTCCTTTTGAATTTATTATACTGCAAGGAAAGATCCGTTGGGACTTCCATTTGAGAACTCTTTTAGAGGCCTCAATCCCAACACATCTTTAGGAAACCTCTTTTGGACTATAATGCCAAACGAGGATCAGAACAAATCTTTTCAAACTTGTCTTAATTATTTGGTCCATCCTAAATTTCTAAATGGAGGAAACTCTTCTTCGGAAATCCTTTTTGGACCAAAATGTCAAACGAGGATCGGAACCAAATCTTGTCAAACTTGTCCTTATGATTTGGTCCATCCTAAAGATCCAAATGAAGAAATCTCTAGTCCTCATGTTTTGGTCCATCCTAAAGTTCCAAATGAAGGAAACTCTTCTTTGGGAATCCTTTTTGGACCAAAATGTCAAACGAGGATCGGAACCAATCTTGTCAAAGTTGTCATCATGATTTGGTTCATAATGTCAATTGAGGACAACTTTGACATGATTGGTTCCGATCCTCATGATTTGGTCAATCCTAAAGTTCCAAATGGAGAAAACTCTTCTTTAGGAATCCTCTTTGGGCAATAATATCAAACGAGGATCGGAACCAATCTTTTCAAACTTGTCCTAATGATTTGGCCCATCCTAAAGTTCCAAATGGAGGAAACTATCTTTGGGAGTCCTCTTTTGACCAAAATCTCAAACGAAGATAAGAACCAATCTTTTCAAACTTGTCCTAATGATTTAGTCCATCCTAAAGTTCGAAATGGAGGAAACTATCTTTTGGAATCAACTTTGACAAGATTGGTCCATTCTTTTCAAACTTGTCCTAATGATTTGGTCCATCCTAAAGTTTGAAATGGAGGAAACGATCTTTGGGAGTCCTCTTTGGACAAAAATCTCAAACGATGATCATAACCAATGACAAACTTGTCCTCATGATTTTACCATCCTAAAGTTCAAAATGGAGGAAACATATTTTTGGGAATTCTCTTTGGACCAAAATGTTGAACTTCAAAGTTGTCCTCGTTATTTGGTCCATCCTAAATATCCAAAAGGAGTAAACTATCTTTGGGAGTCCTCTTTGGACGAAAATCTCAAACGAGCATCAGAACCAATCTTGTCAAACTTGTCCTAATGATTTGGTCCATTCTAAAGCTCCAAATTAAGGAAACTCTTTTTTGCGAATCCTGTTTGGACAAGAATGTCAAACGAGGATCGGAACCAATCTTGTCAAAGTTGTCTTCATGATTTGGTCCATCCTAAACTTTCAAATGGAGAAAACTATGTTTGGGAGTCCTCTTTGGACCAAAATCTTAAACGAGGATCGAAACCAATCTCGTCAAACTTGTCCTCATGTTTTGGTCCATCCTAAAGTTTGAAATGGAGGAAACTCTTGTTTTGGGAATCATCTTTGGACAATAATTTCAAACGAGGATTAGAACAAATCTTTTCAAAGTTTTCATCATGATTTGATCCATCCTAAAGTTCGAAAAGGAGTAAACTCTCCTTTGGGAATCCTCTTTGGACAATAATGTTGAACGTCAAAGTTGTCCTCGTGATTTGGTAATCCTAAGGTTCCAAATGGAGGAAACTCTTCTTTGGGAATCCTCTTTGGACCAAAATGTCAAACGAGGATTTGAACCAATCTTGTCAAAGTTGTCCTCATGATTTCGTCAATTCTAATGTTCCAAAAAAAGGAAACTCTTCTTTGGAAATCCTCTTTTGATGAAAATGTCAAACGAGGATCGAAACCCTTCTTTTCGAACTTGTCGTAATGATTTGGTCCATCCTAAAGTTCCAAATGGAGGAAACTATCTTTGGGAGTTCTATTTGGACCAAAATGTTAAATGTCAAAGTTTTCCTCATCATTTGGTCCATACTAAAGTTCCAAAAGGAAGAAACTCTTATGATTTGATCCTCGTTGGACATTTTGGAACAAAATGTTGAACGTCAAACTTTTCGTAATGATTTGGTCCATCCTAAAGATGCAATGGAGCATTCTATTCTTTGGGAATCATCTTTGGACCACAATGTCAAACGAGGATTAGAACCAATCTTTTCACACTTGTCCTAATGATTTGGTCCATCCTAAAGTTCCCAATGGAGGAAATTCTTCTTTTGGAATCATCTTTGGAAAAAATTACAAACGAGGATCGGAACAAATCTTTTCAAACTTGTCCTAATGATTTGGTCTATCCAAAAGTTCCAAATGGACGAAACAATCTTTGGGAGTCTTCTTTTTACCAAAATCTCAAGCGAGGATCGAAACCAATTTTGTCAAACTTGTCCTCATGTGTTTTTGTCCATTCATAAGTTCTCCAAAGAATAGTTTGCTCCATTTATATCTTAAGGATGGACCAAATCATTAAGACAACTTTGACATTCAAAATTTTGGTCCGAAGAGGATTCCCATAGAAGAGTTTCTTCCATTTGGAACTTTAGGATGGACCAAATCATGAGGACAAATTTGACAAGATTGGCTTCGATCCTCGTTTGAATTTTGGTCCAAAGAGGATTCCCAAAGATAGTTTCCTCCATTTGGAACTTAGGATGGACCAAAATGTCAAACGAGGATCTGAACCAATCTTGTCAAACTTGTCATTATGATTTGGTCCATCATAAAGATCCAAATGGAGGAACCTCTTGTCCTCATGATTTGGTCAATCCTAAAGTTTCAAATGGAGGAAACTCTTATTTGGAAATCTTCTCTGGACCAAAATGTTGAATGTCAAAGTTGTCCTCATGATTTGGTTCATCCTAAAGATGGAAATAAAGGAAACTCTTCTTTGGGTATCCTCCTGATCATATCGAGAGTGAAGTGCCGATATGTATCATTTTTATTTTCTGTCTCTGATCGTATCGAGGGTGAAGTGCTGATATGTATCATTTTTATTTTGTCTTTGATCGTATCGAGGGTGAAGTGTCGATATGTATCATTTTATTTTCTGTCTCTGATCGTATCGAGGGTGAACTGCCGATATGTATCATTTTTATTTTCGGTCTTTGATCTTATCGAGGGTGAAGTGCCGATATGCATCATTTTTATTTCCTGTTCCTGATCGTATCGAGGGTGAAGTGCCGATATGTATCATTTTATTTTCTATCCCTATCATATCGAGGGTGTAGTGCCGATATGTATCATTTTTATTTTCCGTCTCTAATCGTATTGAGGGTGAAGTGTCGATATGCATAATTTTTATTTCCTATTATGGATCGTATCGATAGTGAAGTGCCAATATTTATCATTTAAATTTTCTTTCTCTGATCGTATAGAGGGTGAAGTGTCGATATGCATCATTTTTATTTTCTGTCTCTGATCGTATCGTGGGTGAAGTGCCGATATGCATCATTTTAATTTCCTGTCTCTGATCGTATCGAGGGTGAAGTGCTGATATGTATCATTTTTAATTTTCTATCTCTCATCGTATCGAGGGTGAAGTGCCGATATGTATCATTTATTTTCTGTCTCTGATCATATCGAGCGTGATGTAATGACCCGACTCTAAAAAGACTGGCCGCGAGTACTCTCAGCGGAAGCGCGGGAAATAAGAAATTTAAATGTCATTTAAAACGTCTCGTAACGGAAAACAACAATTTCTACGGAAAATTTGCGTGGTTCCATTTAAAAGTCAAATAAACCAAAACCTGTTTACATCAATTTTCCAAAACAGAAAGACGGTAAATAACGTTTCAAAAGTGAAACAACTTAAAACAATTTATACAAGGACTATAAATAACGACATTCAACTAATAATTGCATAAGACACTTCTTATGCAATCCACACGACTCGAGCTCGAGATGCAGTCCACTAGTCCTCTTCGAAACTCGACATCCAAGCTTCAACGCATACCATCTTCCTAGTCACGACCTCGACCGCAACCACCTGAAAGGTGATATAAAGCACCTCTGAGTTTGATAACTCAGTGGAAATAAAAAGAATAGAAAGAAAGTTTATGCATGAGTTCCATCTTCCAAAATGAGTTCAAGTACTCGGGTATCTCATCCCTCCTGCGAGGCTTATGTCTTCACTATAGTACCTACTCTCTATCGCTCATCTTGTAGCCAAACTAAAAGTTGTCACAACCCCAAGGTAAACAAACGTTTACCAACTAAGTTAATTAATAAACCGTTGTAAGCTAACCAAAACCAAAAGCACTTACCAAAAACTCATCTACAAGCATACTCACACTTCATATCTTTATTCAAAACCATTCATTTTTCTTATCCTCGTCTCATACTTACCCTATTTCAATCCTCGAAACCAATCAAACCCATAATACACATTAACTCATCTCACGTACTCTACTCTTTCATAAACCTATAGTACGCAATAACTCACCTCTCGTACTCTACTTTTCACAAACTTAAATAAAAACAATTATACACAACATCTCGGGGAAATAAACATCTTAAAGTTAAAAGAAAAGAAAATAACGATTTGATGCATTTGAAATGAACTAAATGATTTAAACATCAAGGCCAACAATGTGATAAACTCAGAAAGTTATAAGCAAAGTGTTATCAAACTTTCAAAGACATGATCAAAAGGAGATAACAAAGTATGATTGCATACGTTTATTCAAAAGCTTAACATTTATGCTCAATCAAAACTAACAACAAAACAAATATACAATCACGTCTCGATCACATAGATCATTCCAATACCAACTTACCATTTCACATATCCGACTATCTCAGTAACCATTCACATACTCGACTATCTCAATAGCCGTTTCACACACTTGGCATTTTCAGTTGCCATCTGCCGTTTTATACACACTTGGCTTTTTCAGTAGCCTCTGCCCCTTTTTCACATATTTCATTATACTTCCAGGCTATCTCTGTAGCCACTCTAGCTTCCGGGCCATCTACCACACAGTGCCTCAGAGCCTCACCACTTCCGCCACGGTAGCCACGTGTAACGTCCAACAACCACTCACCATTACACGGGCTACGACCCCATGGCCAAATGTCAAACATCTAGAATGCGTGAATGAAGTGGAATGGAATGATATGCACTAACCATACTTTCTTTATCATTAACATTTAAACTAATATATAAGTACGATAAAGCGAATAAACAGAGTTCCCAAACAACATAGTACTCAGTTTCAAACTATCGTTCAACACTTTCAAAGTGTCTAAGAAAACACCAATTTCAAACGTGATGCCGTAGCATTTCGCCAAACTGTGCTTGTCAAACAACAATCTAAAACATATCGAGCATATGTATAATAAGTCCCAATTCAGCATATGACTCGATCTTCACTTGAAATACGAGTAGAAACAAAGATACGGAATAAATTAACTCACATGATATGTAAATTAAGCAAGTACTCAAGTGGTCATGTAAACTAGCTAAGATTGTGGTTATCGAACAAATATTTAACCCAAGTGGTATAGAAGACTAAATATCATGTATGTCTTTTCCAATTTAGATGTATGGAAACAAATGACACATCCTAAATACTCAAATTGTATCCAAAGACAAATGGGTTTTAGCAATTTTAGCTCTTTTCGGCTCTTAAGAACGCACCACGCTTGGATCTCGTTATTTAATACTTTCACCACTCCATTTCTCTTTTAAAACACATCCCAAAGCACCTACCAATCAGCCATGAGCATTTAAATCCCACCATATTCTTTTCACAAAATTACAAACCTTCCACCGCCACCGTTTTTATTCTTTTTGTTCTCACCCTTTACTAGTTAGCTTTTGAGGCCCGATTGGAAATTACTTTCCCTACAAACACTAACCGTAAATAACCTTCAAACAAACTTAATAAATCATACATAAATCATTAATAACAATTAACTAAACCTCGGAACCTGGTTCGAACCAAAAGGTCCATGAACTAGCTAAATAGAAAAGTAGTGATTTTTGGCCTCTTGGGTACTTTTTGAGATATCAAAGGTTGGAGTTCCTATCTTGCTTTTCTTTTGTAAAATATGTATTTAAACACCCAAATAAACCAGAATTGAAAGAATTTAAGAAATGGCTAAGAAAACTCCAAAATTAGGAAAACTAGGAAAACTTCAAATGGCCAACAATAGACGTTTTGACCTAGGGTTTTGTTCATTGTTTTCTACTCTTCTGTCGTATCCTAATGTCAAAAACCTCCCTTACTTTACCTTATCTCATAACCATTCTAACTCCGACTAATAAATTCAATGTCTTTACAAGCTCACGCTCCCCGTAACCCGTTCTTGTCTTACACATTTTCAATTTCTTTTTTGTGGGCAACACCTCTACCATCTATTGAAACTCGTCAATTCTACACAAACTTAAACATCGAATCCCATAACAATTCATTATATAAAAAATCAAACATAAAAGTACTTTACATTCATTTTATTCCCACCTTGAGATACAAAGTATCAAGCTTGCACAACTTGGAGTGGTTTGAGCCTTTACCTACACAAAACAATATCCATATACAACAACACCTTATTTATATACCATTTAACATTTATAACATATTAGACAACATCCCGGGACCCCAAAACAGCCCCACGTCCCAAACTATAATAGCAGTCCCTAAAACAGTGAATTAAAATAAATACAAGTTTATTTCAGTTACCATTGAAAAATATCAGTTACACATTGATTTTCACGGATTTTAAGTCTTAAAAACATTTGAAATTCAAATATGCCAAAACTGCCCATTTTTTAACTGCCGCATTTAATGCTTCTGTTTACTGTTCAAACCGTGTCATAAACTCCGAATTTGGTTATCTTTCCGAGATATAAAAGTTTCATTTGAAGGTTATCTTTCAATTTTTAGAAGGTCACTTTGTCCAAATCGTAACGGAAGTCATTCAATTCGGGGATTTGTTTTCTATGCGCAGGATTATCCTAAATTCCAGTACTTTGGTTTATGCACTTAAGTGTTATCAATTCTGATAAAATTTTTGAAATTGGTCTTTTGTAAGCTCTTCATTTGTAACGTCCCGTTATTTTGAAGTGAATTTTTTTTATTTTATTATTTTTTTATTTTATTTTATTATTTATTTAATGTTATTTATTTATTTCAATTTAAGTATTTAGATTAATTATTATTTTTGTAATTTCGAATTTAGTAGTTAATTTCACCTGAAATTCTTTTTAATCGTTTTAATACTTTAAATTTCGTTTCGGTGACATTAATAATTATTAATAGGCTAATTAATAATTATTAATCACCTTTAGATTTATTTAAGAGCATCGGGTTTCGTTTTAGAAGTCAAAAGTCATAAAAGGACGCAACCGTCATTTCAAATTTCTTAAAAATATCAAAATACTATTCCTTCATCTTTAAAAACACATCATCCAAAAGTTGACCAAAATTCACTTCCTTTCCTCTTCAAAACCGTGGCTCTCATGGTGTGGGGGGAAATTTTCGGGTTTCGTTCGTTTCTCGGCGGATCGGCTCGATCTTGGTTGCATCGGAAAGCCCTTGAGTCTAGGATTCATTTCCACCTAACCATCGTTCTTTTCTCTTGAGATCCACGGAGTTCTCGGTAAGTAAAGTTTCAAACCCTAAGCTCCAAATAGTGTTTTAATGGAGTTTTCTTTGTTTCCTTTCAATTTCTTGCCGTGAAACTCGGTGTTTGTAAATACGGGAGTAGTTTTAAGAGTTTTTGGAAACTTTCCCTTAACACTAAAATCGAGTTTCAGTCGAAACCCTTCCCGTTTGAAATTTACCTTTTGGGAGTTGATTATGGGTTATAAATTAGTGAATTAATGTTTATTTAAATTCAATTCGGGAAAGGGCTTAATGTTCAAAAACCCTAATTATCGATACCCATTGAAATCGGGAATATCGAATTTGCTTAAAACCAACTCGAAACACCTCTAAAGTACCTAAAAGCCGGAAAACCAAACCCCGGGAACCACTTTTTATGGGGGGGCCGAGAGCCTCATAGTGGGGTTTATGGGGTTGTTCGTTGTTTTGAGCTTTTAGATGTTAATTGATCGATGTATGTTTATTTATTAATTGTAGATGTAATTAATTTTAGGTGTTTCGGATCATTGTTTGATTGTGCTTTCGAAAACTTGGAGCGAACTCTTAATTGGCTAAGGTGAGAATAGTTAGGATTTAAAGTAATTATAGAAATTGAATAAGTGTGAAGGTTTGTAGAGTTTGAAACTAAGACTAGAAACCGAGTATAAGATTAGAGGCATGAGAGTTAGTGCCCTTAGGATTAAGAGTTAATCCTTTAAGTGAGAAATTAGGAGTTCTCAAGGAAAGTATCGAATCTTAGAAGATTCTAAGTTAGATTCGTTTCTAAGCTTAGGTTGGATCATTGGAGGTTAGAAGATCCAAGCTTGTTTTTAGAATGGTTAATAGATTAATTGTTCGTGTTATGATTCTACTTTTATTATTTGATGCCGGAGTTCGATCGACATATCGTTCGTCTGAGATTACTATCTATTTTACTTATGTCCTTTACTTTATGTCTTTACTTTTGCTCCTTTACTTTATGTATGTTTCGGTTGCTTTATCATTTACATTTACTTTATTTACTTTTGCAAGCATATGTAAACATATGCGTAACATCTCCCATCATTGAAAAGAAGTTGATCGTAAGTTGCGGACGCACACATTACTTCCTTATGCGGAGTTGAATGGTAAGTTACGGATGCACACATTACTTCTCATGCATAGAAGTTGAATGGTAAGTTACGGATGTACACATTACTTCCTTATGCGGAGTTGAATGGTAAGTTACGGACGCACACATTACTTCTCATACATAGGGAGTTGAATGGTAAGTTACGGACGTACGCATTACTTCCTCATGTGGAGTTGAATGGTAAGTTATGGACTTACGCATTACTTCCTCATGCATAAAAGAAATTGTGGAATCCTACGGGATGTCCTCATGCAATCATGATTATGATTGATGATATAGAGAATCGAGATGTTATATTTTATACAAAGTTTATTTACTTTACTTATTCTTTGTCATAACAATTTAATGGATGAGGATTGACTACAAGTGTAGTAATGTCATACTATGGAGAAAATGGATTAGAATCACCTAGAGTTTGGAGAACTTTAGGAGTGAATTTTGTAAGATTAATTGGACATAAATCGAAATGCGAGTTTGAGGTCTATCTTTACTTTTTATGCTTATTATTCTCACTGGGCTTAGTTTGTTAGCTCATGATATTATAAAATTTCAGGTAATGCCCTGGCTAGAGGCCGTGGAAGGGGAGATGATGCTGCGTGATTGAGGGATGTTGACCTCGAGATGGACTAATGGATTTGTAAAGTTTATGTCTTATTTTGATGAACTTTAAGAACTTTAATGAATTGTATTTTGCATTTGGCTCATAAGAGCTTAATGTTGATGTTTATATGATATACATCTTTGAACTCCTGAAATGGGACTTGATGTTCCTTGTGGATTTATTAGATTTGAAAATTAGGATGTAAACAGGTTTTGGCTAGCCAATTTTCAAACAAAACCACGCAAATTTTTCTTAAAATAAAAGACTTCCACTATTTTCTCTAATTTAATTTATTTAAAAGTGACGGGTCGTCACATCATTACTATTATATTTACATATATATGAGCTGGTTCTTTAAAATTCTTAGCCAATCTTCAATAAATTTGAGTGCAAACACGAGTGAAATAATGTTTTGAGAGTTTAAAAAGTAAGTGAGTGCTTGTGAGGTCCTTGCCTTGTTTTTCGTTTTTTTTCTTACCATTTCTTGCAGAAATTCATACAAGATGAAGATTCGGGGACGAATCTTTTTAAAGAATGGGAGAATGATATGAACCAAACCAAGAAAGATTATTTAGCAATTAGAACTTCAAGAGGAGTTGCATTCAATTAACTCCAAGTTTAAGTTGAATTGCATTAAAGACACTCAAGCTGCATTTATGATGACTCAAGCTTCATTCAAGCCAACTAAAGCTTCATTCAAGGGAACTCAAAGATACTTCATGACAAGCATTAATGAACATTTAAAAGCTTCATTTAGAGTTCAAATATCAGTTTTAAATGTTTTAGTTGCATTGTAGGTTATGAATTAAATCGTAGCTGAATTTAACTTATGTTTTTACTTTAATTTTGGGGGTTACAAGCTAGTGATATCATGGGGTTGTTATGGGAGCATTATGAACGAATTTCCCTTGTATTTTAAGCCTATAAATAGGCCTTGTATCAGCAATTGAAAATGAGACTTGTAAGACTTGAGAGATTCAAAAGATTGAATGAATTGTAGCATTTTTATGCACATTGAGAGCCTTGAGCCTCACCCTTTGTAATCTTTCTATAGATTACATGTTTAGAAACATTCAAGAAGGGAGTGATCAACCAACTTGTGGAGTGTTTCGAGTCATGAGATGATGGAATGTAAAAGTTTGTCCGTTTCATGATTTTTATATCACATAGGGCAAACTGTTTCTAGTCTTTCCTTATGGTTGAAATTGAATAGTTAGGGAGGGTTTGAATTCATGCTTCAAGGGTTCATCCTAGGTATAATAGCATTGGGTGTTTGAACTTGACATTTGAGATTGCCTTATCATTTGGTATCAAAGTATTGGTTGCGTTTTTGCGGCCGATCTTTAGAACATGTTTTATCCAATCTATCCTTTAAATTCTTGTTCTTTTCAATTCTGTCCAATCTTTTCGTTTTTATCCAATTATTAATTTTTCATCACCTTTCGTTCTAATCTTGTTTCCATCTTAAAGATCATATTTAGATCTTGAAAAAAAAAAAGATTTCCATTCAAGAGCACCAGTTTGTTCATCTTGCGTTCTTCTTATAAATTCTTGAGGTTTTCTGAGTTTGATCCTTGAAATTCGTGTATATATGATTGAAATGTGTTAGTATACCAGTTATATGTCATAAACCATCAGTTACACATTCATTTGCATGAATTTAAGTCCCAAAAACGGTTGAATTAAAAATTTGTCAAAACTGCCAATTTTTGTAACTCCAACGTTTAATGCTTCTATTTTGTGTCCAAACCCTTTCATAACATCCGAATTTGCTTGTTTGTCCTAAAGAGAAAATCTTTATCATCTTATTATTCTTCAAAACTTAGAAGGTCATATAGTAAAATTTGTAAATAAAAATATTCAAATATTCCGAGAAATTTGCTGCGCAAATTTCTCTTAAACTGCAACACCTTATCTCCGTTGATTGGAGTTTTCATTTGTGATTGATTTTCTGATTTTGGCCAATTGTAAACTCTTCATAACATAGATATTAACCTATATATGTGCTACTTCTCTAAAAGTAAAGGCCAATCTTGAAGGAATTTTGAGTGCAAACACGCGTGGAACAAAGAGAGTTGTAAAAGGCGAGGGAGTGCTTGTAATGTCCAAATTTTTGTTTTCTCTCTAACTTCCTTTCTAGGAACACTTTTTGATTTGAGGACGAATCATTTTCAAGAATGGGGGTATCATATGAATTATTTAGCCATGCATTTAAGGAATAAAAGCTTCAAGAGTACTTGCATTAAATGCACTTCGATTGTATTAATGGCAAACCAAGTTCATTTATTACAAGTCTACTTAAGGTGCATTAACTACAACCCAAGATGAATTGATGATAACTCAAGCTTCATTCACGCAACCTCAACCACCATTCATTAGAATTCAAAGCAACTTCAAGACAACATTTAATGATCATTTGCAAGCTTCAATGAGAGTTAAAATATAAGTTACCAATGTATTTGATCACTTGTAGGTTTAGAGTAATAGTAGCTGAATGTAACTTAAGTTTTTTGCTTCAATTTTGGGGGTTACAAGCTAGGGACATCATGGGGCTGTTATGGGAGCATTAGGAACGAATTTCCCTTGTATTTTAAGCCTACAAATAGGCCACTTATAAGCCATTGTAAAGAAGACTTGTAAGACTTGACAGATTCAAAAGATTGAATGAAATGTAGCATTTTTATGCATATTGAGAGCCTTGAGCCTCACCCTTTGTAATCTTGCTTTAGATTACATGTTTAGAAACATTCAAGAGGGGAGTAATCAACCAACTTGTGGAGGTTTTTAGTCATGAGATGATGGAACGTAAAATTTTGTCCGTTTCATAATTTTTAGATCACATAGGGAAATCTGTTTCTACCTTTTCCATATGGTTGAAATCGAATAGTTAGGGAGGGTTTGAATTCATGCTTCAAGGGTTCATGCTAAGTATAATAGCATAGGGTGTTTGAACTTGAAATTTGAGTTTGCCTTATCAACCAAATCACGAGGACAACTTTGACGTTCAACAGTTTGGTTCAAAGAGGGTTTCTAGAGAAGAGTTTCCTCCTTTTGAAACTTTAGGATGGACCAAATCATGATGACAACTTTGACAGGATTGGTTCCAATCCTCGTTTGAAATTCTGACTGCCGAGGTCACTGTGAGTCTGGCTAGTTTGACAGTGGGACCTCCCTTAAGGCAGAGAATGATTGATGCACAGAGAGATGAGGTTCATTTGCAGGCCGGTTTTAGAGAGGCTGAGTCAGATATTCCTAGTCATTTTACCTTCTCTACTGACAGTGCTCTGATGTATCGTAAGAGGCTATGTGTGCCTTTAGGATCGACTTTTAGAAGGGAACTGTTGGAGGAGGCTCACAGTTCTATCTTCTCTATACATCCAGGTAGTACGAAGATGTATAGGGACCTGAGAGAGCATTATTGGTGGCCTGGGATAAAGCTTGAGATTGCAGACTTTGTGTAAGGGCCCGGGTTCGTATTTGATTTTATTAATAAGGAATACATTTGATTTAGCATGCTTGGGTACTTATTTAATTACTTGGAAGGTTATATTTTGACTTATTTGATTTTGAAGGTTAACCATTGTTAGTTAACCATGGTTAAGTTAAGAAAAAGGATTAAATTGCAAACTTTAAATGGATGGAGGACTAGTTAGCAAAGGGGAAGAGAGAAAAGGACTTGAAATGAAATTTATGAGGTGGGAGGACTTGAAGAGTAAATTGAAGAGGTGGAAGGTTTTGGGTGCAATTAGTTATTCTTATTTTTATTAATTGAAATTACAATAGGAGAGTTAGAGTAATTAAAAAGAAAAAGAAAAAAAAATCCTTTTTCCTCTCATCTTCCCCAAACCGACCCCCCCCCCTCTCTCTTTCTCTTTGATTTTCTTCCTCCAATCTTCAAGAGATGGTGATCCAAGGTCTAAATCATTTGGGATTTCATGGATTGATGATGGGTTTTTCATCCTAGACCAATTCAAGCCAGAATCCATAGGGTTTTACAAAGTTAAGGTAAGAATTCCAAGTTTCCAATTCAAGCTTTTCTAGGTTTCCATGGAAATGGGTTTGGGTGTTCTTGGATGATGTTATTTATGTTTTTATGATGAGTTCTTCCCTCTTTACAATTCTGGAAATGGGTTCTTCAATTCATAAGTTTATATTAAGGTTGACCTAAGTAAGAAAAAGAAAGGGAATTGATAGTCATGGCTTGTAAGAATTCATAACCTCCATTAATGGTGAACTTCAAGCTTTTGTATGTTCTTGATTTGAGTTTTTGGCTTGGATTTGTACAAGTATATATTCTGGAAATTGGCTTAAGGTTAATGGTTTTAAGCTTTAAGAAGCATGTTTATTAAGGTAAAGAAGGGTAAAGGACCATGGATAAACATTTATTGAATGACACCTTAAAATGGCATTGTTTTGGAAATTTCTAGCTTTTTAAATGAATGGTTATCCTTGGCTTTTCTTTGAATTTATCATTTCTGGAAAGAATGTGTGTTTATATATATATAATCCACATGAAAAACAACTTGGAAGGGTAAGAGGATGTTTTTTAAGAAGTTATCAAAATTGGCCTAAAAAGCTAGTTTACACTTAGCTAATTTTGGGTTTTTCTTGAGTAAATGTGTAAAGTTGTCAATTCTGGAAATAATGGGTGTTAGTATGTATATTTTATACATGAGAAATTATCTAACTATGAATAATTCCACTATAGATTCATAGCAGAACTCCCCTCACTATAGATGAGTTATGTCCATTTAGTTTATCTTTTATTTATATCTGTGATATATCCTTCACGTGGAACCCTTATAATTACAGGCGGATTAAATTTACCGTCTTGCCCTTGTAATTATCGCTTTATCCTTGTGTTCCCACTGATTCTCCAATGAAATTTATCTTTAGTCGAACTAGAGATAATGTACTTCTGTGATAGATAAAAGTCGGGGCACCACTTGTTCATGTCTCGAATCAGTACATAAAGGGAGTTTAATAAAGTTTCTAAAATGTTTAGGTATCGCACTGATACCGTTAATTTATAGGAAAGTTTTATTTCCATCTCTTGAAAATGAGTTCCCAGCTACTTATCTAGCCATGTTCTCAAAACAGGAGTGTATTGAGTGTTCTTACATATCGCTCTCAACCATGTGAATCAAAGAACATAACTCCATAAATAGGAGTCCGCATTTCACTCAGGATTGAGATCTATCACGGTTGATAAAGTTGGTTGGATATTCGATCATTTCTTATAAACGGTACTAATGAGAAATTTGATCGAACATCGTGGTCCTGTCTTATACAATCAACATTGCATATGATACTTTCATTTCATGTCTCCCACATAAATGATCAGGATTAGATCATTTGTCTATAAAATTAAATGCGAAGCTATCAACAGTGTTACTAGGATAAGGTTCCCAAACGTTATCCATTTACTATAGACATTTTTAAGTTACTCATCTCGACCTTAATCCTCTCGTATGACTCACATACTAAGTCCTGATTTCATAAGACTAACTTTGGGTTTTACTCTATGAATGTTTGATATTAATATATTTCCATATATTCCTAATATCGTCAATTGAATCAATCTAGATGATATAAATAACTTATGTTTATTTATTTAATTTATTAGTTATAAATTATCCTTATTAAATAATTACAAGTTCTAGGACACCATTCCTAACACTTTGGACCAAAATGTCAAACATCAAAGTTGTCCTGATGATTTGGTCAATCCTAAAGATCCAAATAGAGGAAACGCTTATTTGGGAATTCTCTTTGGACCAAAATGTCAAACGAGGATCGGAACAAATCTGTTCAAATTTGTCCTAATGATTTGGTCTTTCTTAAAGTTCCAAATTGAGGAAACTCTTCTTTGGGAATCCTCTTTGGACCAAAATATCAAATGTGGATCGGAACCAATCTTGTCAAATTTGTCCTAATGATTTGGTCCATCCTAAAGATATAAATGGATTAAACTCTTCTTTGAGAATCCTCTTTGGCCCAAAATGTCGAACGTCAAAGTCGTCCTCATGATTTGGTCCATTCTAAAGTTTCAAATGAAGGAAACTCTTCTTCGCGAATCCTATTTGGATCCAAATGTCAATCAAAGATTGGAACCAATCTTTTCAAATTTGTCCTCATGATTTGGTCCATCCTAATGTTCCAAATGGAGGAAACTCTTCTTTGAACCAAAATGTCGAACGTCAAAGTTATCCTCATGATTTGGTCCATCCTAATGATCCAAATGGAGGAAACTCTTTTTGGTAATCCTCTTTAGGCCAAAATGTCAAACAAGGATTGGAACCAATCTTGTTAAAGTAGTCCTCATTATTTGGTCCATCCTAAAGATTCAAATGGATTAAACTCTTCTTTAGGAATGCTCTTTGGACCAAATGTAAAACAAAGATCAGAACCAATCATTAGAATTTTGTCCTCATGATTTGGTCCATCCTAAAAATCGAGAGGTAGGAAACTCTTCTTTGGGAATTCTCTTTGGACCAAACTGTCAACAGAGGATCGGAACTAATCTTGTAAAAGTTGGCCTCATGATTTGGTCCATCCTAAATATCCAAACGGATTAAACTCTTCTTTGGGAATCCTTTTTGGACAAAAATATCGAAAGTCAAAGTTGTTCTCATGATTTGGTCCATTCTAAAGATCCAAATGAAACAAATTATTCTTTGCGAATCTTCTTTGGACCATAATGTCAAACAAAGATCGGAACAAATCTTTCCAAATTTGTCCTCATGATTTGGTCCATTCTAATGTTCCAAATGGAGGAAACTCTTCTTTGGCCCAAAATATCGAACGTCAAACTTGTCCTAATGATTTGGTCCATCCTAAAATCCAAATGGAGGAAACTCTTCTCTGGGAATCCTCTTAGGGCCAAAATGTCAAATGAGGATCGGAACCAATTTTTTATAACTTGTCCTAATGATTTGGTCCTTCCTAAAGTTCAAAGTTGTCCTCATGATTTGCTCCATCCGAATGTTCCAAATGGGGGAAACTCTTTTTGAGAATCCTCTTTCGACCAAAATGACAAACGAGGATCGGAACCAATCATTTCAAACTTGTCCTAATGATTTGGTCCATCCTAAAGTTTCAAATGGAGGAAACCCTTCTTTGCGAATCCTCTTTGTACCAAAATGTCAAACAAGGATCAGAACAAATCTTTTCAAAGCTGTCCTAATAATTTGGTCCATCCTAAAGTTCCAAATGGATGAAACTCTTCTTTGAGAATCCTCTTTGGACAAAAATGTCAAACAAGGATTGGAACCAATCACTTCAAAGTTGTCCTAATGATTTGGTCCATCCTAAAGTTCCAAATTGAAGAAACTCTTCTTCGGGAATCCTCTTTGGACCAAAATGTCAAACTAGGATGGGAATCAATCTTTTCAAAGTTGTCCTAATGATTTGGTCCATACTAAAGTTCTAAATGGAGGAAACTCTTCTTTACGACTCCTCTTTGGACAAGTTTGAAAATATTAGTTTCGATCCTCGTTTGACATTTTGGTCCAAAGAGGACTCCCAAAGAAGAGTTTCCTCCATTTGGATCCTAAGGATAGACCAAATCATTAGGATTTGACGTTCGTCATTTTGGACCAAAAAGGATTCCCAAAGAAGACTTACCTCCATTCGGAACTTGAGGATGGACCAAATTATCAGGATAACTTTGACGTTCGACATTTTAGTCCAAAGAAGAGTTTCCTCCATTTGGAACTTTTGGATGGACCAAATCATTTGGGCAAGTTTCATAAGGTTTGTTCCTATCCTCGTTTGACATTTTGGTCCAAAGACGAGTCCCAATGATCAGTTCCTCCATTTGGAACTTTAGGATGGACCAAATCATGTGGAAAACTTTGACAAGATTTGTTCTGATTCTCATTTGACATTTTGGTACAAAGGGGATTACCAAAGAAGAGTTTCCTCCATTTGGAACTTTTGGATGGACCAAGTCATGTTGACAATTTTGACAAGATTGGTTCTGATCCTCGTTTGACATTGGAACTTTAGGATGGACCAAATAATTAGGACAACCTTGATTTGATTATTTCCGATCTTCGTTTGACATTTTTGTCCAAAGAGGTTTCCCAAATAAGAGTTTCCACCATTTGAATCCTTAGGATGGACCAAATCATGAGAACTACTTTGGCTCCAATCCTCGTTTGATATTTTCGTCCAAAGAGGATGACCAAAGAAGAGTTTCCTCCATTTGGATATTTAGGATGGACCAAATCATGAGGACAACTTTTACCTTTGACATTTTTATCCAAATAGGGTTCCCAAAGAAGAGTTTCCTCCATTCGAAACTCTAGGATGGATAAATCATCAAGACAACTTTTATAAGGTTTGTTTCGATCCTTGTTTGACATTTTGGTCCAAAGAGGATTTTTAACGATCGTTTCCTCCATTTGGAACTTTAGGATGGACTAAATCATGAGGACAACTTTGACAAGATTTGTTCCGATCCTCGTTTGACATTTTGGCCCAAAGAGGAATCCTGAAGAAGAGTTTCCTCCATTTGAACTTTAGGATGGACCAAATCATGAAAACTACTTTGAAAAGATTGGTTTTTGAAACATGTTTTTCTATTACAAACAAGTTTTTGGATAGGTTCTATCCTTGTTCGATATTTTGGTCAAAAGAGGATTCCCAAAGAAGAGTTTCCTCCATTGGGATCTTTAGGATGGACCAAATCTTCTTGACAACTTTGACGTTCAACATTTTGGTCCAAAGAGGATTCCCAAAGTAGAGTTTCCTCCATTTGGAACTTTAGGATGGACTAATTCATGAGGACAAGTTTGAAATGATTCGTTCCGATCCTCGTTTGACATTTTGATCCAAAGAGGATTAAAAAAAAGAGTATCCTCCATTTGAAACTTTAGGATGGACCAAATCATGAGGACTACTTTGACGTTTAACATATTGATCCAAAGAGGATTTTCAAAGAAGAGTTTCTTCCATTTGGAACTTTAGAATGGGCCAAATCATAAGGACAAGTTTGAAATGACTGAATCTGATCCTCATTTGATATTTTGGTCCAAAGAGGATTCCCAAAAAAGAGTATCCTAAATTTGGAACATTAGAATCGACCAAATCATGAGGCGAACTTTGACGTTTAACATTTAGGTCCAAAGAGGATTTTCAAAGAAGAGTTTCCTCCATTTGGAACTTTAGGATGGACCAAATCATTAGAACAACTTTGACGTTCAATATTTTAGTCCAAAGAGGATTTCAGAAGAAGAGTTTCCTCCATTTGAAACTTTAGGATGGACCAAATCATTAGGTCAACTTTGACGTTTGACATTTTAATCCAAAGCAGATTTCCAAAGAAGAGTTTCCTCCGTTTGAAACTTTAGGATGGACCAAATCATTAGGACAAGTTTGAAATGATTGGTTCTGATCCCGTTTGATATTTTGGTTCAAAAAGGATTAACAAAAAGAGTTTCCTCCATTTGGAACATTAGGATGGACCAAATCAATAGTAAAACTTTGTCGTTCTCTGGAGTTTCATCCTGTTGGAACTTTAGGATGGACTAAATCATTAGGACAAGTTTTAAAAGATTGGTTACGATCTACGTTTGACATTTTGGTCCAAAGAGGATTCGTATAGAAGAGTTTCCTCCATTCGAAACTTTATGATGGACCAAATCAATAGGACTAGTTTGAAAAGATTGGTTCTAATCCTCGATTGACATTTCGGTCTAAAGAGGATTCCCAAAGAAGATTTTCATCCCAAAGTTCCAAATGGAGGAAACTCTTATTTGCGAATGATCTTTAGACCAAAATATCAAACGAGGATCGAACCAATCTTTTAAAACTTATCCTCATGATTTGGTCCATCTTAATATTCCAAATGGAGGAAACTCTTCTTTGCGATTCCTCTTTGGATAAAAATGTCAAACGAGGATCGGAACCAAACTTTTCAAACTTTTCCTAATGATTTGGTCCATAATAAAGTTCCGAATGGAGGAGATTCTTCTTCACGAATCCTCTTTGGATCAAAATGTCAAATGTCAAAGTTGTCGTAATGATTTGGTCCATCCAAAAGATCCAATGGGAGGAAACTCTTCTTTAGAAAGACTCTCTTATATATTTGGTCCATCCTAAAGTTCTAAATAGAGGAGACTCTGACTTGGTAATCCTCTTTGGACCAAAATGTCAAACGAGGATCGAAACCAGTCTTGTCAAAGTTGTCCTCATGATTTGGTCCATCCTAAAGATCCAAATGGAGGATATTCTAATCCACGTTTGACATTTTGATCCAAAGAGGAGTTTTCTCCATTTGGAACATTAGGATAGAACAAATAATAAGGAAAAGTTTGAAAAGACTGGTTCCGATCTTTAGGATAAAACAAATCATTAGGACAAGTTTGTCCTCATGATTTGGTCCATCCTAAAGTTCCAAATGGAGGAAACTCTTCTTTGGGAATCCTCATTAGATCAAAATGTCAAATGAGGATCAGAACCAAACTTTTCAAACTTGCCTTAATGATTTGGTCCGTCCTAAAGATCCAATGGGAGGATAATATTCTTTGGAAATACTCTCCTAATGATTTGGTCCATCATAAGGTTCCAAATGGAGGATACTCAGACTTCAAAATCCACTTGGGACCAAAATGTCAAACGAGGATCGGAACCTGTCTTGTCAAAGTTGTCCTCATGATTTGGTCCACCCAAAAGTCTAAATGGAGGATATTCTTATCCACGTTTGACATTTTGGTCCAAAGAGGATTTCCAAAGTAAAGTTTCCACCATTTGGAACATTAGGATGAACCAAATCATGAGGACAAGTTTGAAAAGATTGGTTCCGATCTTTAGGATGGTAGAAATCATTAGGACAAGTTTGTCCTCATTATTTTGTCCATCCTAAAGTTCCAAATGGAGGAAACTCTTCTTTGGGAATCCTCTTTATATCAAAATGTCAAACGAGGATCAGAACCAACTTGTCCTAATGATTTGGTCCATCCTAATGTTCCAAATGGAATAAACTCTTTTTACGAATCCTCTTTGGGCCAAAATGTGGAGCGTCAAAGTTGTCCTAAAGTTCTAATGAGATCAAACATATCCTCATGATGTGGTCCATCCTAAAATTTCAAATGGATGAAACTATTCTTTGAGAATCCTCTTTAGATCAAAATGTCAAACGAGGATCAGAACCAATCTTTTCAAACTTGTCATAATGATTTGGTCCACCCTAAAGTTTCAAATGGAGGAAACTCTTCTTTGGGAATCCTCTTTCGGCCAAAATATCGAACGAGGATCGGAACTAAAATTTTCAAACTTGTCCTATTGATTTGGTCCATCCTAAAGATCCAAATGGAGAAAACTCTTCTTTGGGAATAATATTTGGACCAAAATATCAAACGAGGATCGAAACCAATCTTTTCAAACTTGACCTATTGATTTGGTCCATTCTAAATATCCAAATGGAAGAAACTCTTCTTTGCGAATCCTCTTTGGACCACAATGTGAAACGACTATAAGAAACAATCTTTTCAAAGTTGTCTTAATGATTTAGTCCATCCTAAAGTTTCAAATGGAGGAATGTCTATTTCGGTGTCCTCTTTGGACAAAAATGTCAAACGAGGATTGGAACCAATCATTTCAAACTTGTCCTAATGATTTGGTCCATCCTAATGTTCCAAATGAAGGAAATTATTCTTTTGGAACCCTCTTTGGACCAAAATGTCGAACGTCAAAGTTGTCCTCATGATTTGATCAATCGTAATGATCAAAATGGATGAAACTCTTCTTTGGGAATCCTTTTTAGTCCAAAGAGTTGAACGTCAAATGGAGGAACTCTTCTTTGGGAACCCTCTTTGAACCAAAATGTGAAACGAGGATCAGAACAAATCTTTCCAAACTTGTCCTCATGATTTGGTCCATGCTAAAGTTCCAAATTGACAAAACGATCATTGGGAATCCTCTTTGGACCAAAATGTCAAACGAGGATCGGAACAAATCTTGAAAAAGTTGTCCTCATGATTTGGTTCATCCTAAAGATCTAAATGGAGGAAACTCTTCTTTTGAAATCCTCTTTGGACCAAAAAGTCAAATGAGGATCGGAACCAATCTTGTCATAGTTGACCTCATGATTTGGTCCATCCTAAATTTCTAATTTCAAACGAGGATCGGAACCAATTTTGTAAAAATTGTCCTCATGATTTGGTCAATCCTAAAGTTCCAAATGGAGGAAACTCTTCTTGGGGAATCCTCATTGGAATAAAATGTCAAACTTGGATCAGAACCAATCTTTTCCAACTTGTCCTCATGATTTGGTCCATCCTAATGTTCCAAATGGAAGAAACTCTTCTTTAGAAATCCTCTTTGGACCAAAATGCTTAACTTGAAAGTTGTCATCCTGATTTGGTCATCCCTAAGGATCCAAATGGAGGAAACTCTTCTTTGGGAATCCTCTTTGGACAAAAATGTCAAACAAAGATCAGAACCAATCTTTTCAAACTTGTCCTCCTGATTTGGTCCATCCTAATGTTCGAAATGGAGGAAACGTTTCTTTGGAAATCCGCTTTGGACACAAATGTGGAACACCAAAGTTGTCTTCATGATTTCGTCCATCCTAAAGATCAAAAAGCAGGAAACCCTTCTTTTTGAATACTCTTTGGACAAAAATGTCGAACAAAGATTGAACTAATCCAAAAAATTGTTTGTAATTGAAAAGCATCTTACAAAAACCAATCTTTTCAAAGTTGTCCTCATGATTTGGTCCATCATAAAGATCCAAATGGAGGAAACTCTTCTTTTTTCATCCTTTTTGGACCAAAATATCAAACAATGATCGAAACCAATCATTTCAAACTTGTCCTGATGATTTGGTCCATCCTAAAGTTCCGAATGGAGGAAACTCTTCTTTGGAAATCCTTTTTGGTCCAAAATGTCAAACTTTAAAGTTTTCCTCATGATTTGGTCCATCCTAAGGATCCAAATGGAGGAAACTCTTATATGGCAATCCTCTTTGGACGAAAATGTCAAACAAGGATCGGAAACAATAAAATCAAGGTTGCCCTAATGACGTGGTCCATCCTAAAGTTTCAATGTGAAACAAGGATTGGAACGAATCTTGTCAAAACTGTCCATATGATTGGGTTCCAAATGGAGGAAACTCTTCTTTGGGAATCCCCTTTGTACCAAAATGTTAAATGAGGATCGGAACAAATCTTGTCAAAGTTGTCCTCATGATTTGGTCCATCCTAAAGTTCCAAATCGAGGAAACGATCATTGGGAATCCTCTTTGGACAAAAATATCAAACAAGGATCGGAACAAACCTTGTCAAAGTTGCCCTAATGATTTGGTCCATCCTAATGTTCCAAATGGAGGAAACTCTTCTTTGGAAATCCTCTTTGGACTAAAATTTCGAACATCAAAGTTTTCCTAATGATTTGGGCCATCTTAAAGATAAAAATGGAGGAAACGCTTCTTTAGGAATCCTCTTTTGACCAAAATTTCAAACGAGGATCGGAACTAATCTTGTCAAAGTTGTCCTAATGATTTGGTCCATCCTAAAGTTCCAATATCAAATGAGGATAGGAAAAAATCTTTTCAAACCTGTCCTCATGATTTGGTCCATCCTGAAGTTCAAAATGGAGGAAACAATTCTTTGGGAATCCTCTTTGGACCAAAATGTGAAACGAGGATCAGAACAAATCTTTTCAAACTTGTCCTCATGATTTGGTCCATCCTGAATTTCCAAATGGAGGAAACTCTTGTTTGGGAATCCTCTTTGGACCAAAATGTGAAACGAGGATCAGAACAAATCTTCTCAAACTTGTCTTCATGATTTGGTCCATCCTAAAGATCCAAATGGAGGAAACGATCAATGGGAATTCTCTTTGAACCAAAATGTCAAACGAGGATCGGACAAATCTTGTCAAAGTTGTACTCATGATTTGGTCTATCCTAAAGTTCCAATTTCAAACGAGGGTCGGAACCAATCTTGTAAAAATATTCCTCATGATTTGGTCCATCTTAATCTTCTAAATGGAGGAAACTCTTCTTTGGGAATCCTCTTTGGACTAAAATATCAAACGAGGATCGGAACCAATCTTTTCAAACTTGACCTCATGATTTGCTCCTTCATAATGTTCCAAATGGAGGAAACTCTTCTTTAGAAATCCTCTTTGGACAAAAATGTCGAACGTCAAAGTTGTCCTTATGAATTGGTCAATCCTTAGGATCCAAATGGAGGAAACTCTTCTTTGGGAATCCTCTTTGGACAAAAATATCAAACAAAGTTCGGAACCAATCTTTTTAAACTTATCCTCAAGATTTGGTCCATCCTAAAGTTCGAAATAGGGGAAACTTTTCTTTGGATATCCGCTTTGGACTAAAATGTGGAACATGAAAGTTGTCCTCATGATTTGGTCCATCCTAAAGATCCAAATGGAGGAAACTCGTTTTTGGGAATACTCTTTGGACCGAAATGTCGATAAAAGATTGAACCAATCCAAAAACTTGTTTGTAGTTGAAAAGCATATTTCAAAAACCAATCTTTTCAAAGTTGTCCTCATCATTTGGTCCATCCTAAAGATCCAAATGGAGGAAACTCTTCTTTGGTCATCCTCTTTGGACTAAAATATCAAACGATGATCGGAACCAATCATTTCAAACTTGCCCTAATGGTTTGGTTCATCCTACAGTTCCAAATGGAGGAAACCCTTTTTTGGAAATCCCATTTGGACTAAAATGTCAAAGTCAAAGTTGTCCTAATGATTTGGTCCAACCTAAAGTTCCGAATGGAGGAAACTCTTCTTTGGAAATCCTCTTTGGTCCAAAATATCGAACGTCAAAGTTGTCCTCAAGATTTGGTCCATCCTAAGGATCCAAATGGAGGAAACTCTTATTTCGGATTCCTCTTTGGATCAAATTGTCAAACGAGGATCGGAAAAAACCTTTGCAAAATTGCCCTAATGATTTGGTCCATCCTAAAGTTCCAAATGGAGGAAACTCTTCTTTGGAAATCCTCTTTGGACTTAATTGTCGAACGTCAAAGTTGTCCTAGTAATTTTGTCCGTCCTTAAGTTCTGAATGGAGGAAAGTTTTCTTTGGGAATCCTTTTTGGTCCAAAATGTCGAACGTCAAAGTTGTCCTCCTGATTTGGTCCATCTTCAAGATCAAAATGGAGGAAACTCGTCTTTGGGAATCGTTTTTGGACCAAAATGTCAAACAAGGATAGGAACTAATCTTGTCAAAGTTGTCCTAATGATCTAGTCCATCCTAAAGTTCCAATATCAAATGAGGATCAGAACCAATCTTATCAAAATTATCCTCATGCCTTAGTCCATCTTAAAGTTCCAAATGAGGAAACTATTTTTTCGGAATCCTCTTTGGACCAAAATGTGAGACGAGGATCTGAACAAATCTTTCCAAACTTGTCCTCATGATTTGGTCCATCCTAAAGTTCCACATGCAGAAAACGATCATTGGAAATCCTCTTCGGACCAAAATGTCAAACGAGGTTCGGAACAAAAATTGAAAAAGTTGTTCTCATGATTTGGTTCATCCTAAAGATCCAAATGGAGGAAACTCTTCTTTGGGAATCCTCTTTTGACCAAAATATCGAATGAGGATCAGAACACATCTTGTCATAGTTGTCCTCAGGATTTGGTCCATCCCAAAGTTACAATTTAAAACGAGGATCGGAACCAATCTTGTAAATGTTATCTTCATGTTTTGGTTCATCCTAAAGTTACAAATGAAGGAAACTCTTCTTTAGGAATCCTCTTTGGACCAAAATGTCAAACGTCAAAGTTGTCCTCATGATTTGGTCAATCCTAAGGATCAAAATGGAAGAAACAATTCTTTAGGAATCCTCTTTGGACAAAAATGTCAAACAAAGATTAGAACCAATCTTTTCAAACTTGTCCTCGTGATTTGGTCCATCCAAATGTTCAAAATGGAGGAAAATTTTCTTTGAAAATCCTCTTTGGACCAAAATGTGGAACATTAAAGTTGTCCTCAATAAAGATCAAAATGGAGGAACTTCTTCTTTGGGAATGCTCTTTGGACCAAAATGTCGAACAAAGATTGAACCAATCCAAAAACTTGTTTGTAATTGAAAAGCATGTTTCAAAAACCAATCTTTTAAATGTTGTCCTCATGATTTGGTCCATCGTAAAGATCCAAATGGAGGAAACCCTTCTTTGGTCATCTTCTTTGGACAAAAATATCAAACAAGGATAGGAACCAATCATTTCAAACTTGTCCTAATGATTTGGTCCATCCTAAAGTTCCAAATGGAGGAAACTCTTCTTTGAAAATCCTCTTTGGACTAAAATATTGAAGTCAAAGTTGTCCTAATGATTTGGTCCAAATTAAAGTTCCGAATGGAGGAAACTCTTCTTTGGGAATCCTCTTTGGTCCAAAATTTCGAACGTCAAAGTTGCCATCATGATTTGGTCCATCCTAAGGATCCAAATGGAGGAAACTCTTATTTGGGAATCCTCTTTGGACCAAAATGTCAAACGAGGATCGGAAACAATCAAATCAAGGTTTTCCTAACGATTTGGTTCATCCTAAAGTTCCAATGTCGAACGAGAATCAGAACCAATCTTTTCAAAAATATGCACATTATCTAGTCCATCCAAAAGTTCCAAATGGAGTAAACTCTTCTTTGGGAATCCCCTTTGTACCAAAATGTCAAATGAGGATCAGAACAAATATTGTCAAAGTTTTCCTCATGATTTGGTCCGACCTAAAGTTCCAAATGGAGGAAACGATCATTGGGAATCCTTTTTGGACCAAAATGTCAAACGAGGATCCGAACAAACCTTGTAAAAGTTTCCCTAATGATTTGGTCCAAAGAGGATTCCCAAAGAAGAGTCTCCTCCATTTGGATCTTTAGGGAAAAATTGTCGAAAATTTACTAGAAGGTGTTGACATAAACAACTTGCCAATTTTTACGAAACCTGGCATGACAGTTGGAAGATCAGTGCGTAGGCCGTTGACCGATTCTGAGTATCACGTAATGCAGACATACGTGTTATGCAACAGCGCAGAGATCAAGCCTTACATAGAGTGAGTTAGTAACTTAACATTATTTCATCCCATAAAGAATTACAAAATATTTGCTAACTATTTTTGTAACATACAAATTATTTCTAAACTTATACGTTCGAATGACACTAGTTGATCTTACAACTGCTGAGGAGGGGTCAATAATCGACAAAGAGTTTCGTTCTTAGTTCAGTGCATACGTGAGTTATTTTAAATTGTCAAAAAAAACCGTGGCAATTTGTTGAAAAAATTAATATCTTCCTAACATTATTGTTTGTGAACAATGACAGGTTGACTCCCCTACATTACCGGTAGATGATCCTCACATTATTTCTTTGGTAAAGGGACCTGGACGGATTGCAAGGTCATATACTGGATACGTCGGTAACGGTTACAGATTTCAAATGAAGGCGCATTCAGTTAACAGGGGAACAAACAACAGTGGTCTTTGCATAAAAGGTCATGTGTTCGGCAAAAACAAAGATGATTACTTCGCAGTAATCAATGAGATTCTTGAGATTCAATACGTAATTCCGACGCTAAAACACATTATTCTTGTAACGTCCCGTTACTTTTAGAGGTAAATTTTTTTATTTTATTTTATTAATTTATTATTTTTATTTAATTAAAGCTTTTAAAATTAGTTAAAATTAGTAATTTCAGTTTTATTAGTTAATTCCGTCCGAAAATCCTTTTTATCGTTTTAATTCGTTTCGGTGACTCTAATAATTATTAACGGGCCAATTAATAATTATTAGACACCTTTAGATTTATTTAAGACCGTCGGTTTTCGTTTTATAAGCAAAAGGTCAAAAAGGGCAAAACCGTAATTACCCAAACCCTAAAATATCTAGATATTTGTTTTACTATCTTTTTTTAACTTAATCATTAAGCAAAAACCACACTTCATCTTCTTCATCCTTCTTCTCCAAGCCGTGGGCATCAATGGGGGATTGGGTGAGTTTTTCTTTTCTTCGTTTCTCATTCGTTTCTCGATGGATCGGCTTGATTTCGGTTGCGTTGGATTGGTAGGGACGAGGGCTACCTATCCAACCTACCTTTTCGAAGTTTCCCGTTCTCTAAGGGAAGTCCTAAAAAGTAAGTTTTCAAAACTTTTTATATGGTTTTGTTCGTTTTTTATTGTAAATGAGTTTTGATGTTGAAATCATGAATGGTTATCATGGAATTTGACGATTTTGAACCCAGATTTTCGAAAAACACTATTCACGTGAAAACACTATTCATCCGAAATCACTATTCATCCGAAAATGCAAACTTGTTCTCATATTAGATATGAGTTGTAATATGTTGTGCAATTGGTGAATTGTAGGTTTGTAATTGTCGTGTGGATTCGACTTCGATTCTTGGATACTCGACTTAAAACCTAAGGTGAGTTTAAAAGGGAAGTTAGTAATTTTATGAATTACGTTTCGATATGATATTGTTTATTGATGTTAAGAGGGAATTAGCTTCTTAGAATTATAGTTTGGTTGGAGACTTTAATTCGGAAGTGTGTGTGGAGAAAGTTGGACTTTTGGTTAGTTTGATGATTAGAGATCATCGGGGAGGTTTGGAAGTATGGTAATGTGATTTGGAGATGTTAGATGAAAGTGGAAATGGAAGTTACTTTGATTGGTTTTGAAGTCACTTGGATGACTTTGGAAGTAAAGTAATTAGAAGATGCACTTGAGTAGTAACTCGTGTATTCTAGCTAGTTAGGTTTCTTTTTAACTTAGTAGACTTCTTCGGAGTTTAGCTAACTTATTGGAGACCTAGGGCACAATGATTCACACATGATAGTATGTTGATTTGATCCATACGTATCATGGTGTGATGAATTTGTGGGAACTTTGAGCACTTAGTAACTAGCACATGATAGTATGTTGATTTCGATCCATACGTAGTCATGGTGTGATGTTGGTACTTTGGTTTGTAACTAGCACATGATAGTATGTCGATTTCGATCCATACATATCATGTTGTGAAATGGTGAAATTCCTGATACCTATGGTGAAATTCCTGATACCTATGGTGAAATTCCTGATACCTATGGTGAAATTCCTGATATCCGGTATGGCGAAATTCCTGATACCTATGGCGAAATTCCTGATACCTATGGTGAAATTCCTGATATCCGGTATGGTGAAATTCCTGATATCCGGTATGGTGAAATTCCTGATACCTATGGTGAAATTCCTGATACCTATGGTGAAATTCCTGATATCCGGTATGGTGAAACTCCTGATATGCGATGGTTGTGATATGGTAATACCGTACGGGCTTAGTATGCGATATTTATCCATATGGTATACCCGGTACGATGGTTGTGATATGGTAATACCGTACGGGCTTAGTATGCGATATTTATCCATATGGTATACCCGGTAAGATGGTTGTGATATGGTAATACCGTACGGGCTTAGTATGCAATATTTATCCATATGGTATACCCGGTACGATGGTTGTGATATGGTAATACCGTACGGGCTTAGTATGCGATATTTATCCATATGGTATACCCGATACGATGGTTGTGATATGGTACATGGTAGTACGTGGATTCGGATCCGACGTACCATGGTATTATGATCTATGATACGGCACATGATAGTATGTTGATTCGGATCCATACGTATCATGGTGCGATGGTTGTGACATGGTATGACCGTGCGTGGTATGTTGATTTCGATCCATACAATAGCACGATCACGATGAAACTTGTTTGGTAATAAAGATAGTTAATGTTATTTTTACCTATTCTTTAGAAACGTGTAGTGAGACTTAGTTGTGAATGTTAATTTTACTTTAAGTCTTTATTTCTATCTCTTGGTTTTGAATGACAAATACGGGTAGTATGATACTATCATATGTATACATGGAAATTGGAATGTGGTTATGGGTAATAATGAACATTTAGGCCTTTGGACACGATTTCTGGTATGAGATTTAGTTATTAGGATTACTTGCTTTCATTTTACTCTCACTAGCATTGTTTGCTAATGGTGCTACACCACAATATTTTCAGGTGAACCCCGTCCTAAGAAGCAAGGTAGAGGAAATGGTGTCGCTTGACTGGCCGAGGTGGTGTAAGGACAATAATAAACACTTTTGAAGCATTAGTAGTAAAGCTTGTAAATCATATACTTTTTACATACTTGTGTCATTTTAAGCCTGTGAAGGGTGCATGTGAAAGTATTTTGATGTTTTTATGATTAAACTTTACTTTGGAATGTGCATTCCCGATTTATAGCTTTCTCTGGACTTTGGGTTGTAAAACAGGTTTTGGTTATTCGACTTTTAAACGAACCCATGCCGTTTTTCTTTAAAAAATTAAGTCTTCCGCTGTGCATTTAAATTTAAAGAATATAACGGAAAAATCGGGTCGTTACAATTCTGTTCAACTACACTTGGTTCGAGATAACCAGACGAGGCAGAGTCCGTAAGATTGATCATTTACAAATCGTTGAGGTAAACAAGTTTAAGCATATGCGCACCGCTGATAGGTTTGTCTTGGCTTCACAGGCAATTCAAGTTTATTACCTGAACTATCCGATTAATAGACGAGATTTGATAGATTGGTTAGTTGTTTGTAAAGTTAAACCATGCCAGGTAGAAAAAAACTTTTCCGAGAAAGACGACCATGCAGAGGAAGCTGTTGCTTTACAAGAAGATGAGATAAGATGTCGTGCAATCGACGATGGTCAAAATGCAAGTACTGTTCGTCCTTTGAACAATGGAACAATAACATTGCATGATGATGATACAAATGCTTCCACTTCTCACGCACGTGACATTGATGCTGAATTTATTCGAGACGATGAATCCGATTAAGAAACCAAAGAAGAAGAATCGACGACCGAAGAAACTGAGAATGATGAATGAGACATTTTGTAACTCTATGATTCACTGTGTATGTGTTTATTAAAACTATTTCTTTAATGAATGATAAAAAAAAATTATTAATATTTACGACCATATGGTCGCAATTTAACATAATAGGTGAACACATGGTAGTAATTTAGAAGTTAAATGCAACCAGTTAGTCGCATTTGTGGAAAAGTAGAATTATGTTTTCCAAAAATATAAGTTAAATTACGACCAGTTGGTCGCAAAACTCAAAGGGTATTCTAAAATGTTCATGAAATGTTTGGCGGTTAATTTCATAAGTACGACCATCTGGTCGCAAATATGAGCAGTAAATTTAAATTTTCATGAAATTTATGGCGGTGAATTTAAAGATTACAACCATCTAGTCGCAATCCTTGGCGGTGAATTTCATTATTGCGACCAGGTGGTCGCAATTTTTGATGGGACGCTTGATATGACAGCTGTTGTGGATAATCGCAAATTGGCGACCAGATAGTCACTTTTTCAATAAATGCGACTAGATGGTCGCAAATATGTGTAAAAATGCGACCAGGTGGTCGTAATTTCCCTAGCACGCGCGACCTTTCATTTCTAGTCATGATTACATATTTACGACCAGGTGGTCGTAAAATCTGATTTAAATACAGATTCTTTTTCCTTTCCCCCGTTTCTTCTTTTTTTCTTTCTCTTTTTATTTTTCTCATTTCTTTCTTTACTCTCTTTCCCCCGTTCCATTCCCTGTTATTTTTTCCCCGTTCCTACTCTAAACCTAAAAACCCAAAACCTCCAATCCCAGTTTCTATTACGAGGTTAGTTTTCGTATAGATTTTAAGTTTTAAGTTAGTTTTAGTTTTTAATTTTTAGTTAGTTTTAGGTTAAGTTGAAGTTTAAATTTAATTTACTTAGTTTTAATTAATTAGTTTAGTTTAATTTTGTTAATTTAATTAATTTTAGTTTGATGAATATAATTTAAGGTAATTAATTACTTAGTTTACTTTAGTTTAATTCATCTAATTTTAGTTTACTTTAATTAACTAATTAGTTTAGTTTAATGTTGTTAATTTAATTAATTTTAGTTTAATTAATGTAATTTAGTTTAATTAAGTACTTAGTTTACTTAAGGTTAATTAATCTAATTTCGTTTACTTTAATTAATTACTTAGTTCACTTAATCGAATTTTAATTTACTTTAATTTAATTAATTATTTTAGTTTATCTTAGTTTTAATTAATTAATGTTAGTTTAATTTAATTAATTTTGTTCAATTAATCTAATTTAGTTTAATTCTTGATCATTACTTAATCTACTTTAATTTAATTAATTTTAGTTTAATTAATCTAAAAGTTTAATTGTTCAGTACTTAGTTTACTTTAATTAATTCATTTTACTACAAATTAATCTAATTTTAATATACTTTAATTCAATTTAATTAATTACTTTAGTTTAAATTAGTTAATTAATTTATGTTAGTTTAATTTAGATTATTTAATCAATTTAATTTAGATTATTTCATTAATTAATTTAATTTAATTAATTTAATTATTTTAATTACTTAGTATTAAATTAGTTTAGTTTAGTTGTAGGATTATGACGGGCAGACGACGTCCTCCCCAGTCAGACGAGCCTGACGACGAGATTGACGAGGCGACTCCGCAGCCGCCTACTGCCGCTGCCCCTAATGCGGACCTGACTAAAGAGGAGTTGGACAGCCTCCTCTTCGGTTACGAGCCGGGAGTTTCTGCCACTCTCGATGATGCAGTCCCAGAGACCCAGCCTGCGACACCACGCTTGGCGCAGGACTCCCAGGCCACGACTTCTGCGGGAGCATCAGGGTCTGCATCACAGCCCGATCCAGCGGGACCCTCCACTTCAGGCATGCAGCCTCCTCGGGCCGCAGACTCTACCCTTCTGATTGAAGGGAATACGTAAGTAATTTTGTTTATTGTTTTAATTACTTAATTAATTTTAAAATATTTAAACATTTTTAAAAGTGTTTTTTTTTTGTTAACTAATAGTTTCTAATAGCACAATAATTTTTATGATTTTGCAGAGTACAACCGCATACAACCGTTTCAAAACGGTTTCGCGAGGTATTCTAGAGCATGCCTCTACCCAACGAGCTTCGCTGGCAGAAGATTCCGACGATGGAGAAATGTCGGATGTACGACAATTGGAAGGTAAAAAACATCATTTATTTTTATAATTAATTAATTTTGAAATTTTTAGAAATAAATTTATTACTTTATTACTTTAACAATTTTTTATTTCAATTTTTTCAGGGCAAGTTTCCTGTTATCGATCCTGATATCGCAGATGGTAGCTTGTTCCCCCTATGGGATAATCACATCCGGGATCGATTCAAGGATCTCATTTACCGAGCGCCGAGAAAGCAAGCAGCAAACTTCCCCGTGTCGATGAGCGAGGAGGACCACGGGTGGCTTATCGCGAGCTTGAACACTCGCGAGGGCAAGGAAGTGTCAAGGAGGAATAAGGCCAACCGAGAAAAGAATCCCACTAAAGACAGAGGCGGGACCCGGATCCACGACGACCACCATCGTCGATTGGTAAGTTTTTTTTTGTTTTTTACGTACTTTTTTCTTGTTTTGTTTATTCAATTAGTTATTAATTTATTATTTTTTCTTCTTTAATCTCTAATATTTTTAGGAAGCAAAGCACGGTCGCCCTGTCCGGCCCGATGAGCTGCACCTCATTCTTCACACGAAGAAGGACGGGACGATCGTCGGCGGGAAGGCGAAAGAAGTTCAGGTATTTAATAATTTTTTCAATTAATATTTTTTCTTTAGAATTTTTTCTACCTTATATATTAACTATTTTATTTTCTGAATTTTAAATGGTTAGGAACGTTTCAAGGAGTAGTTGATTCAGCGGTTGCCCACACCAAACTCGCAACCGACTCAGGAAGACCGTAGAGAGGCGTTCTTGGAAGCTGCTGGAGGGGTTCGGCCTGATGGATCAGTTCCTGGGCTCGGCTCGTACGGGAGACGCCTTTACGCAGATGTGCCCCGGCCTCAGCAGAGCGGAGCGGAGCGAGCACTAGCTCCGGTCTTTCTCCGGTTGAGCAGCAACTGCGTGAGGAGGTTCAACAGCTTCACACCGACATGGGCATTATGCACGACGACTTTGTTTCTCTAGTCGCTGCGATTGAGGCAAATATGCGGCACGGGTCGAGGCCCATGTCGCAGCATCTTTGGCAGCGTACTTCAGATCCCTAGACGGCAGCCATTCATCATCGACGCCGCCTCCGCCACCCCACGCCCCTCCGTAGTAGTTCTAGAATGATTTCTTTTGTATAGAACATTTTTTGAATATTTTATTTAAATTCCAATTTTTTATTATTAAAATTTAATTTTAATTAAATAAATAAATTATTATTAATTAACTAATTATTATAATTTAAATAAATAATTTTTTTTATTAAATACGACCAGATTGTCGCATTTACCCTAGAAGATAAACGACCAGATGGTCGTATTTTATCCTTACACAAACGACCATCTGGTCACATTTTGTCTGAGTTCAAAAGTGACCATTCGGTCGCTTATAAAAGACCACGTGGTCACTGTTGCATGTGACCAATTGGTCACTTATCTTCAACTTAAATTACGATCAGATGGTCCCTTTTTTAACCGACCAACCATGCTTGGTCGTATATTTGTGACTATACGGCCGAAAAAATTCCGGAACGACCAACTTTTTTGCCACCACCATGTTGGTCGATTTTTTGGTCGCATTCTACAATAGAAACGACCTGTTGGTCGCAAATTAATTTTTTTTGTAGTGAAAGAGGATTCTCAAAGAAGAGTTTCCTTCATTTGGATCTTTAGGATGAACCAAATCATGAGGACAACTTTGACGTTCGACATTTTGGTCTAAAGAGGATTCTCAAAGAAGAATTTCCTCCATTTGGAACTTTAGGATGTTCAAAATCATTAGGAAAAGTTTGACATTTTGATCCATTTGGAACTTTAGGATGGACCAAATCATGAGGATAACTTTGACAAGATTGGTTCACATCCTCGTTTGAGATTTTTGTCCAAAGAGGTTCACATCCATTTCGATCTTTAGAATGGACCAAATCAATAGGACAAGTTTGAAAATGATTGGTTCCGTTCCATCCTAACGATCCAAATGGAGGAAACTCTTCTTTAGGATTCCTCTTTAGACCCAAATGTCCAAGGTGAAAGTTGTCCTCATGATTTGGTCAATCCTAAAGATCCAAATAGAGGAAACTCTTTTTGGTAATCCTCGTTGCACCAAAATTTTAAACGAGGATCAAAACCAATCATGTCAAACTTGTCCTAATGATTTTGTCCATCCTAAAGTTTCAAATAGAGGATCTCTTCTTTGGCAATCCTCTTTGGACCAAAATGTCAAAGGAGGATCGAAACCAACCTTTTCAAACTTGTCCTATTCATTTGGTCCATCCTAAAGATCCAAATGGAGGAAACTCTTCTTTGGGAATCCTCTTTGGACAAAAATATCAGACGAGGATCGGAACCAATCTTGTCAAAGTTGTCCTTATAATTTGGTCCATCCTAAAGTTTCAAAGGGAGGAAACAGTTCTTTGGCAATCCATGGACCAAAATGTAAAACGAGGATCGAAACCAATTCCTTCAAAACACAAATCAGTTTTTTTTTTTAATCTGGATTTATTAAAAAAATATGAAGAACAATCAAAATTTCGTTAGTTCGCCTTTCTTTAGATTGATGCAAAACACAATTTAGCAACTAGGGTTTTGTTTTGTTATTTTAGTTGCTCCCTTTTATTAAACAAATGTACTAACAAATTGAAGTCTTCAAACAGGATATTTCACTCAATAACACATGAAGAATATGAAGAACACACATGAACAATCAGATTTCTAGAATTTTGTAACTAAGAACAAGTTGTAATTTGAAACCCCCTATAGTGTGCAGATAACCCCAAATTGACAATACCTACCCTTAGAGCCTAAGCTCTAATACCAAATGATATGAAAACCCTTTAAAACTTACCAAGAACCCTTCAAAGAAGAAGCCTAGATGAAGAAACAAGAACCCACAAAATCAGTAGTAAAAACTCAAAGGAAAGAGTTAAGGAATTAGGCTACCTTTATAATCTATGATCTTGAAACAAGAATGACTTCTTACCCCAAGATTCGAACACTCCAAAAACAATGTGATCATAATTGTTTTAAAGCTCTAAAGCATGCAATCTTAAGCAAGAATTACAAAAGATGAAGAAGAGAATGGTCTTCTAAGCAAAATCATGCAAATAAGCAAGTTTTCTTGAATAATAATACTCTGCCTTTATTAATGTATAAGAATGTCTTTAAATAGGCAAAAGGTAAAGTTTCCTACTTCTAATATGACACTAAATTCGAAAATATAAGATAAAAAGCTGATAAGGATGATCTCATCATGACATCACCATGATGAGTCATAAAAAAAAAATTAAACCTACACTAGGAAATTTAAATTGCATATTTAATAAACCTACACTAATTGGATCTTCCATTTCTTTACATCATCTTAAAGCTCTCAACATAAAGTATCTATAAATTAAAAGTGTGACATGGCCTAAAATTTAGGGATCCATTTCATAAATTTTAGGAAAAGTCTTCAAATGGACAATTTTGGAGCTTGTGAATCTTTTTGTAGTTGAATTGTCCACAAATTGTATGTTGAACCCTTCATTTCTAGGATTTCCTCTTTGGTTTCCTAAAAATATGTTTGGACATGTTGAATCAAAGCTAGCTTCAATTTCTTATTCTTTGATCTTGTTATTGGCCCAATTGATAGATTTAGCTCCCCTCGATCATTTCCAACATTAGCTCCATCTTCTAGCTTTCCATGAGTAAGAGCGAAGTGTTATGATTCATATCATCCCCTCCCCGTTGAAAAGGATTTGTCCTCGAATTTGATTCATCACCTACATCAAAAGGAGTCAAATCAGTCACATTAAAAGTTGCACTAACCGAATACTCACCTGGCAAGTCAATTTTGTATGCATTGTCATTGATTCTCTCAAGCACTTGAAATGACCCATCGCCTCTTGCATCAAGCTTGTTTTCCTCTGATTTGGAAACCTTTCTTTCCTCTTATGTACCCAAACCCAATCTCTGAGTTCGAAAATCACTCTAGTTCTTCCTTTATTCACCCTAGAAGCAATTTTGGAGTTTTTCATCTCAATTCTTTCTTTGACCTCTTTATGCCGCTTATGAATCATGTCGACTTTAGAACTTGCATCATAACTCACAATATTTTTAGGAGGCATAGGTAATAAATCAAGAGTAGTAGTTGGATTAAAACCATAAACAAGTTCAAAAGGAGTGCATCTAGTAGTTCTATGGACAACCCTATTGTATGAAAATTCAATTAATGGTAAACAATTCTCCCATGTTTTATGATTTTTATCAATGATAGTTCTAAGCATAGTGACCATTGTTCTATTAACCACCTCGGTTTGTCCATCAGTTTGGGGATGACATGTAGTAGAGTAAAGAAGTTTAGTACCCAATTTTCCCCATAAAACTCTCCAAAAGTGACTTAAGAATTTTACATCTCTATCACTCACAATGGTTTTTAGAATGCCATGCAATCTAACCACTTCTTTAAAGAACAAATCTGCTATATGCTTAGCACCATCCATTTTGTGACATGCAATGAAATTTGCCAGTTTACTAAACCTATCAACTACAACAAGGATGCTATCTCTTTCCCTCTTAGTCTTAGGCAATCCTAATAAAAAATCCATGGATATGTCTAACCAAAGTGCCATTGGAACCGGTAAAGGAGTATATAATCCATTGGGTTGAAGCCTAAACTTGGCTGCCTTACATACTATGCAATGTGCACACACTTTAATAACATCATGTTTCATTTAGGCCAATAAAAGTGTTCATGCAACATGTCATATGTCTTAGCTACCCCAAAATTTCCCACTAAGCCTCCCCCATGTGCTTCCCTAGCTAATGATCCTCTAATGGAACATGAAGGAATGCACAATTTACCCTTTCTAAAGTGATATCCATCATAGAGTATGTAATCTTCTAAAACAACACCTTGTTCACAAGAATTGTAAATTTCCCCAAAAGTGTCATCAATGTGATAAAGTGACTTGATATGCTCAAAACCTAAAAATCTAGCATGCAAAGAGTTAAAGAGAGCATACCTTCTTGAAAATGCATTAGCCACGATATTGTCTTTGCCTTTTTTGTACTTGATGACATATGGTAATGTGATATGAATCATCCCAGCTAAAATGTCAACGAATTGAAGATATTGAAGTCCAATGTTTCAATCAAGAAAAGATAAGAAATCCAAAGACTAAACGAGTGAAGATTGACTTTCTTGGGCATTTGCAAGGATATTGGGTTACGTACTTGACTAATGATGAAAATGAGTTTAAAACACTATTAAACTCATGGGATTTTTTTTTAAATAGCTCCAAAGAAAATCGCCCATGAAAACATTCAAACGAGTGAAAATGACATCAAAAAGGTCAACCAACACTTGTAGTTTTGTCTATTTTCATCCAATTTCGAATTTTAGTGTTTTATTTTAGTTTTATTACTTTAGTTTTATTTATTATTATTATTATTGATGTAATAGGGAATATTTGACTTTGTTTCCTTAGTTTTGCAAACTTAGAGACCAAGTTTAGAAGATTAGGAAAACTTTCCTAATTTGAATTAGGAAAGTCTAGTTTTTACCTTTTTATTATTAGGTCTTTATTTTCCTTCATATTTTCGACCAAACTAGGGTTTATTAGGCTATTTAAAACCTCTTGTGTAAGCTTTACGATCAGAATATCAATGAATGAAAATCTCTTTGTTTTGGTTTAAGCTTTTGCTTTGAAAAACCTCTTTGTAATTCATGTTCTTGAATTGCATGTCTAGAGTCATTCAAGTCCAATTGATCATTGTTCTTGTGGAGTGCCTCGACCTTAATTAAAGAAACCTATTCTTGAATTAGGGGATTGATCGATTAGGGCATCATCTTTCCAACCTCGCCTAATGTTTGATTTAAATCGTTAAGGGTTTTCAAGCTTTTCTATTCAAGGGTCCATCATCTGGTTCTTGAATCCGTCAATGCTTGAGGGTTTGTATCATTTGGTATCAGAGCTTGATCTGGGAGAGAGTTATCAAAGGTAAATTCGTTTACTTCATCACCTACGTCTTCACTTTTTCTAATCCCCCATCAAAACCGCTTTCATTAAAAAAAATAAATAGAAATTTTCATATTTTTGTTCCAACTTGTACATCACCTACAGACCTTGTCCCTTCACCTTTTCCTACAAATTTTTTTTCCAATCTGTTTATAAGACACTAAATCCAAAATCAGAACTTAAATCACCCAAAAACTCGTTTCAAAGTTCGAATACCAAATAGTTTTTTTTCTTCATATTTCAAAACCCAAATTTTTTTTTTCAACCTCAAAATTCCGAATGATGGACTTCAATATCTTTAATTCTTTGACATTTTTGGCTGGGATGATTCATATAAGAATGTTTCTATGAATTCCACCCACTTTGCATGTCTTTTGTTGAGTTTGTCTTGCCCTTTGAGGTGTTGTAAGCTCTCATGATAGGTTTGAATGACAAACTCTTTTGGCCAAAGGTAGTGTTGCCAAGTTTGTAGAGCCCTTACCAAGGCATATAACTTTTTGTCATAAGTTGAGTAGTTCAAGGCAGCCCCACTCAACTTCTCACTAAAGAACATACAAGGTTTTCCACTTTGCATTAAAACAGCCCCAATTCCTATTCCACTTGCATCACACTCAATTTCAAATGTTAGTTCAAAGTTAGGTAAAGCAAGTAAAGGTGCATTGTATAATTTATCCTTTAAAGTTTAAAAAGCATTCTCTTGGCATCACTACAAAAAAACTGTTAAATTGCGACCAGAAATTTGTGACCAAATCATTGGGTAGTTTTTTTGGTGACCACTCTGGTAGTAAATATGAAGTTTGACTTAAAACGACCATATGGTCACTTTTTTGTGACCAAATTACGACCAAGAAAAGAATTAGTCATAAAAAATGGCGCGAATGTTTTGCGGGAAGAAAGTGACCATATGGTAACAACAAAATTATGACCATATGGTCGCAATTATGTGACACGAGATATCATTTAGTAGCAAAAAAAGGCGCATAAATTTGACGGGAGAAAGGCTACCAAGTGGTCACATTTCAAAGTGACCATATCGTCGCAATTTTTGTGACCTTTAGTGACCAGTGGTAGCTTAGAAATTTGGCGGGAAATAAGCTACCAGGTGGTCACATTGTTAAGTGTCCAGATGGTCGCAAATGTTGTGATTTTAAGTGACCAGTGGCAGATAAACAATTTGGTGGGAGAAAAGCTACCAAGTGGTCACCAAAATAAGTGACCATGCGGTCGTAAATGCTGTGACTTGATGTGGCCCGGGGCAGGTGGGAGAAAAGCTACCAAGTGGTCGCTTATTTGACCATGTGGTCGTAAATGTTGTGACTTGATGTGACCCTGGGCAGTGAGGAAAATGGCGGGATATTTTTGCGGGAAAATGCAATCAGTTTGTAGTAAAAATACTACCATCTGGTCACAAATGAGCAGAGGAGTCCATTATGAAACCCCCTCCTCGAATTGTTTTTTATCATTAAGAAAAAAGAAAATGAGAGAGTGGATGTATGTTCGTTTGATAGACGGGTATTTGAATGATGAGTTCATTGCCGGGGTTGAACAGTTGGTTGAGTTTTGCATGACAACTGTTTATTATGAAAAGTATGGTGGAAAGCTACGTTGCCCGTGCAGGACATGCAACAATAGGAGAATCATACTGGTTACAAATTTGAAGGTTCATCTTTATAGTCAGGGATATGTGCAGAATTATTACCACTGGGTGTTTCAGGGGGAATCAAAGGAAATGTTCGATGCTGCATTACATGAATCGAGACGATACAAAGGTACCAGCTCGAATGTAGAGGTTGTTGCCGAAGAACAGAATGATGAACAACAATATAGCAGATGCAGTAAATGATACTAGATGGTGCGGGGTATGGGGGCAATGAATATTTCCATGAAAGTTTAAACATAGACGAAGATGAACTGGTTGTTGAAGAGGAAATGAATCCGGAAGCACGTAAGATGCACGAGATGCTAAAGACAGCCAGCCGACCACTGTATGATGGGTGTCAAGTAAGTCAACTTGTTGCTGCTACAGAACTTTTAAATATAAAGGCGCAGTACAACATACCTGTTAGAGGACTTGATTCGATTGCATCGTGGTTTCATCGATGCGCTCCAGAAGAAAATATTATTCCCAATAGTTTATACGACACGAAAAAGCTAGTGGAGGGACTTGGCTTACCCATGGAGAAAATAGATTCGTGTCGGAATGGATGCATGATTTACTGGGATGTGGATGAGGACATGCAAATTATGTTTTCTTCCAAGATATAAACATGGGAAACGCAACCTCATTCCGTACGCCCGCATGTTCTATTTACCGCTGACCCCACGTCTGCAACGGTTGTATGCATCAGATGTGACAGCCTCACACATGAGATAGCATCACGAGCATTCACAGGATGAAGGTGTTATGAGACATCCCTCAGATGCTGCAGCATGGAAGCATTTAAATAATTGTCATCCGGATTTTGCACAAGATTCGAGAAACGTCAGATTGGGCTTATGCACGGATGGCTTTAACCTGTTAAGTGCACTGGGGAACAATATTCAGTTTGGCCATGGTAACCCCATATAACTTGCCTCCCTCGATGTGCATGCGAGACCCGATGATTTTTCTAGTAGTGATCGTACCTGGGCCGAAAAGTCCAAAACAAAAATTGGATGTGTATTTGCAACCACTTATTGCAGAGTTGAAAAGGTTGTGGACTAACGGTGTTATGACGTACGACATTTTGAAGAAACAAAATTTCTTGATGCGCGCCGCGTTAATCTGGACGATCAGTGACTTCCCTGCATATTCAATGTTGTTAGGTATGTTGATCTCTAATTGCTTTCATATACATTTTTGAGTATGTGTTTAGCTTTTGTTATTGCTTTCCTTAGTCAGTGTAGTTAATTGTGTGAACCTCAACCTCTTCCTCTTAATGGATGGAGTACGGCGGTAAAATACGCATGTCCACATTGCATGCTAGACATAGATGCATTTTATCTCATAAACGGTCGGAAAACTTGTTGGTTTGATTGTCACCGTCGATTTTTACCGTTGAATCATACTTTCCGTTCAAACGGCATTGACTGGAAGAAGGGTTGACGAGTAAGAAACGATACCCCCCGACAATGTATAGTGGAAGGCAGATTCTTCACAGTATAGATGCTATAGGGATGCAAAAGATTACAGTGGACGGGTGCAGAGAATGCAAACAATGCGGCTGGGAAAAACACGGGTTGGAAGAAACGGAGTATGTTTTGGGATCTACCGTATTGGGAAGATCTACTGATTAGACACAATCTGGATGTAATGCATATCGAGAATAATTTCTTCGACAACATTTTCAATACGATTTTGAACGTTCCGGGAAAAACGAAGGACAATCTGAAGGCACGTTATGATATGCGGGAGATATGTCACCTCCTGAGTTGAAGCCTGGCGACAATGATAATTACGCAAAAGCAAAGTACATGTTGACGATGGATGAAAAGAAAACATTATTTGAGCGGATCAAATCCATCCAATTCCCGGACGGATATGTTTCAAATTTGAGTCAGTGTATAGACAGTCAAAAGCATATCATGTTCGGGATGAAAAGCCACGACCGTCATGTATTCATGCAACGATTGATGCCGGTCACGTTCAAACCGTTCCTATAGAATAGACATTGGGAGCCGCTTGCACAATTGAGTGTTTTTTTCAGGGACTTGACATGTACAGAGCTGACTGAAGCTACTATCGCTTCAATGAGTTCAAAGATCGCTGTTATTATCTGTAAGTTGGAGTGAATGTTCCCACCTGACTTTTTTGACTCAATGGAGCATCTTCCATATGAGGCATTCTTAGGGGGTCCAGTACATTTCCGCTGGATGTACCCATTTGAAAGGTAAGCACAGTTAATTTGTAATGTACACGTGTAAACACTACAACAAATTATAGATTTTATAGCCTTTAATTATAGGATATTAACAAAAGGCTATTATTATTAAATAAAAAGAGGCGCCGTTTTTCCCGCGTGTTGTGTTTTACAATTATTTTCATTATTAATCCTTAAAAAAAAAGAGAGAGAAAGGGCTATTGAAAAGAAACGTTCGCCCGTCTCCCAAACACGTTCGTTTGTCACTTTCATTCTCAAATCTAATACTCTCTCTGTCTCACTATCTCAAGATCTTCTTTTTCGAGTTCGTCTTCATCGTCTAATGATCTTATCTATCACACCTTGATTTTTCATCTTAAGCCCGATTTTTGGATATGACCATGAGTTTGGATATTATTTTCAGAAAAATCTTTCTTGTAATCAAGCCCTAAGTCTCCAATTCATCGGAATCGCTTATTAGAACAGGTTTGTTAACTGAATTTGTTGATTGGATATTGAAATTTTCGTTTACTCTAGAAGAGTATTGTATAAATTTATTATTTTCTGTTCTCCTTCACTGGGTAGGGGCTTTTCAAGCTTGATACGCTAGGATCGGCTATCCAGTTAGCACTTGTATCTATTTTAATAGTATTTTACATCTTTAATTTTATTGAAGGAAACTATCTTTCATTTCAATGGTTTTGAACTCGTGATTTAGTCTTGTTATTAAAAAATATGGAATATTTTTCTTGTTGTTTAGGCTCTGTAAATATTTTCACATCAAAGTAGATTTACAAAGAAAATTTTAGAAATAAGATCTACATGATTTCAATTAGTATTGAAAAAGATATAACTTATTGAATTAGGATTGAAATTTCGATAAAATTTTTGGAGAAAATCGTGAATGATAGCATTTTGTGTCCAATTTTTATTTCTCCGTTGATTGTTCAATTAAAGAACTTCATATTTTAAAAAAAATTACTTAAAAATATTTCTCAGTAGGAAGAGTTGCTCAAAATATATTTTTAGTTACTAATTTACATTGTAAACAAGTTATAAAGTGGGTTTAACATATATTTTCCTCTAGTTGTATGTTGCTGATGATTAGTTTAGTTTGATATTGCCTTATTACTACCATTTAAAGTGCTTTTAACTTTTTAGGAATTTACAAATATAGATTTCATGAGGCTATAAAATTACAACTTCCATTATCATACATATGTCACTCTTTGATCGAGGATATTTTATGCTAATCCCCGATATCATGCTTTATTGATATTGCTCGTTTGAGTGTTTCTTCCAATTGTAGTGTTGTTTTCTCTAGTAGAGTAAAAATTAGCAATACTTGTAAGTTGTAAGATGTTTTAATCCAATTTGATGTACCCAAATTTGAGGTATGATGGCTGATTGTAACTAGAGGCATATGAGATGAGGATGCTTTTTAAGGGCAGATACACAACTTATAACTAATGATTTCTATTGGTTTTGGTTGTTTTAATTTTTATGTGATACTTTCTGACTACACCTTGGTTATTTAGAGAATAATAAACTCAGCTATCGGGTTACAATTGAAACCTTCCTTGTCTGATCTTGTATTATAAAAGGTCTTCAATGTCTATTGAGAATTAATATCGCTCATACGTATAGTAAGCTTCAAGGGATTATGGTAGGAAGGGTTTTTTATAACTAGATTCAAAGTTTAAAGATAATAGTTATTTAATTTTCTAAAATTATTAATTTTATTGATATAATCTTTTCATTTTTTCCATTTTTTATAGATATGCATACTTGTTAAGCAGGAAAGAGCACTACACTTGTTATTCCAAAGCTTGAATGAAAGGTTGAGCTCTCAAGTCCTCTTATGGACTCATTTTAAAACACAAAGAGAGCACGCATTATTGAGTTATAAACAACCTCGAAGATAATGTCATCAAAAGGTATGAAATTGACTTCTTGTATTGTTCACACTCTTATAGTGTAACTCTTCAAGTATTTAAACTATGTTTCTTAAGCACCTATTTTGTAACCCTCTTTTTTCTCTATTAATGATATTAGTATGTTTCATATTAAAAAAATGTTTGAAATTTCCTTTTAAATTTATTGTTCACTCAAACTCTATAGTTTCATGATTGTTTGGAGACAACTTGTGAAGATTAGTTTTCAAACTCTTGATTTGCTCGAGTGAGAGAGAGAGATAGAGAGCTAATAGTTTGAATAAATTTCCTTTAACTGTGCTATAGTATGTGTATTTTGTTCAGTTTGCAGTTACTTTGACTCGTTTTCCTGTCCAAATCACATGAAGTAGAGAATTTGACTGAAAGGACTAAGCCTTGTAATGTTTGATCTTATGAGTTTCTGTCATTTTGACTATTTCTGTCATATATTTTGCTAAAACACATATTATTTTATAGCAACAATAAGAAAAGCTCCTAGTTTTTTTCCTTTCTTCTTGGATGCATCTATTGTCCAAGGAAAGGAAATTGATCTGTTTTCATACTCTGAAGTTTAAGTTTTTTTTTCCTTCAAATTTTTTAACTTTGTATTTTGTGGTCTAAAACATTTGGTTGGTGATTTGGTACTCTAACCTATTTTGATGAGTTGATACCTGAGTTTAAAGCTGGATTTTCTCCTAGTGGCAGGTATACAAACTTTCTATAGTTTAATAAATTTTTAAAATTTTCTATAAATATATTTTTCAGATAGTTTTTTTTTTTAAAAAATTAAAAAGGCACATAAGATGTGAGTATTTCCTCTTCTTAGTTTTAAAACTTCTTTGGTTATTAGAATGCAATTGGAGTTGATCGAATGATCCAAAAGAAGGTTTTTTTTTTCTAGCTAAGCACTCAAGTGCTGACTAAATTATAAATGAGTTTTCGACAGCAACATGAAACTAAATGTTATCAAAATATTTGCTTGCCTTTGAACTTTCATAAAAAAGGTAATAGCGATTGCATTTTTGCAGCGTCCGTAGTCAATGAAATAATGAGTAATTATTAAGCTTGACTATTTTCTTTAAATTCTATTTTGGAATTGTTATATGGGAATTGCTAACTAAAGATGCTATGCATATATTGCTCAGTAAAGAAATTCTTTGTCTTATTTTTTGCAGCTAATTCCCTCAAGTTCTGTTTTCTCTTTTCAACAGCTATTTCTAATAAGGTACCTCTCGAATTTCTTTGAACAACTAATTAAGTATGTTTCAATGGTCATCTTAAATATTTTGGGAAGATTACTTCAATGTTCAAACATTTGATGTGCCATTGCTTGGTAACTTGAAGTTTTACTTGTTTTTTCTTCTCATCATTTTAAATTTCTCTATCCTTAATCTGTATTCATCTAGCAGACTATTTTTCTTTTACCTAACTGCTGTAAGATTTTATTCAATTGATTACAAGGAAGATTTAAATCTCAATGGAGGTTAAAAAAATGTGACTAAAATTAACTAAAAGTTTCATTGAGTATGTGTAATGTGATTGAGATGCAAAGTCTAAACATTAACTAACTGAAAATTGTGATTCTGTCAAGAAAATAAGAATGTGGGTCTCGCATGTTCGCTGGAACAACAAACTCCATGAATTAGGAGATGACATGTAGTTTAATAAGAAATTTTATCAAATGTTTTAATTTTTCCAACTCTAAATCTATGTTTCTTTTTTCTTAATGCAATTTCATAGATTATGTTTTAACTTTCAGTTTACTGGTGCATTGAAATGTTATTAATTCATGCTACTTTTTATAGGTGCACAAACATAGGAGACTACATCACTAAAATGGAAAAAAGAGTCCCGCAAAGAGTTGCATTCAATGACTTTTGTTTTCAAATTTAGTACTTTTGAATATGTAAAGAATAGTGGATTGATTAATTTAGTAATCTTTTATATTATTCTACTTTTAATGTTGAATGTTGAAGTTAATTATGTATATTTTTAGATATTATAAGAAACTTTTTAATATGATTCTTACTGTCTTCGATTAACTATGTTTACATATAATTTTTTTTATCAATAAACAGGTTGAAGAGAAAATATATTCATACTACTAAAGCGAAAGTGTGATAACATATTATAATGACTTTGTTTTAATGCTATATAAACTCTATAATAGCTTTGTTTTAATGATATAAATCCTCTATGATAGCTTTGTTTTAATGATATAAAAACAATATGATAGCTTTGTATTAAAGTTATATAACGCTATAATAAGTTCTACCGTAGCCTTTTTCAAGTCTCTTAGAACGTTTAAAATAGGATTTTATAAATGCTATTAATTTCTTTTGGTAGCCTTTTAGAAAGCCTATAATACATTTTTACAATAGCTTTTAGTATAGCATTGGAAAAAGGCTATGAAAAATAGAGGACTTTTAATTGCAGGGGCTGTCACGGCATTTTGTAAAACGCTATTGTATACCTACGATAGCGTTTTTTTAAGGCTATCGTAGTCCTTTTTTCTTGTAGTGAAAGTACAGTGATATCGAATGTAAATGTTTTCTACACATTCTACCTACCCACAGGTACTTACGTCGGTTGAAAATGACGGTCGGAAATAAAGCAAGAGTAGAAGGATCTATCTGTAGTGCGTACCTGACATAAGAGACTACCACATTTTGTTCATACTACTTTGACCAACACATTGCAGAGCAGTTTTGACCAGCGAAACGAAACATTGTCGAAAATTTACTTGAAGGTGTTGACATAAACGACTTGCCGATTTTTACGGAACCTGGCATGACTGTTGGAAGATCAGTGCGTAGGTCGTTGACAGATTCTAAGTATCACGTAATGCAGACATACGTGTTATGCAACTGCGTTGAGATCGAGTCATACATAGAGTGAGTTCGTAACTTAACGTTATTTCATTGCATAAACAATTACAAACTATTTGCTAACTATTTTTGTAACATACAAATTATTTCTAAACTTATACGTTCAAATGACACGAGTTGGTCTTACAGTCGCTGAGGAGGGGTCAATAATCAACAAAGAGTTTCGTTCTTGGTTCAGTGCATACGTGAGTTATTTTAAATTGTCAAAAAAACCGTGGCAATTTGTTGAAAAAATTACTATCTTCCTAACATTACTGTATGTGAATAATGACAGGTTGACTCCCCTACAGTACCGGTTGTAACGTCCCGTTAATTTGAAGTGAAATTTTATTTTATTTTATTTTTATGTTATGTTATTTATCTATTTATTTTAATTTAAGTATTTAGTTTAATTATTATTTTTGTAATTTAGAATTTAGTAGTTAATTTCGCCCAAAATTCTTTTTAATCGTTTTAATACTTTAAATTCTCTTCGGTGACATTAATAATTATTAATAGGCCAATTAATAATTAGTAATCACCTTTAGATTAATTTTATAAGAGCTACGGGTTTTGATTTATAAGTCAAAAGTCATTAAAGGACGTAACCGTCATTTCCAAAATTCCTAAAATATCAAAACACTATTCCTTCATCTTTAAAAAGACATCATTGACCAAAAGTTGACCAAAATTCATTTCCTTTTCTCTTCAAAACCGTGGCTCTCATGGTGTGGAGGGAAATTTTCGGGTTTCGTTCGTTTCTCGACGGATCAGCTCGATTTTTGTTGCATCAGAAAGCTTTCGGTCCTATGATTCTTCTCCACCTAGCAATCGTGCTTTCCATCCGTGTTCTAAGGACTTCTCGGTAAGTTAAAGTTCAAACCCTAAGCTCCAAATAGTGTTTTAATGGAGGTTTCATTTTGATTCTTCTATTTCTTGCTGAGGAACTCGATGATTTTAAATACGGGAGTTGTTTTAAGTGTTTTTGGCAACTTTCCCTAAACCCTAAAACAGAGTTACAGTCGAAGCCCTTCCCGTTTGAATTTTACATCGTGGTGGTTTTTTTGGGGTTTATACTTATTGATATAATGTTTATTGGAATTAAATTCGGGAAATCGTTTATTTTTCAAAAACTCGAATCATCGATACCCAATGAAATCGGAAACTTCAAAACTACTTAAAACCAACTTCGAAATTTGTTATATGGGTCATCGGCGATATCTACTGTTAGATCATGTAATGCGTAGAAGTAGGCTGCATGATGGTTTCCAGGAGTTACGCGATCAACCTAGGGTTAAGACTGGTTTTGAGATACTATCTGAAGTTAGTCGTTTACATTTTGTTAGACCAGGGAAGAATCCTATCAACGTTGAGAAAATATGAAAACAACCTGAAAATAACCATAATTGGAAGAAGCTGAGTATATTTTTTACTCTCCCATACTGGTCATCCCTACTTTTACGCCACAAGTTAGATATCATGCATATCGAAAAAAATGTTTGTGATAACTTGATAGGGACATTATTTTCGATAGATGAGAAAAACAAAGATACTATAAAGGCACGGTTAGATTTACAAATTTGAAAATAAGGAAAGAGTTGCACGTATGCAAGGTCGGTAACAAATTTATAAAACCTTTGGCATCTTTTACCTTGTCTTCAAAAGAAAGAGTTCAAGCATGTAAATTTTTGAAAGGTGTCAGATTCCCTGATGATTTTGCATCAAACATATCTCGTTGCGTCAATGTTGAATCTGGAAAATTATATGGACTTAAGAGTCACAATTCACATGTTCTATTGCAACGTCTCTTACCACTAGCTGTTCGGTGTTTTGTGGACAAGAACATAGATCGTGTTATTACTGAGTTTAGTAATTTTTTCCGTTCTTTGTGTCGAAAGTTATTCGGGTTGAATACCTGGATAGGTTGGACACAGACATTGTCACTTTCTTATGCAAACTTGAACGGATATTTCCTCCGGCATTTTTCGATGTGATGGCTTACTTGTGTGTTCATTTGTCATATGAAGCCAAATAGTCGAGCCTGTTACATATAGTTGGATGTACCCGATAGAGCGAAGTCTTAGAACCTTAAAACAATATGTCAGGAATAATTCCCGACCAGAAGAATCTATTGCTGAGGTATATGTGTTAAACAAGTCAATTAGTTTTTGTTCAATGTATTTGGAAAACATTGAGACAAGGTATAATAGGGTTGATAGAAACGATGAAAGAGCATCAATCATTCGTGCAAATCGGGATGTTTCTATTTTTAGACTTCAAGCTCGTCCATTTGGAAGATCTGTATTTCGACAACTTTCATGAGATGAAATTTAAAAGGTACACTGGTACATATTAAACAACTGTGACGAAGTTGAACCATTTATTCGATGCGTATTCTTCAAACCTAAACTGATATTTTGAAAAATCTATGAATATGTACGGTTTCCGAAATTGATTATCTTTATATAATAGGAAACATTTTGATATACTTCAAACGGAAAGATCAAACATAAATATATACACACGTCAAGAGAGACAATTTACAAAATGGTTCAAAACTCATGTAAAAAAGTGTTTTGCAATAATATTATATATATATATATATATATATAACCTATATTTATCCTAATCATATGAGTACGTCATAGGCTCGAGAACTACGCAGTGCTGGCAAAATTAGTGAGGATTTGTTTGCACTTTCACTAGGACCTGATAATCGAGCTCATTCTTATAGTGGATGTTGTGTGAACGGATTGTGCTTTCACACATTAGACCGTTCAAGTGCTCATATAACTAGCAGTTGTGGTGTTTAAGTTCCAGGGGAGCACGACACAGGTTCTATAACATTTTATGGATTGCTAAGTGAAGTTTTAACATGTACAAATGTAGGGCGAAATGAAGTTATTAAATTCAATTGTGAATGGATAGACACATCCTCCAATAGAGTTCATAATGACTTAGGATGCATTTCTATTAATCTATCACGTCTGTGGTATGTCAACAAACCCTTTATTCTTGCTAACCAAGCTCAACATGTGTTATACTTGGAAGACATTAAGTATGGTGATGAATGGCGAGTGGTTCAACCTTTGAAACCAAAAAGAGTTTGGGACATTCTAGAAGTGGATAGTGATGAAGAGAATGAAGAATATGATATAAATATTGAACTATTTGAGACAGAAGTGGTTGATATTACAGACGATGTCACGGTTTCGAGAAATGACGTACCACCTGAGTTTATTAATGTTGAAGTTATGGACCGAGCAATTGGTAATACTAGTTGTAGAGATGATGAGTTAATTGACGATGATGCTAATGATGATGATTATGATTCTAATGAGGAAGAAGTTGAAGACATAATAACATCAGAATCTGATTTTAGTGACTAGATTAAATGAGGTATTATTAGAGTTTATGGTTTAGGATTTCTTACATTACATGTATATAAAGTGAGTTAAACTTTTTTACACATACAGGCCTCCTCCTGGTCCATGTAAGACACGTAAGAGTTCAGTACCGATAGTTAGCACGCAGAATGATCATGAGGCTGGAGGTAGTCAGCCTGCTTCAGGTTCGTTACATCGTGTTTTATGCATGAACTTATCATAATTCCATAGTTTGTATCATTTTAGTGATTTTTTAACAGGTTCACGGGCACCAAAGTTTAGAGGGCCATCTAAGAGTCTAGCACTTAGTCAAGCGGTTCGGGACAATAGAGGGAAGCTACATATGGACATCCCCGACAAATTATGTGTTCCAATCGGCGCCAATGCCACGTATTTCATCAACGAAATTGGTGTTCTTTGTCGTACATACATTCCCATTCGATATATCGTGAAGTGGAAGTATGCGACTCAAGCAGACAAGGACAATATAGTTCATCAACTTTTGGTAAGTACTTTCAATGTAATATGAATCAATGTATTCTTAGTTTTGTAAAATATGAATTCAAGGTAATTTTGTGTACACTTATGTAGGATAACTTCATTTTTGACCCAACTCGAGAGGCGGTGAATGTGTACCTCAATCACAAAATGCCAAACGCATTGAACGAGTTTCGTGGAAAGTTGCATAGACATTATGAGGATAATATAGAAAAGACGGCATTCAAGTAGCCCAAGTAAAGAAGCACGCACAAGTGGAGAACTTAGATGATTGGATATTTTTATGTGATATGTGGGAGACTCCTAAGTTTAAGGTAAGCACATAAATATTAGCATTTTCATTATTATCGTTTATATCACAAAACATATATTGTAACCTTACTTTGATTGTGTTTTAGGCCACGTCTGAGGCTAATGTTGAAAATCGGGGGAAAATGAAATATAATCACAAAACGGGCTCGAGATCACATGTACGAGTCATGACGGATCATGAAAGTTAAGTTTTGTATTACTTAATAATTAAACATTGCTTAAATTATGTTATCTAATATAACTTGTATTGTTTTTATTTTAGCAAGCGGAAGATGAAGATCATGAAGAAGAGTTCAATAATATTGATCTCTTTCGAGTCACGCATACAAATGATAAGGGTGATTGGATCAATGATGCGGCAAAGGAAGATTATGTAAGTTTTACGAGACTTGTAGAATCTATTATAAAGTGTTCGTTTCATTGTTTAAAGAACGTGTTATGTAAATTGTAAAGAATGTGTGTGATTAGCTTTTAAAGTGTTGGTTGTATTCTAAAGTATTGTTTTTATTGTGCAGGGCATGATGTGTGATTTGCTTGTTGCTACTGAGGTGGAGGTGGACGGAGTTGTCCAACCTCGCCTAACTGAAGATGAGATCATTGAGAGAGTTCGAGGATATCGTTCGGGATATATAAAAGGTTTAGAGGCGGGACCTGCACATCATAGGGTGTCTTCTCATTCACGTGGGGGGCCGATCACGCGTTGTTGATGATCTGAGGGTCGATCAGCTCGTGTTAGAGAACAAAGAACTTACAAGCAAATACAACGAGATGAAAGATAATTATTTAGAGCTTAGACGTGATCTTTTAGAGATGATAAACAACTTTTCTACATTTACGCAGACTCCGCCTAGCTAGGATATTGTGATATGTTTTGGAGATTATGATTCAAAACACTTTTATATATTTGTTTTGTGCTTTAGAGATTATGTCTTAGTACTTTATAGATTATTTTATTATATATATTTTAATATTTTTCAATTGTGATGTCTTTAACTTTCATATGATTTTTTCTTATTGTATAAAGTGCAATGAATAGGAAAAATAGTAATTTTGTAACAAAAACATTTTGAATTTTGAACAGGGGCAATGCCGGCGAATTTCGCCGGCATAGATTACTAATGGGAGGCAAAGCCAGCGAATTTCGCTGGCCTTGCCTATGCCAGCGAAATTAATTTCGCTGGCATAGCCTTGATGGGCTGCCCCAATTATGGGGCTATGCCAGCGAAATCTTGTGTTTCGCTGGCATAGCCTATACCAGCGAAATACAAATTTCGCTGGTATAGGCTTCTTCGACGGGGTTTTTCCAGCAAAAAACCCCGGCGAATGTTTTTCGCCACTAAATCCTAAAGAGGTGAAATTCAGGGCAAAGGTGTAACGTCCCGTTATTTTGTGATAAAAAAAAATTTATTTATTTTATTTTATTTAAGTAATTAAAGTTTATTTATTAATTGTTAAATTAGAATTTAGTAGTTTATTTCATTTTAATTCTTTTTAATGGCTTTATTTATTTAAATACGTTTTAATGGTATTAATAATTATTAACGGGCCAATTAATAATTATTAATCACCATTGGGATAGTTTGAGATGTTCGGGATTCGTTTTAAGCCAAAAGTCTTAAAAAGGACAAAGTCGTAATTTCCAAAATTGCAAAATATCTAAACACTATTTGCTTCATCTTCTTTAAATGACCATTGACTCAAAAGTTGACCAAAACTTGCTCCATTCTTGCCTCCAAACCCGTGAGCTTCTAGAGAGGGAAAGGGAAAATCGGTTTTCGTTCGTTTCTTACCGGATCGACTCGAGCTTAGATAAATCGGAAAGCACTCGGGTCAAGGATCATTTCCCACCTACCTATCGTACATTTCTCTCGAGATCCTAGGAGTTCTCGGTAAGTGAATCTTCAAACCCTAACTCCAAATAGTGTTTTAATGGAGTTTTCATTGTTTTCTTTTGATTTCTTGCCGTGAAACTCGGTGTTTGTCAATTCGGGAGTAGTTTTAAGTGTTTTTGGAAACTATTCCATAACCCTAAAACCGAGTTTCAGTCGAAACCCTTTCCGTTTGAAATTTACCCTTTTGGGTTTGATTTTGGGTTAGAATTTAATGAATGAATGTTTATTTAAATTCAATTCGGGAAAGGGATTAATGTTCAAAAACCCTATTTATCGATACCCATTGAAATCGGGATTATCGAAGTTGATTAAAACCAACTCAAAACGTATTTAAATTGCCAAAAAGCCGAAAAACCAAACCCGAACCCCTTTGTTTAGGGAGGGCCGAGAGCCTCCAAGGGGAAGGATTGGTGGATTTTCCGTCTTTTTGCTTGTTTAGTCGTTGTTTAATCGTTAGTTGGTGATTTATTAATTTTCAGGATATTAATCCTTTTGTAAGTGTTTTTGAACCGCTTGTTTGATTGCTCTACCGGACTTAGGAGCAAGGTCATCTTTTAATTAAGGTGAGAATAGTTAGAATTTAAAGTAATTATAGAAATCGAATAAGTGTGAAGGTTTGTAGAGTTTGAAACTAAGATTAGAATCCGAATCTAAGATTAGAGGGTTGTGAGTTAGTGCCCTTAGGATTAAGAGTTAATCCTTTAAGGAGAACTTAGGAGTTCTCGATGAAAGCCTCGAATCTTAGAAGATTCTAAGTTAGATTCGTTTCTAAGCTTAGGTTGGATCATTGGAGGTTAGAAGATCCAAGCTTGTTCTTAGAATGGTTAATAGATTAATCGTTCGTGTTTTGATGCTACTTTTATTATTGATGCCGGAATTCGATCGATATATCACTCGTCTGGAAATCCTATCTATTTTACCTATGTCCTTTACTTTATGTCTTTACTTTACTCATTTACTTTATGCATATTTCGGTTGCTTTATCATTTACATTTACTTTATTTACTTTTGCAAGCATATGCATAACATCTCGCATTATTGAAAAGAAAAGAAAGTGAGAAAGAAAAACGAAAGTTTAATGGTGGAATACGAGAAAGTCCACACTACTTTCATGCATAAGTACTGGTGGGACATGATAATTGCCCACACTACTTTCATGCATAAGTACTGGTGGGACATGATAATTGCCCACACTACTTTCATACATAACTACTGGTGGAATACGATAATTGTCCACACTACTTCATACATAAGGATAAGGGTGGATAGTATGTAAAAATCTACATTACCTCCATTTCATGCATAAATGGTGAATGCGTATCCTACAGGATGTACTCATTACTTTTATGCATATGATAGACGAGAAAGAGAATCGAGATGTTATAATTATGCAAAGTTTATTTATTTACTTTTCTTACGCATGTTATGACAAGTTATTGGATGAACAATTAGACTAAGTGTGCTAGTTTGTATCATCAATTGGAGAATATGGAAGTAGAATTACCTAGAGTTTGGAGGACTTTAGGAGTGAATTGTGTCAGTTTAGTTGGACACAAATCGAAATGCGAGTTTGAGGTCTATCTTTACTTTTTATACTTATTATTCTCACTGGGCTTAGTTTGTTAGCTCATGATATTACAACCAATTTCAGGTAATACCCTGGCCAGAGGTCGAGGGAGAGGAGGTGGTGCTGCGTGATCGAGGGATGCTGACCTCGAGATGGACTTGTTTTTGTAAAGTATATGTAAATATTTTTGTGAATTTCCAATACTTTGATGTTGTATTTAGCTCATAAGAGCTTTTGATGTGGTTTTTATGATATGATTTATTTGAACTCCTGATTTGGACTTAAAGTCCATGTGAATTTATTAGAATGAAAAATTAGGATGTAAACAGGTTTTCGGCATGCCAACTTTCAAACAAAACCACGTAAAATTTTCTAAAAATAAAAGACTTCCGCTGTTTTCTCTGAATTTAATTTATTTAAAAGTGATGGGTCGTCACAAAAGGCGGCGAAAAATTTCTCCGCCTTTGCTCAATTTTTTTGTGGTGATGGTTCTCAAGGAATTTGAGATGATAACCATATTAATCCACGAACTTATGGGATAAGTAAAATCGAATATCTTTGATTTATCAAAGATAACTAAACTTAAATATCACTAAAGCCTGAACATTCAGATGTTAGAACTTAAGTGATAAATAAACATACAATCAATTTCTTACATTCCAAATATTCAGTTATTTAAAGGATGTTTTAAAAGGATACTAACTGATATGGAATAAACAAAACAGAAATTGAAATGCAATAATTAATGATAATTGAATTCATAAATTATTAAAGATAATTTCAGTAAATCAGTGATACTGAAAGCTTTAAACCTTACTTAAGATAGAAAAGAATTACAATGATTTTATTTCACAATATAAACAAGTAGTTATTTAAAAGTTTAAAAGGTTAAACCTACTTGTAGAACTTTATTTGAGTGGGAGCGTCATAGTGTGTGACGACCCGACACTTTTTAAATAATTTAAATTAGAAAACACAGAGGAAGTCTTGATATTTTAAGAAAATTGGCGTGATTATGTTTGAAAATTGGCTAGCCAAAACCTGTTTACATCTTAATTTCAAAATCTAAAGAAAACACAAGGAACTTCAAGTTCCTAATCAGGAGTTCAAAAGACTTATAATCATAAAAGTAAAGACAATGATCTCTTATGAGCCATTTACAAATATACAAATCCCAAAATGTATAAAATTCACAAAAACTAAGTCCATGGACTTTTACTAACACCTAGTCCATCTTGAGGTCATGATCCTACAATCATACAGCACCAGCTCCTCTCCCACGACCTATAGCACGAGCATTACCTGAAATTGGTTGTAATATCATGAGCTAACAACAAAGCCCAGTGAGAATAGACAGAATAAAAAGTAAAGTTATACCCCCAAACCCGTATTCGGATTTGTGTCCAAGTAACTCTTACAACTTTCTCACTAAACTTACAAAACTGGAGAATAATAACTCCCAAAGTTTAAAGTAAAGTGATCAAACTCAAATTTCTCCTTAAAAACCTTCATCGATGTATAAGGTTATAATCTTTTGACCATAAAAACTTATATCATCTTCTCTTGATATAAACATATTTAATTAAAAACAGTTTTGTGATGAATGACAATAATAATAGCTCCCGCAGGCTATGTGTAAGCTCTCGGGGCTTTGTGATAGCTCCTGCAAGCTATGTATAAGCTCCCGCAGGCCGTGCAATAGCTCCCGCAGGCTATGTGGTAGCTCCCGCAGGCTACGTGAAAGCTCTCAGGCTATGTAGTATGAATTTGAAAATCTTGTGATTTCAAGTAAAATAAAAGTAAAGTGCATAAAGTGACGTTCATAAAGTAACGTTCATAAAGTGAATTGCATAAAGTAAAGTGCATTGAATAAAGTAAAGTGCATAAAGTAAAGTGCATAAAGTAAAGTACATAAAGTAAAATACATAAAATAAAATGCATAAAGTAAATAAACAGAAATTTCGGATTTACAATAAGTAAACCGAACTCCCGATAATTTAAATAAAGTAGATCTTATCTTAAATAAGTAATCTACACTTCCAAGGATTCTAAACTTCCAAACAAAATCCAAAGTTCTATTTTCGAGTTTCTTTAACCATTCCATCTAAAAGTTTGGATCCTTTAACTTCCAATGATCCATTTTTAATGTCTGATAAGATTCTAGCTTAGAACTCCCTACAGTTCAATGTTTCCCTCGAGAAACTCCAAAGTTTTCACTCAAAGAACTAGTTCCTAATCCTAAGGGCACTAGCTCACATTCTTTTACTCTTAGATTCGAATCTAAACTCAATTTCCAATCTTACAAACCGTTCAACTTATTCAGTTTCTAAAGTTACTTTAAATCCTATTTATTCTCACCTTTGAAGATGTAACTTCGCTCCAAACCTCCGGAAGAGCGATCAAGGAAGGAAAATCAATAAACACCTACAATTAATTACATCTAACAATTAATAAATAAACATACATAAATCGATTGACAATTAAAGGCATAAAACAACAAAAAACTCTGAATATACCAAAGGATGCTCTCGGCCATGATAGGGAAAATAGGCCTCGAGTTTGGTTTTCCGGCTTTTAGGCAATTTAGAGGTGTTTTAGATTGAATTCAAGTACTTTGGAAAATCCGGTTTTCAATGGGTAACGATAAACCGGGTTTTTAGACAAAATGCAATTTCCCGAATTGAATTACAATAAACAATATATCATCAATACATAACCCATAATCAAATCCCACAAGGTAAAATTCAAACGGAAAGGGTTTCGACTAAAACTCGGGTTTAGGGTTAGGGGAAAGTCAAGTAATAGTTACCCAATAAGTTTTCCATCAACATTCAACAACAAAATTGGAAGGGGATGAGAGTTTTGGCCAAGAACTCAAAAACTTGAATCAATTTCCATGGAAATACTATGAGAATTCGAAATCTAGGTCTTACCTTAGAGAGTTGGAAACGTTCCAAGAGTGGAATGGGTAGAAAGGTCTCGGCGAGAGCTTTCCAACACATCCGAAATCAGGCAAAACGGCAAAAAAACGAAGCCGGGGCGACACTTTTTTCCCCTTCTCTTTTCTTCCTCTTGTTGCTCGGTTTTGGAGAGGAAAAATGAGATGTTTTTGGTCAAATGCTTGGTCTATGGTATTTTAAAGAAGAAAATGGAATAGTGTTTAGATATTTAGAAATTTTGGAAATGACGGTTGCGTCCTTTTATCGAAACCCGAAGTTCTTAAACTATCCCAATGGTGATTAATAATTATTAATTGGCTCATTAATAATTATTAATACCATTTAAATGAAATTAAACTAAAAAGGTAATTTTAAAAGATTTAAACCGAAATAAACTAATAATTTATAAATTACCGATTCTAAAATAGACTTTAAATGCTTAAATCAAAAATTAAAAAAAATTAAAACAAATTTCATCACAAAATAACGGGACGTTACATAGTGCGAACCAAAAGGACTTTTAGAAGTCCAAATAAAACTCATTGACTTCAAAATTAATGAATAAAGTTCAAAATAAGTGAAATAAAAATTACTTGAATTTTCAATAATTGAGTTGAAAAGGGTCACTTATACTTATACATTATTTTTGGAAATAATAACAAGTATAAAATTGTAATCATTAAACTAATGAAAGTAATGGAGAATTACTTTGTAGTGGGAGATTAAGAATTTCGGGAATCCTAGAACCAATGTGACTAAAATAATAATTGCAAATAGTATGTTAGTGCACATATATAAAATAGAAGATTTTATGAGTTGTACGGGATCAAATTCGAACATGGATTTACTTCCATATAAGAATTAGACAAAAGACCTTTGCGAATTAAACATTAAATGAATTAAGTATAAGTAAAATGAGATTTTACTAACTAAACTCTAAATTCGCGTGATTACTAAGTTGTTAGTAAATGAAAGGTGGTTGAACATGATGGTTTCAAATCAATAGTTAGTAGAGTTTATTTTATGGCGATAAAATATGGAATCTATTACACTTAATGAAACTAACATCAGACAAAAGAAATACATACTAAGTAGATGAAAACGTTACTGATAAAGTATTAAAATGACTACCATGGCTATATACGTAGTTGATAGTCATCCAGTTTGACTGGAATTACAAGTTAAATCTCCAAAGATCTAGGTCAAGTAGGAGATTGTTAGGAATGGTGTCCTATAACTTGTAATTATTTAATTATAATAATTTATTTAGAATAAATTAAATAAATAAACATAAGTTCTTTATATTATCTAGATTGATTCAATTGAAGATATCAGGAATATATTAATATCAAACATTCATATAGTAAACTCTAAATTACTCTTATGAAATCACGACTTAGTATGTGAGTCATACGAGAGGATTAAAGTCGAGATGAGTAACTTAAAAGTGTCTACAGTAAATGGATAACGTTTGGGAACCTTATCCTGGTAACACTGTTGATAGCTTCGCATTTTGTTTAATAGACAAATGATCTAATCCTGATCATTCATGTGTGTTACGACCCGACACTTTTAAATAATTTAAATTATAAAACACAGCGGAAGTCTTTATATTTTAAGAAAATTGGCGTGGTTATGTTTGAAAATTGGCTAGCCAAAACCTGTTTACATCTTAATTTCAAAATCTAAAGAAAACACAAGGAACTTCAAGTTCCTAATCAGGAGTTCAAACGACTTATAATCATAAAAGTAAAGACAATAAGCTCTTATGAGCCATTTACAAATATACAAATCCAAAATATATGTAAAATTCACAAAAACATAGTCCATGGACTTTACATAAACATAGTCCATCTCGAGGTCATCATCCTTCGATCATGCAACACAACCTTCTCTCCGACGACCTCTAGCCATAGCATTACTTGAAATTTTCTAATATCATGAGCTAACAACTTAAGCCCAGTGAGAATAATAAGAATAAAAAGTAAAGTTAGACCTCAAACCCGTATTCCAATTTGTGTCCAATTTGTCTTACATATTTCTTCCTAAAGTTCTCTAAACTCTAGGTGATTCCATTCTATAATCTCCAAAGGATGATAATACTAACCCACGTAGTCTAGTTCTCATCCAATAACTTGTTACAACATATATAAGAAATTTAAATAAACTTTACATAAACATAACATCTCAATTCTCCTTGTTGTCTTACTTTCCAGAATGAAATATACAGTTCTTTCTCCATGATATAATTCCATTGATAATATGCATGAAGGTAATGAAGACATCCTGTAGGATTCACATTCACCTTTTATGCATGAAGGTAATGGAGACTCCCTTCGGATCAACATTCACCTTTTATGCATGAAGGTAATGGGGACTCCCGTTGGATCCACATTCACCTTTTGTGTTTCTCACTTTCCTTTCCTTTCATTTCAATGATGTAAGATGATATGCATATACTTGCAAAAATAAATAAAAGTAAATGTGAATGTTAAAGTAGCCGAATAAGCATAAAGTAAAAGGACATAAAGTAAAGTGCATAATGTAAATGGATCAAAGATGTCCTTATGCATAAAGTAAATAAATAAGAATTTTGGAAGAACAATAAGTAAATCGAACCAACGATACTTTAATAAAAGTAAGATCTTAACTTAAACAAATAAGTCTCCACTTCCAAAGATTCTAAACTTTTCAAATAAAATCCAAAGTTCTATTTTCGAATTTCTTTAACCATTCTATCTAAAAGTTTGGATCCTTTAACTTCCAATAATCCATTAATAATCTCCGGAACGATTCTAACTTAGAACTTTCTAAGGTTCAATGTTTTTCTCTAGAAACTCTTAAGTTCTTGCTCAAAGAACTAGCTCCTAATCCTAAGGTCACTAGCTCACTTTCCTATATCTTAGATTCGAATCTTAATCTTAGTTTCCAATCCTACGAATCATTATACTTATTCGCTTTCTAAAGTTACTTTAAATCCTAACTATTCTCACCTTAGACGATGTGGTTTCGCTCCAAACCTCTAGAAGAGCGATCAAGCAAGGAAATCAATAAACACCTACAAATAATTACATCTAACAATTAATAAATAAACATACATCAATCGATTGACAACTAAAGGCATAAAACGACGAAAAACCCCGAATATCCCAAAGGGTGCTCTCAACCATGATAGGGAAAATAGGCCTCGAGTTTGGTTTTTCGGCTTTTAGAAAAGTACTAAAACAGCGAAATAGTACTAAAACATAACATAGTAAATAGTAAAGTAAGTAACAAAGTAAATTTCTATCATTTACGTCATGCCACACGTTATTTCACATTGTGACCACATTGTCACATTTCATAATTTAACCGCGACCACTTGTCACCATTCACATTCACATCGTGACCTCACTGTCATCAAACATGAACCATTCCGTGACCTCACTGTCACCAAACATAAATCATACCGCGACCTCACAGTCACCATGACCTCATTGTCACCATACACAAACCATACTGTGACCTCACAGTCACCAATCACAAACCATACTGTGACCTCACTGTCACCGTGACCTCATAGTCACCAATCACAAACCATACCGTGACCTCACGGTCACCGTGACGTCACAGTCACCAATCACAAACCATACCGTGACCTCACGGTCACCGTGACGTCACAGTCACCAATCACAAACCATACCATGACCTCACAGTCACCAATCACAAACCATACTGTGACCTCATTGTCACCGTGACCTCACAGTCACAAACTATACCGTGACCTCACTGTCACCAATCAAAAACCATGCGTATCATAACGCCACACGTACTACTCCCTTTTAATAGTACTAAATAGCGAATCTCATCACTAATAATATCATACTAACTCAATTATACACAAGAATCATTCCAAAGTCTCTTTTAACTACCTTATAACCACTCGAAATCAACAGAGTAATTTAATACTCATCTCCAACCTCTGGAACCTAATTCTACTTGAGAATACAACTTAATCCACCAATGATATCTCACTTTTAACACCACCAAAACTCAACTAATTTTCCTTATACACTTTCCTTAACTCCCAATTATATACATTCTTCGAAAAGTCCTAATATCTAATAACCCTTTTAACCTCGATCGAACATAAACGTCAAGCAATTCGAAAACATAAAAGTAATCACAACCATTTTAAACTCACCTTATAATCAAAGTCAACTCCGAATCACCGGTTGACCAAAAAAATCACGATCGATGCACGAAACCTATAATTAAAATACACCTAAAGTATATAAATCAACCGAATCGAATAACAATCGTCACGATACTAAAATTAAAGACAAAACAACCCGGAAATGCCCCCAAGAGGCCCACGGCTCAAAGGGATTTCAAGGTGAAGTTGGTTTTCCGTATTTTTAAGCACTTTAAAATGGTTTCGAGTTGGTTTTGGGCACTTTGGAGGTTGGTAATATCAATGGGTAAACATGATTTAGGGTTTAGGTCAAAAGTTCAATCCCGAACAATTTAGTAAAATCATAAAACATATCAAATTCAAAACCCAAATCATCATGAAAAATGAGAATAACTCAAAGAAATGGCTTTTTGCTCAAACCTGATTCTAGGGTTTAGGGAAAGTTCTAAATATGCATAAAACAACTCCCACAATCTAAATCTCCGAGTTCCCGAGCAAGAAATAGAAGATTGAAACCAAAATCACCATTAAAACACTATTTGAAGCTTTACGTTTTTAACTTAAACATGCCTTAAAGCCTTGCGAGAATGGATTGAAAGTTCGATTGGTAGGTTGGAAATGATACTCGGGCCCGTGGCTATCCAATGCAACCGAAATTATCACGATCCGCCAAGAATCGAAGAAAAACCAAAAATGGGGAAAGGGAGGGAGACTCTCGGCCAAGAGGAAGAACAAGAGAGAAAAATGTTGAGTTTTGTCTAATTTTGCTTTATTTAAAGATGAATGAATAGTGTTTTAGATTTTTAAGAATTTCAGAAATGACGCCTACGTCCTTTTCTTGCCTTAAGCTTTTAAAACGAAACCCGAACCACTTAAACTAGCCCAATGGTGATTAATAATTATTAATTGGCCTATTAATAATTATTAATACCATTGAAACTAATTTAAGCTAAATAAACAGTTAAAAAGGTTCCCGAACGAAATTAACTATTTACTTCTAAATAACAAATTCTAAAATTATCTTTAACACTTTAATTCAATAAATAAATAAATAAAATAAAATTTCACCTCAAAATAACGGGACGTTATAAGGGCGATCTGAAAGAACGCTAAATAGACTCCTGTTTTGGGAACATGGCTAGATAAGTAGCTGGGAACTCATTTTCACGAGATGGAATTCATAACTTTCCTATAAACTAATAATATCAGTGCGATACCTAAAAATTTTAGGAACTTTAGGAAACTCCCTTGATGTACTGATTTGAGACATGAACAAGTGGCGCCACGACTTCTATTTATTACAGAAGTATATTATCTCTAGTTCGACTAAAGATAATGTTCATTGGAGAATCAACGAGAACACAAGGATAAAGCGGTAATTACAGGAGCAAAACGATAAATTTATCCACCTGTAATTATGAGGGTTCCACGTGAAGGATATATCACAGATATAAATAAAAGATAAACTAAATGGACATAACTCATCTATAGTGAGGGGAGTTCAGCTATGAATCTATAGTGGAATTATTCATAGTTAAATAATAAGTAATTAGCTTATTATGAGTTAATCACTTAATTGACTAATTATTAAGCCCATGATCTATAGGTCCATTGGGTCCCTATGTTAGCCCAAATATCGTTGTAGCAAAACTAAGTTATTAATTTAACTTAGGAAGAACAAATAATTTAAGTAATTGATTCTACTTAAAATTAGGCAATATTAATTATTTGAATAATGAGATTATTTAAATTAAAATTAATATTAATATTGATACAAAATTAATTATTTAAATAAAGAGTTTATTTAAATGGAAATTAATATAACATATTAGTTATAATATTATAAGGCAAAATTAATTGTTTAAATAAATAAATTATTTAAACAGGAATTCATGTTAATATTTCTAATATTTAAATAATGAGTTTATGTAAATGAAAATTAATAATTTGTATTATTAATTAAATAATGAGTTTATTTAATTTAATAAGAAATATTAGAGAGAATTAAATTCAATTGGTTTAAGAAACAAATTGGTTTTGGCCCAAAATAATTAATTAATTGAATAAGATTCAATGGTAATTAATATATTAATTTTTGGCTAATTATATTTTATTAGAAATTATTATTTGAAATTTTCTAATTATATATATATATATATATATATATATATATATATATATATATCTATATATATACAATTATTAATTAAAGAAAGTAAAAATAATAATAAAGAAATAATACATATATATAATACATGTCAATTTGCTTCCTCGTCATGCGTGCGTTGAATGCTACGAGAATGTGATTTGTATATATATTTTTTTAATTATTTTATTATTTATCTTTTCTTTATTTAATAATTAGGAGATAAGCATATCTATATAGATTAGATATCATATTTTCCTATAAATATGACCATTGGGATTCATGTTTTTCCAATTCAATTCCCACAAATCAGTTTTGCTTTCGATCGGGATATAGCATAGAAGATCTGGTGTTGCTGAGGATTTGATGTTGTAAAGAAACCTGCAACCAATTCTCCATATTTTACTCAATGTAAGTTCCGGTTTGATTTTATTTTCGAAAATTAAGCATGAATTTACATGTTTTATCACAAATTGCATGATGTTAAAAGATCCGTTATTAAATGTTAATAAGTTTACTAAATAAATTTCCGCTAATTTAGTAAATCATCCCTTCAGATTGGTCCCGATCCTCGTTTGAGATTTTTTTCGCATGAAGATTCCCAAAGAAGAGTTTCCTCCATTTGGATATTTAGGATGGACCACATCATGAGGACAGCTTTGACGTTCGACATTTTTGTCCAAAGAGGAATCGCAAAAAAGAGTTTCCTCCATTTGAAACTTTAAGATGGACCAAATCACGAGGACAAGTTTGAAAAGATTAGTTCCGATCCTCATTTGACATTTTGGTCCAAAGAGGAATCGCGAAGAAGAGTTTCCTTCATTTGAAATTTTAGGATGGACCAAATCATGAGGACAACTTTAACAAGATTTATTCCGATCCTCGTTTGATATTTTGGTCCAATGAGGATTTCCAAAGAAGAGTTTAATTCAATTGGAACTTTAGTATGAACGAAATCATGAGGACAACTTAGACGTTCGACATTTTTTTCCAAAGAGGATTCCCAAAGAAGAGTTTCCTCCATTTAGATCTTTAGGATAGACCAAATCATGAGGACAACATTAACAAGACTGGTTCCGATCCTGGTTTTACATTTTTGTCCAAAGAGGACTTCCAAAGAAGAGTTTCCACCATTTGGAAATTTAGGATGGACCAAATCCTTAGAACAAGATTGACGTTCGACATTTTGGTCCAGAGAGGATTTCCAAAGAAGAGTTTCCTCTATTTGGAACTTTAGGATGAACCAAATCATTAGGACAACTTTGATCCTCGTTTGACATTTTGGTCCAAAGAGGATTACCAAAAATATTTTCCTAAATTTAGATCTTTTGGATGAACCAAATCATGAGGACATGCTTGACGTTCGACATTATGGTCCAAAGAAGATTACCAAATAAGAGTTTCCTCCATTTAGATCTTTAGGATGGACCAAATCATGAGGACAACTTTAAAAAGATTGGTTCCGTTCCTTGTTTGACATTTTGGTCCAAAGAGGATATCCAAAGAAGAGTTTCCTTCATTTGGTACTTTAGGATGGACAAAATCATTAGGACAAGTTTGAAGTTTGACATTTTGGTCCAAAGAGGATTCGCAAAGAAGAGTTTCCTCCATTTGGAATTTTAGGGAGGACCAAATCATTATGACAACTTTGACGTTCCACATCTGGGTCCAAAGAGGATTCGCAAAGAAGAGTTTCCTCCATTTGGATATTTAGGATGGACCAAATCATGAGGACAAGTTGGACAAGATTGGTTCAGATCCTCGTTTCACATTTTGGTCCAAAGAGGATTCTTAAATAAGAGTTTCCTCTATTTGAATGTTTTGAATGTACCAAATCATGAGGACAACTTTGACGTTTGACATTTTGGTCCAAAGAAGATTTAAAAACAAGAGTATACTCCACTTGGAACATTAGGATGGACCAAATCATGAGGACAACTATGAAAAGATTGGTTCCGATCCTCGTTTGATATTTTGGTAGAAAGAGGATTCCCAAAGAAGAGTTTACTAAATTTGGATCTTTAGGTTGGACCAAATCATGAGGAAAACTTTGGCGTTCGTCATTTTGGTTCAAAGAGGATTCGCAAAGAAAAGTTTCCTCCATTTGGAACTTTAGGATGGACCAAATCATGAGTACAACTTTGACAAGATTGGTTCCGATCTTTGTGTGACATTTTGGTCCAAAGAGGATTCACAAAGAAGAGATTTCTACAATTGTAACTTTAGAATGGATCAAATCATGAGGGCAACTTTGACGTTCAACATTATGATCGAAAGAGGATTCCCAAAGAAGATTTTCTTCCATTTGGAACTTTAGAATGGACCAAATAATAAGGACATCTGTGACGTTTGATATTTCAGTCCTTAGAGAATTCCCAAAAAAGGGAATCCTCTTTCGACCATGATGTCAAACGAGGACGGAACCTATATTGGGAAAGTTGTCCTCATGATTGGGTCCATCCTAAAGTTCCAAATGGAGGAAACTCTTCTTTGGAAATCCTCTTTGGACCAAAATGTCAAACGAGGATCGAAACAAATCTTGTTAAAGGTTTTTTCATGATTTGGTCCATCCTAAAGATCAAAATGGAGGAAACTCTTCTTTGGGAATCCTCTATGGACCAAAATATCGAACGTCAAAGATGTTCTCATGATTTGGTCTGTTCTAAAGTTCCAAATGGAGGAAATTCTTCTTTGGAAATCCTCTATGATCCAAAATGTCAAACAAGGATCGGAACCTATCTTGTCAAAGTTATCCTCATGATTTCATCCATCCTAAAGTTCCGAATGGACGATACTCTTCTTTGGAAATCCTCTTTGGACAAAAGTGTCAAACGAGGATAGAAACCAATCTTGTCAAAGTTTTTCTCATGATTTGGCCTATCCTAAAGTTCCAAATGGAGGAAAAGTTTCTTTGGGAATCCTCTTTGGACCAAAATGTCAAACGAGGATCAGAACCAATCTTGTTAAAGTTGGACTCAAAGAATCCTCTTTAGACAAGATTGATTCCGATCATCGTTTGACATTTTGGTCCAAAGAGGATTCCCAAAGATCATTTCTTCTATTTGGAACTTTAGGATGGACCAAATCATTAGGACAAATTTGAAAAGATTGGTTCAGATCCTCACTGGGCATTTTGGTCCAATGAGGATTCCCAAAGAACAGTATCCTCCATTTGGAACATTATGATAGACCAAACCATTAGGACAACTTTAACAAGATTTTTTTCGATCCTCGTTCGACATTTATGTCAAAAGAGGATTCCCAAACAAGAGTTTCCTCCATTTGGAACTTTTGAATGGACCAAATCATGAGGACAACTTTAAAAAGATTGGTTCCGATCCTCATTTGACATTTTGGTCAAAAAAAGGATTCCCAAAGAAGAGTTTCCTCCTTTTTGATCTTTATGATGAACCAAATCATGAGGAAAACTTAGAAAAGATTGGTTCCGATTCTCATTTGCATTCTTGTCGAAAGAGGATTACCAAAGAAGAGTTTCCACCCGTTGGATCTTTAGGATAGAACAAATCAATAGGACAAGTTTAAAAAGTTTGGTTTCGATCCTCGTTTGAGATTTTGGTTCAAAGAGGATTTCCAAATAAGAGTTTCCTCCATTTGGAACATTAGGATGGACCAAATCATCAGGACAACTTTGAGAAGATTGGTTCAGATCCTCGTTTGATATTTTGGTCCAAAAAGGATTCCCGAAGAATAGTTTCCCCATTTGAAACTTGAGGATGGACCAAATCATGAGGACAACTTTCCCAAGATTGGTTCTGATTCTCGTTTGACATCTTGGTCCAAAGAGGATTCCCAATGATCGTTTCCTCCATTTGGAACTTTAGGATGGACGAAATCATGAGGACAGCTTTGAAAAGATTTGTTCCGATCCTTGTTTGACATTTTTGTCAAAAGAGGATGGACCAAATCATTAATTAGGACAAATTTTAAAAGTTTGGTTCCGATCCTCGTTTGACATTTTGGTCAAAATCGGATTCTCAAAGAAGTGTTTCCTCCATATGGATCTTTAGGATGGACCAAATCATGAGGACAAGTTTTAAAAGATTGGTTCAGTTCCTCGTTTGACATTTGGTCCAAAAAGGACTCCCGAAGAAGACTTTCCTCCATTTCTATCTTTAGAATGGAACAAATTATGAGGACAACTTTAAAGTTCGACATTTTGGTCCAAAGACGATTCCTAAAGAAGAGTTTCCTCCATTAGGATCTTTAGGATTGACCAAATCACGAGGACAAGTTTAAAAAGATTGGTTCAAATCCTCGTTTGACATTTTTGTCCAAAGAAGATTCCCAAAGAAGAGTTTCATCCATTTGGATCTTTAGGATGGGCCAAATCATGAGACAACTTTGACGTTCAACATTTTGATCCAAACAGGATTCGCGGAGAAGAGTTTCCTCCATTTGGAACTTTAGGATGAACCAAATAATAAGGACAACTTTGATGTTAGACATTTTGGTCCAAAGAGGATTCCTAATGAAGAGATTCCTCCATTTAGAACATTAGGATGGACCAAATCACGAGGACAAGTTTGAAAAGATTGGTTCCGATCTTTATTTAACATTTTGATTCAAAGAGGATTCCCAAAGAAGTGTTTCCTCTATTTGGATATTAAGGATTGATCAAATCATGAGAATAAATTTGACGTTCGACATTTTGGTCCAAAGGGCATATCCAAAGAAGAGTTTCCTGCATTTGGAACTTTAGGATGAACCAAATCATGACGACAACTTTGACATTTGACATTTTAGTCCTAAGAGTATTACCAAAAAGAGTTTCCTCCATTTGGAACTTTAGGATAGACCAAATCAATAGGATAACTTTGACAGGATTGGTTCCGATCCTCGTTTGACATTTTCGTCCAACGAGAATTCGCAAAGAAGAGTTTCCTCAATTTCAAACATAAGAATGGACGAAATCATAAGAACGACTTCGATGTTCGACATTTTGATCGAACGAGGATTCCCAAAGAAGATTTTCTTCCATTTGGAACTTTAGGAAGGACCAAATCATGAAGGCAGTTTTGAAAAGATTGGTTCCAATCCTTGTTTGACATTTTGGTCCAAAGAGGATTCTCAAAGAAGAGTTTCCTACATTTGGATCTTTAGGATGGACAAAATCATGAGGACACTTTGACAAGATTGGTTCCGTTCCTCGTTTGACATTTTTGTCCAAAGAGTATACGCAAAGAATAATTTCCGCCATTTGGAACATTAGGATGGATCAAATCATGAGGACAACTTAGAAAAGATTAGTTTTTTAAACATGCTTTTCAATTACAAACAAGTTTTTGGAATGGTTCAGATGCTCTTTTGACATTTTGATCTAAAGAGGATTACCAAAGAAGAGTTTCGTCCATTTGGATCTTTAGGATGAAGCAAGTCATGAGGACAACTTTGACGTTCGACATTTTGGTCCTAAGAGTATTCTCAAAGAAGAGTTTCCTTCATCTGGAACTTTATGATGGAACAAATCATTAGGAAAACTTTGAAAAGATTGGTTCTGATTCTCGTTCGACATTTTGGTCCAAAAAGGATTCCCAAAGAAGAGTTTCCTCCATTTGGAACTTAAGGATGGACCAAATTATGAGGGCAACTTTGACGTTCAACATTTTTGTCCAAAGGGGATTCGCGAAGAAGAGTTTCCTCCATTTGGATTTATAGGATAGATAATATCATAGAACAACTTTTAAAAGATTGGATTTTTAAACAAACAAGTTTTATGATTAGTTTGATCCTTGATCGACATTTTGGTCCAAAGAGGATTACCAAAGAAGAGTTTCCTCCATTTGAATCTTTAGGATGAAGCAAGTCTTGAGTCCAACTTTGACGTTTGACATTTTGGTCCAAAGAGGATTCTCAAAGATGAGTTTCCTTTATTTGGAACTTTAGGATGGAACAAATCATTAGGACAACTTTGAAAAGATTGGTTCCGATCCTCGTTAGACATTTTGTTCCAAAGAGGATTCCCAAAGAAGAGTTTCCTCCATTTGGAACTTAAGGATGGACCAAATAATGAGGGCAACTTTGACGTTCATCATTTTTGTCTAAAAGGGATACGCAAGGAAGAGTTTGCTCCATTTGGAACTTTAGGATGGACCAAATCATGAGGACAACTTTGACAAGATTTGTTCCGATCCTCGTTTGACATTTTGGTCCAAAGAGGACTCCCAAAGATCGTTTCATCCATTTGGAACTTTAGGATGGACCAAATCATGAGGACAAATTTTAAAAGATTTGTTCCGATCCTCGTTTGATATTTTTGTCCAAAAAGGATTCCCAAAGAAGAGTTTCCTCGATTTGGAACTTTAGAATGGACCAAATCATGAGGAAAACTTTGAAAAGATTGGTTTTTTAAACATGCTTTTCAATTACAAACAAGTTTTTGGATTGGTTCGATCCTTGATTGATATTTTGGTCCAAAGAGGATTACCAAATAATAGTTTCCTCCATTTGGATCTTTAGGATGAAGCAAGTCATGAGGACAACTTTGACGTTCGACATTTTGGTCCTAAGAGGATTCTCAAAGAAGAGTTTCCTTCATTTGAAACTTTAGGATGGAACTAATCATTAGGACAACTTTGAAAAGATTGGTTCCGATTCTCGTTTGACATTTTGGTCACAAAAGGATTCCCAAAGAAGAGTTTCCTACATTTGGAACTTAATGATGGACCAAATCACGAGGGCAACTTTGACGTTCAACATTTTTGTCCAAAGGGGATTCGCGAAGAAGAGTTTCCTCCATTTGATCTTTAGGATGGATAATATCATGGAAAAACTTTGAAAAGATTGGATTTTTAAACAAACAAGTTTTTTGATTAGTTTGATCCTTGATCGACATTTTGGTCCAAAGAGGATTACCAAATAAGAGTTTCCTTCATTTGAATCTTTAGGATGAAGCAGGTCATGAGTCTAACTTTGACGTTCGAAATTTTGGTCGAAAGACAATTCTCAAAGAAGAGTTTCCTTTATTTGGAACTATAGGATGGAACAAATCATTAGGATAACTTTGAAAAGATTAGTTCTGATCCTCGTTGGATATTTTTGTCCAAAGAGCATTCCCAAAGAAGAGTTTCCTCCATTTGGATCTTAAGGATGGACCAAATCAAGAGGGCAATTTTGACGTTCAACATTTTGTCTAAAAGGGATTCGCGAAGAAGAGTTTCCTCAATTTGGAACTTTAGGATGGACAAAATCATGAGGACAACTTTGACAAGATTTGTTCTGATCCTCGTTTGACATTTTCGTCCAAAGATGACTCCCAAAGATCGTTTCTTCCATTTGGAACTTTAGGATGGACCAAATCATGAGGACAAATTTTAGAAGATTGGTTCTGATCCTCGTTTGATATTTTGGTCCAAAAAGGATTCCCAAATAAGAGTTTCCTCAATTTGGAACTTTAGGATGGACCAAATTATGAGGACAACTTTGAAAAGATTGGTTTTTTAAACATGCTTTTCAATTACAAACAACTTTTTGGATTGGTTCAATCCTTATACAATATTTTTGTCCAAAGAGGATTACCATATAGTGTTTCCTCCATTTGGATCTTAAAGATGAACCAAATCAAGAGGGCAATTTTGACATTCAACATTTTGTCAAAAAGGGATTCGCGAAGAAGAGTTTCCTCAATTTGGAACTTTAGGATGGACCAAATCATGAGGACAACTTTGACGTTCGACATTTTAGTTTAGGGTTTTTTAGGGTTTTTAGGGTTTAGGGTTTAGGGTTTAGGGTTTAGGGTTTAGGGTTTCCTCCATTTGGAACTTTCGGACGGAACAAATCATGAGGACAACTTTGAAAAGATTGGTTCAATCCTCGTTTGACATGTTGTGATAAGAATCAAGAAGCCTTAATGCTGATCATTGCCTTTCCAAGTTCATGACAAGCTCAAGCTACAAGCTAAGTTCAATAAATGCAACATCAAAGTTCAAGCTTACATCAAAGTTCAAGCCTAGTTCATTAAATGCAAGTCAAGTTCAAGCCTAGTTCATTAAAAGCAAGCCAAGTTGAAACTCAAGTTCATTTAATGCAACCGAAGCTCATTTAATGGAATTCAAGCTTTTTCAATGCAACTCAGCTTTCATCATAATTACAAGACACTTACTTAAAGAGAACTTTGGTGTATTAATTATTCTAGCATTTAGAGTGATAATAAGTTACAAAATATGGTAGGTTACACTTTTTGGAAAGCCATGTAGGTTACACTTTTATTTTCACTATCAATTGTCATTAATTGTGTAAGTTACATGTCCCGAACTTTAATGGCTTGTATATTTCGTTTTTTTGATGGTTTTTTAAAGGCTATATAATGCCTTTCTTTCCATTGTAATAATCAGATTATGATTGAGTTAAAAAATCCAAAGTCTCATTGAGAGCTTTTTTTCTTTGAATTGTTGTGAGTTGTTCAACTTTTCATCTTGTCATTCCTTGTGTTTAGGGTGGCTGTAGAATCGAGCCATTAGGATTGATCATTCTAATTTGGTGGATTGATTCGAATCTAAAACAAGAAATCCAATTCTTGTCTTTAGATCATTGATCATAAGGATAATCATTTTCTAGCCTTTTTCCTTGGGTTGTTTCAAATGGCATATGTGGGTTCTTTGGTTGTGATCTTTTTGGGTCCTTAGTTAAGTTTAAGGGTTCTTAAAGCATTTCGAAAGGGTTTTCGTATCATTTGGTATCAGAGCATAGGTTTCATCTTGTGGCCTACTCTATAATTGATTCTATCTTACTTTTATGCATTTTTTTTTCAATTCTACACATTCTGTCCATCCCATTCATTTCTGCCATTTCATCCTTTTTGATTCACCTTTTGAATCTGATTTCATCTCCATCTTAAAGATCACGTTTAGATCTTGAAAATCAAAAAAAAAAAAAAAAAAGAGAAGAAGAGTGCATTTCTATCCAAGAGCACCAAATCTGTTCATCTTGCAAGTTCTTGAAATTTTTGAGTTTGATCCATATAAATTCGTGTAGATCTGATATAATTGTGTTTATATATCAGTTACCATTCAAATATATCAGTTTCACATTCATTTTCATGTATTTAAAGCATCAAAAACGGCTATAGTTCAAAATTTCCAAAACTATCCCGTTTTGTAACTGCCGCATTTAATGCTACTGTTTTCCATTCAAACTCTGATCAAACGTCCGAATTTGTCTTTGTTGTCTGAAGAGAAAAGTTTTATCTTTCGGTTATATTTCAAAGTTCAGAAGGGAACTTTATCAAAATCATAATGGAAACAGTTCAAATCTGGAATATCATTTCTGTGCGCAGGTTTATCCTATTTTCCGGGAACTTCAATTCTGTGAGTTAGTGTTTTCAATTCTCAAAGAATTTTTGAATTTGGCCTTTTGTATGCTCTTTATTATCATCTTAATAAGCTTCATATAGACTGCCAATAGAAAATTCATTCTCGAACTCCACGAATTTTGAAATTTGTAACTGCCATTCTTCTTGAGTTCTTTGCTTTCAAAAATCTGTTTTGCTTTTCCAATCTGATTTTTGCCTATCCAATCTGTTTTTCTTGCTTTATTTTTGTTTCTTTTCATTATTTTAGATTGTTTAAATACTGATTGCTTGATTTTTAGTACTTTAAACACAAGTTGCTTCCAACTTATCAATAGCCTTACTTGATATTTTGGCCTACCTTGAGTGATTAAACACGAGAGTTCCTTGAGTGATATATTGTGAGGGAGTGTTGTGAGGTCCAAAAACATGTCACAAGGGGGAAATAATCAGGGTGAGTTTAGTGAAGCTAGGTGGAGAGATGCCCAAACGAGAGTTTTTGCTAGACTTACTAAAATTGTAGAGGGGCTTAATGAACGCATGGGTAGATTAGAGATAGCTAGTAATCGAAAAATGAGGGAGATAATTGAAGATGACTTAGAAAGTGATGTTGTTGAAGATGTAGTCACTGATTGTGAAGAAAGTGACATAGAGGAAGTTCTTGAGGAAGCCGAAGAGAGTGATAATCTAGAGGAGAATATTGAGGAACCCGAGGCGAGTGATGATAGTCGGGAGGAAGGAATTAGAGTAGCACTCTTGTGTAGGAGAGTTCTCAATTCTGAAATAAAGGAGAAATTTGAAGATGACCAAAGACACAACTTGTTCCATACTAGGTGTTTAGTGAATGAGACCCCATGTAGTGTTGTTATTGATGGTGGAAGTTGTACAAATGTTGTAAGCTCAATTTTGGTCAAGAGACTCAATTTGCTTACTAAACCACATCCCAAACCTTATAAGTTACAATGGTTAAATGATAGAGGGGAGTTGAAGGTGCATAAGCAAGCTATCATTTCTTTTAGCCTTGGAAAGTATAAAGATGAGGTAGTTTGTGATGTAGTCCCAATGCATGCCGGGGATATACTTTTGGGAAGGCCTTGGCAGTTTGATAAGAGAGTGACCTATGATGGCTACCTAAATAGGTACACTTTTACCAAGGATGGGAGGAAGACTACTTTGGTACCTTTGTCTTCAAAAGAGTTTTTCATTGATCAATGTAAGCTTGAACAAAGGAGGCTTGAGTTTGAGTTAAAAGAAAAAGAATTAAAAGAAAAAGAATTGAGTGAGAGAGAAAAGAAAGCTTTGAGTGGAAAAAGCAAGAGTGAAAACAATGAGAGAAAAGAGAAGAATGAAAAAGAAATGTGTGAACACTTAGAGGAAATTGAGAGAAAAGGAAAATCGGTGAGGTTTCATGTAAGAATGAGTGAGGTGAGGAAAGTTTTTCTTAGTCAAAAGCCTAATTTTGTGCTTATGTGCAAAGTAGACTTTTTGGCAACTAACCTTAACCATTATTTTCCTAGTGTGTTTGGATATCTTTTTCAGGTTTGGAAGCATTACTTATGGCCGAATAAGAGCTTGAGGTGTTCGGAAGGGAAATACATCCATGCAAGAAAGTATATCGAATCTAAAGAGACTTTTGTAAGTAATATACTTTCTACTTTTGAGCATGTGAAAGTTCTTGTTAATGAGCATCTTGAAATTACAATTTTAGAGTATGTTGAAAAGTTGAACCCATTAAGGAATGCATATTCTTCTTATGTAGTTGCTTTTGCTTTGAGAAGTTACAATGTATACCAATCTGCTTTTGCATGAATGGGAAACTCAAGAAGTGATAAATGTGATCTTTGGGGCAATCATTAAAGAAACAAACTCGAAAGTGAAAACTAATGAGAATTGTTTACATTTTGTAGAGAATACATGTAATAGGACAATATATCATAAAAATGTTTGTTTTACAAATAAACTTATTTATGGTCTTTATGCTATTACTCCATTAAAGATGTTGCCTTTTAGATCTAATGTGTTTGTGAGTGATTCAGCTCATTTTATGTATGTATTCATCAAATTAATGGACAATCATGTGGAGCAAATGATCAAGGAGCAATTTTTCACATTTACCTTGAAAATGAACTTGAGAAGGAAACCGCTTAAGTTACATCCGAGAGCATGGATTTGGATGCATTTCCGGAAGAAAAGATTACAAAAAAGGACTAAGTTGCATCCAAGGGGGATGGACCCTATCAAGTCCTTGGAAGAATACATGCAAAATTTCATACCATTGCGTTACAAGGTGAGTATTTTTCGAATTCAATATTTAAAGTTTCGATTTCGGATCTTTTGTTGTAGGGCATGAAGATTTGGATTCGAGGACGAATCCTTTTCAAGAAGGAGGGAATGATAAGAATCAAGAAGCCTTAATGCTGATCATTGCCTTTCCAAGTTAATGACAAGCTCAAGCTACAAGCTAAGTTCAATAAATGCAACATCAAAGTTCAAGCTTACATCAAAGTTCAAGCCTAGTTCATTAAATGCAAGTCAAGTTCAAGCCTAGTTCATTAAAAGCAAGCCAAGTTGAAACTCAAGTTCATTTAATGCAACCGAAGCTCATTTAATGGAATTCAAGCTTTTTCAATGCAACTCAGCTTTCATCATAATTACAAGACACTTACTTAAAGAGAACTTTGGTGTATTAATTATTCTAGCATTTAGAGTGATAATAAGTTACAAAATATGGTAGGTTACAACTTTTGGAAAGCCATGTAGGTTACACTTTTATTTTCACTATCAATTGTCATTAATTGTGTAAGTTACATGTCCCGAACTTTAATGGCTTGTATATTTCGTTTTTTTGATGGTCTTTTAAAGGCTATATAATGCCTTTCTTTCCATTGTAATAATCAGATTATGATTGAGTTAAAAAATCCAAAGTCTCATTGAGAGCTTTTTTTCTTTGAATTGTTGTGAGTTGTTCAACTTTTCATCTTGTCATTCCTTGTGTTTAGGGTGGCTGTAGAATCGAGCCATTAGGATTGATCATTCTAATTTGGTGGATTGATTCGAATCTAAAACAAGAAATCCAATTCTTGTCTTTAGATCATTGATCATAAGGATAATCATTTTCTAGCCTTTTTCCTTGGGTTGTTTCAAATGGCATATGTGGGTTCTTTGGTTGTGATCTTTTTGGGTCCTTAGTTAAGTTTAAGGGTTCTTAAAAGCATTTCGAAAGGGTTTTCGTATCATGTTGGTCCAAAAGGGATTCCCAAAGATCGTTTCCTCCATTTGGATCTTTAGGATAGACTAAATCATGAGGACAACTTTGACAAGATTGGATCTGATCCACCTTTGATATCTTCGTCCAAAGAGGATTCCCAAAGTAGAGTTTCCTCCATTTGGAACTTAAGGATGGACCAAATCATGAGGACAAGTTTGAAAAGATTGGCTTCAATCTTCTTTTGACATTTTTTTTAAAGAGGATTCCCAAATAAGAGTTTCCTCAGTTTGGAACTTTAGGATGGACCAAATCATCAGGACAACTTTGACAAGATTGGTTCATATCCTCGTTTGACATTTTTTCCAAAGAGGATTCCCAAAGAAGAGTTTCCTCCATTTGGAACTTGAGGTTGGACCAAATCATGAGGACAACTTTCCCAAGATTGGTTCCGATCCCCTTTTGACATCTTGGTTCAAAATGGATTCCCAATGATCGTTTCCTCTATTTGAAAGTTTAGGATGGACAAAATCATGAGAATAACTTCGACAAGATTTGTTCTGATCCTCGTTTGACATTTTGGCCAAAAGAGGATGGACCAAATCATTAGGACAATTTTAAAAAATTTGTTCCGATCCTCGTTTGACATTTTGGTCAAAAGAGGATTCTCAAAGAAGTGTTTTCTCCATTTAGATTTTTAGGATGGACCAAATCATGAGGACAAGTGTGACAAGATTGGTTGCATTCCTCGTTTGACATTTTGTTCCGAAGAGGACTCTCGAAGAAGACTTTCCTCCATTTGTATCTTTAGAATGGACCAAATCATGAGGACAACTTTAAAATTCGACATTTTAGTCCAAAAATGATTCCCAAAGAAGAGTTTCCTCCATTGGGAACTTTAGGATTGACCAAATCATGAGGACAAGATTAAAAAGATTGGTTCAGATCCTCGTTTGACATTTTTGTCCAAAGAAGATTTAATATGAATTATGGAATCTCACAAAAAGCTCAAGGACCAATCACAAGTTCAAAGATTAAGAGAAGCATTGAACATCCATTTACAAGCCTACATTAGCAAAGTCAAGACAAGCTTTGAAGATCCGAGCAAAGAGGCTAACAAAGAAGACTTGATGTATATTAATCAATGGCAAATGCATTTGGAAGAAGAGTATTGAAGACTTGTTCAATTAGAAATGAAGAAGAGAACTAATTAGGAAAGTTGCATCACTTTTGCAAACTTTCCTTATTTGGACCACTTTCCATATCTGTCCCGAACTTGTCATATATGATGTCCATGACTTTATAATGTATTTGGACATGTTTTATTCCTTTATTTATTAGTTGTAATTGTTATAATAGTTTAGGAATGATATAATATCTTCTAGGGAAAAACTTCCCTAAAATGCACCAATTGCACTTAAGGAATGATTTAGCAGATTGTGTGCCTTCTTGTAATCCGAATTTCCTTGTTTTTTTACAGTTTCTGTGACGACCCGACTTATTTAAAAAAGCCTAGGACGCGAGCACGTAGCGGAAGCGTAAAATTCCATCTTTAACAACACAAATTTCAATAAATCATTGAAAATTCGGCATGATGTATACGTAAATTCTTAAACCCAAAGTGAATACATCAACCTGTTTATATATTAATAATAATAACAACGGCTCGTCGGTCGGTTCAGAAAAAAAAACCCAAGTACGAGTAAAACAAAGTACGGGTGCACCACTTTCAAGATTAAAAACAAAATAGTCATAAGTACATAAGTTTGAAAACAAAACCCTAGACATTGGTTTATTTATCCACGAACATTCCCAAATTGAACCCTGGCTCGCATGTCTCAAGCCATCCAAAAGCCGCATCTCGAGTCATCAAGGAGCACCACCTGCCGCTCCTTGCCCTCAAACTCGTGAATTACCTGAAAGGTGATATAGAGCACCTTTGAGCATGACACTCAGTGAAAACAAAAGAATATGAACGTATGAACATAATGAAAGGATGAAATAAAGTAAGAACATGCTTTAAGTACAATAATGGTACATCAATGGCAATATGCATAAGTATTATCAAAATCTCAAGTCTTCGATCACTAACCCTCGTCGATCACTTTCTCAACTTACAATTAACTTTTACCATTCTCAGTCTTAAACCCGGCGTGTTACTACGCCCCAAATCACAAGATCAATTCACAAACCCGGCGTCTCACTACGCCCCAATTCACATGATCAAACCACTATCCCAGTGCCTCAACGCACATCCCGGAAGCTATCTCGGTAGTTACTTATATAACTCTCTAAGAAAAAATCAAAAGGGGTTAACAAAGTATGATTGCATATGTTTATTCAAAAGCTTAAACATGTATGCTCAATCAAAATTAACAACATAAACATGTATGGTCAATCAAAATTAACAACATAACAAGAATATGATCAAGTCTTGTTCACTTTGATCAATTCAATGCCAACTTACCATTTCACATCTCCTATTTCATATTCACATCCTTTCATTCCACATTCACGATTCCCATTTTACATTACTCGCGTCTTACCACGCATTTCTCAACTAACTCAACAATCACCTGAGCCGTAGCTCTTTTACTCTTGCAGGCTATCATAATATCCACTCTAACATCTGGGTCTCCAACCTCACAGCACCTCAGAGCTACATACAACCCGCCACGGTAATCTCATGTAACGTCCAACAACCACACACCATTACATAGATTACTACCCCATGGCCATTTAACAAACACATAAAATGCATGAATGTAATGTTATGTAATGGATTGGATTTGGTACTCTCTCTTTATACATCATGCTTTAACTTTTAGTTTACCGAACACAGGTGGAACAACATACCAAGTTTAAATACAATACGAACATCACTCACACGATACACAATATTTACGAAAACTTATGATTCATATTCACCCTTTTCCTCTTTCAATACATTGATCTCTAACCACCTAACATAAAAGGGAATTACAGGGAATATACATAAACATGTTCCCAAATCAGAATATAACTCATTTATAAGCTTAAACTCAAATATGAAGCAAGTAAGCATGCTTAAATGATCAACAAGTCAAAACATAAACCCATTTTTGAGTTAAAAAGTATTTGGCCCCTTTAAGCCTTTGCCGAGGTTAACATCCACTTCCATATTTCTCTTACGCTCTTAACTTTACTAACCACACCATAAATCATCACCATTTTCAACCCACACCATTCCTCTAACAATTACAAATAACACCGCCGTCACCGTTTGATTCTTTTTGTTCTCACTTTACTAGTCAAAACATGTCTTAACTTTAGCTTTTCTTCCCTCATCAAACACACTCATATAACAACTAGCCTTAAACTTAAAATATAATAAATAAATGAGCAAGAACAAAGAACTAAACAACAGAACCCGGTTTACTCCAAAAAGTCTCTAAACTAGCTTAAAGGAAAAGTGGTGATTTTGGCCATTTGAGGGGGTTTTGGAAAATCATTGGTTGGGCTTCTTAACATGATCTTCTTATGTAAAATAAGTATTTATACACCCAAATATACCAGAATTGAAAGACATTAAGAGAAGGCTAAGAAAACTCCAAATTTAGGAAAACTAGGAAACCTTCAAATGGTCAACAATAGTGTTTTTAGTTTTGAGTTTCATCCATGGTTTCCTACCCTTGCTTTGGTCTAAAGTCAAGGCGTCCCATGCATAACCCTTTTCTCATAACCTTTCAAAATAAAATTATTCACACCTAAGCTTACTATGGTCAAACCAACGTCCTAGCAAGCTCACACTTCTCATCTCCCGTTTTGTCACACACACTTCCATTTGCTTGTCCATGTGTAACCACCCATCGAACATAACTAGAATTTGGAAATTTTACCAAGCTCAAATAGCCAATCATATAACCTTTCATTATATAAAATCACACATCAAAATACTTTGAATACTTTCTATTCCCACAAACTACAAGTAAATTGCCTCTCAAGTTTTAAGTCTTAGCAACTCATTCACGTAATTCTTTAAACATAAACCGATAGTATAGAAATTATTCATAATAATGGTCCCAATTCAGCATATGACTCGATCAAAGACTACGAGTATAAATATTAGCAAGTAGGACATGTTCAAATAAGCAAACAACTAAATAAACACATATCGGTTTGAGCCATTTAGTTCGTTGTGGTCCTCTTAGTATTGGCCGGGCTCACTTTCCACTTTCCGTCACCTCCTTGTACTTTTATCCCTTACTATTCACAATTCATAGCTACCAAACCCACCACAATCATAGTAAAATTCACTTCACAGTCACACTTCAAAAGTTTGCAACAACATCGCCAACACCCCTCCGATTCTTTGTGTTCTCACCTTTTCGATTTATTCTCGAAGCTCGATCTTGACCCTTGTCCTACATGAAAAATCTCACACACACTTTAGATGTAATTTATTACATATAAATCAGCCCATGATAATAAAAACACACCTCAAACTCGATTAGTAGCAAAATACCCCAAAACTAGTCAAGTTGATTACTATTTTTGGCCAAAATAGAAACTAACCCAAGAATCATCAAGTTGGGCTTCCCTTATGTTTCTCATGTATAAAATATACATGCTAACACCCAATATTTCAAGAATTGATAACTTAGCACAATTACTCAAGAAAAACTCAAAGAAAGCTAAGTGTAAAACTAGCTTTTTAGGTAAATTTTGCTAACCTTTCAATAATCCTTTCCTTACCTTTCCAAGTTGTTTTTCATGTGGATTATACATATATAAACACACATACTTTCCAGAATTAAGAACTTCAAAGAAAAGCCAAGTACAATCATACTTTAAAGAAGCTAGAATTTATAAAACAATGCCATTTTAAGGGGTCATTCAATATATATTTATCCATGGTCTTTTACCCTTCTTTACCTTATTAAACATGCTTCTTAAAGCTTAAAACCATTAACCTTAAGCCAATTTCCAGAATATATACTTGTACAAATCCAAGCCAAAAACTCAAATTAAGAACATACAAAAGCTTGAAGTTCACCATTAATGGAGGTTATGGAATCTTACAAGCCATGGCTTTTAATTCCTTCCTTTTCCTTGCTTAAATAAACTTTAACATATGCTTATCATTTGAGAAACATATTTCCAGAACTTTTAAAAAGAATAAACTCAACACCAAAGCATAAATAACATCATCCAAGAACACCCAAACCCATTTCCATGGAAACCTAGAAAAACTTGAATTGGGAAACTTGAAATTCTTACCTTAGCTTTGTAAAACCCAATGGATCTTAGATTGAATTGGTCTAGGATGAAAAACCCATCATCAATCTATGAAAACCCAAATGATTTAGACCTTAGATCACCAACACTTGAAGATTGGAAGAAGAAAAACAAAGAGAAGAGAGAAAATGGGGGGGGCGTCGGTTTGGAGAAGAAGAGAGGAAAAGGTTTTTTTTTCCCTTTAATTATTCTAATTCCCCCTATTTATAAAATCAAATAATAAAATAAGAATAATCAAATTGCATCCAAGACCTTCCACCCCTTCATTTTAATCTTCAAGTCCTCCCACCTCCTAAAATTAAATTCAACTCCTTTTCTCTATTTTCCTTTGCCAACTAGTCCTCCATCCATTTAAAGTTTACAATTTAATCCTTTTTCCTTAACTGAACCATGGTTAACTAACTATGGTTAATCTTGCTCCTCAAATAAACTCCAACCCATAGTTAAACTAACTATGGTTAACCACAAAATATTTATTTCTAAATAATTCAAAATCTAGGGGCGTTACAGTTTCTTTGGCTATTTAAAGCCTCATTTGTAACCATAAACACTCAGAATTTATTTGATAATAATATTGCTTTTTTCTTAGCCAAAATTGCTTAGTTTTGTAGCTTTGTTCTAGGTTGCATGTTTTAGAAACATTCAAGCACTTGTTTATCTATTTTGTTTGTGGATTGTTTCGATCTTGAAATAAGAACAAGTTCTCTTATTTCAAGGTATTAGATCATTGGAATAATCCTCTTCTTCTTCTTTTCCAAGGGTTTTGCCTTATTGTTTATTGGGGTTTTAGGATTTGCATCTAGGGTTCTTTGTCTCTCTATTTCAATTTTCTACGGTTTCATATCATTTGGTATCAAAGCTTAGGCTCAAGGGAATATTTTTTATCTTACTTGCTTTCTTGTTTATTGAATTTTTATTGTTTTCTTCGTTCTTCGAAATTTTCCAAAAAAAAAAATAGTTTAAGAATTTCCTTATTTAGTTACTATTTTGTAATTTTTAGTATAGTTTCATTCCGATTATAAGAAATTCATAAACTACACAAATCTTTATCATTCTGTCGTGGTTATTTTGTATTAGACAAGTTTGTCAAAACAAACAAGGAAGATTGAGAAATATATAGATCTCTGTAGACTGTTGGATTGTCCAGAAAATTGAAAAAAAATATTGTTCTTTCTTGAATTGTTTGAGTTTCTGGAAAAAAAAAAGTTTTTAGTGTTCATATTGTTCTTGAAGAGTTCATCGTAAACTCATCATTTATGCATCTTGAATCCTAAATTATCAAGTTGAATGAGCCAAAGTTGTTTGTTTTCTAAAAAGCTAGAACTTACCATAAATAGCAAAAACTGTTTTAGGAAAGTTTTAAATCTGTCCCATATTAAATTATATGCATATCTTGCTCAAGGAAAGTCATATTTTCTTATCCAAATTGCTTTAGGGAAGTCTAAATTAAAAATTTTCTCTTATAGGAAAGTTTATTCTTGCTTTTTTTCTTTCGTATTCTTTCCTTGTCACTAAAATAAACCGGTCCAAAGAGGATTCGCAAAGAAGAGTTTCCCACATTTGGAACTTTAGAATGGACCAAATCATGAGGACAACTTTGACATTCGACATTTTGATCGAAAGAGGATTCCCAAAAAATATTTTCCTCCATTTGGAACTTTAGGATGGACCAAATCATTAAGACAATTTGGAAAAGATTGGTTCCGATCCTCGTTTGACATTTTGTTCTGAAGATGATTCTCAAAGAAGAGTTTCCTCCATTTGTATCTTTAGGATGGACCAAATCATGAAGACAACTTTGAAAAGATTCGTTCCGATCCTCGTTTAACATTTTGGTCCAAAGAGGATTCCTAAAGATTGTTTCCTCCATTTGAAGCTTTAAGATGGACCAAATCATTAGGACAAGTTTGAAAAGATTTGTTCCGATCCTCGTTTGACATTTTGGTCTAAAGAGGATTCCCAAAGAAGAGTTTCCTCCATTTGGAACTTTAGGATAGACCAAATCATGAGGACAACTTTGAAGAGATTGGTTTAGATCCTCGTTTGACATTTTTGTCAAAAGCGGATTCCCATAGCAGAGTTTCCTCCATTTCGAATTTTAGGATGGACCAATTCATGAGTATAACTTTGACAAGATTGGTTCCGATCTTTAATTGACATTTTGGTCCAAAGAGGATTCCCAATGATCGTTTCCTCTATTTGGAACTTTAGGATGGATCAAATCATGAGGACAACATTCACAAGATTTGTTCTGATCCTCGTTTGACAATTTAGTCTAGAGGTGTCGGACAAATTTTAAAAGATTGGTTCGGATCCTCGTTTGACATTTTTGTTCAAAGAGGATTCCCAAAGAAAAGTTTCCTACATTTGGAACTTTAGGATGGACCAAATCGTGAGAACAACTTTGACAAGATTGGTTCCAATCTTTGTTTGAAATTTTGGTCCAAAGAGGATTCACAAAGGAGAGTTTTCTACATTTGTCACTTTAGAATGGATCAAATCATGAGGACAACTTTGACGTTTGATATTTTAATCGAAAGAGGATTCCCAAAGAAGATTTTGTTCCATTTGGAACTTTAGGAAGAATGAAATCATTAAGACAGTTTTGAAAAGATTGGTTCCGATCCTCGTTTGACATTTTGGTCCAAAGAGGATTCTCAAAGAAGAGTTTCCTACATTTGGATCTTTAGGATGAAGCAATTCATGAGGACAACTTTGACGTTCGACATTTTGGTCCTAATAGGATTCTCAGAGAAGAGTTTCCTTTATTTGGAAGTTTAGGATAGAACAAAACAGTAGGACAAGTTTGAAAAGATTGGTTCCGATCCTCGTTTGACATTTTGGTCCAAAAAGGATTCCCAAAGAAGAGTTTCCTACATTTGTATCTTAATGATTGACCAAATCATGAGGGCAACTTTGACGTTCAATATTTTTGTCCAAAGGGGATTCACGAAGAAGAGTTACCTCCATTTGGATCTTTAGGATGGATAATATCATGGAACAACTTTGAAAAGATTGGATTTTTAAATAAACAAGTTTTTTGATTAGTTTGATCCTTGATCGACATTTTTGTCCAAAGAGGATTACCAAAGAAGAGTTTCCTCCATTTGGATCTTTAGGATGAAGCAAGCAATGTGTCCAACTTTGACATTCGACATTTTGGTCCAAAGAGGATTCTCAAAGAAGAGTTTCCTTTATTTGGAACTTTAGGATTAAACAAATCATTAGGACAACTTTGAAAAGATTGGTTCCGATCCTCGTTAGACATTTTGGTCCAAAGAGAATTTTCAAAGAAGAGTTTCCTCCATTTGGAACTTAAGGATGGACCAAATAATGAGGGCAACTTTGACGTTCAACATTTTGTCTAAAAGGGATTCGCGAAGAAGAATTTCCTCCATTTGGAACTTTAGGATGGACCAAATCATGAGGATAACTTTGACAAGATTTGTTCTGATCCTCGTTTGACATTTTTGTCCAAAGAGGACTCACAAAGATCGTTTCTTTCATTTGGAACTTTAGGATGGACAAAATCATGAGGACAAAATTTAAAAGATTGGTTCCGATCCTCGTTTGATATTTTGGTCCAAAAAGGATTCCCAAAGAAGAGTTTCCTCGATTTGGAACTTTAGGATGGACCAAATCATGAGAACAACTTTGAAAAGATTGGTTTTTTAAACATGCTTTTCAATTACAAACAAGTTTTTGGATTGGTTCGATCCTTGATTGATATTTTTGTCCAAAGAGGATTACAAAAGAAGAGTTTCCTCCATTTCGATCTTTAGAATGAACTAAATCATGAGGACAATGTGGACATGATTTGTTCCGATCCTCATTCGACATTTTGGTCCAAAGAGGATTTCAAAAAAGAGTTTCCTCAATTTTGATCTTTAGGATGGACCAAATCATAAAGACAACTTTGACATTTGACATGTGGTCCAAAGAGGATATCCAAAGAAAAGTTTCCTCCTTTTGGAACCTTCAGATGGAACAAATCATGAGGGAAACTTTGAAAAGATTGGTTCCAATCCTTGTTTGACATGTTTGTCCAAAGAGGATTCCCAAAGATTGTTTCCTCCATTTGGATCTTTATGATAGACCAAATCATGAGAACAACTTTGACAAGATTGGATCTGATACTCCTTTGATATCTTGGTCCAAAGAGGATTCCCAAAGTAGAGTTTCCTACATTTGGAACTTAAGGATTGACCAAATCGTGAGGACAAGTTTGAAAAGATTGGTTCCGATCCTCGTTTGACATTTTTTTCTAAAGAGGTTTCCCAAAGAAGAGTTTCCTCAATTTGGAACTTTAGGATGGACCAAATTATTAGGACAACTTTGACAAGATTGGTTCATATCCTCGTTTGACATTTTGGTCCAAAGAGGATTCCCAAACAAGAGTTTCCTCCATTTGGAACTTGAGGATGGACCAAATCATGAGGACAACTTTCCCAACATGGGTTCCGATCCTCATTTGACATCTTGGTTCAAAGTGGATTCCCAATGATTGTTTTCTCCATTTGGTACTTTAGGATGGACGAAATCATGAGAACAACTTTGACAAGATTTTATTTTATCCTCGTTTGACATTTTGGCCAAAAGATGATGGACCAAATCATTAGGACAATTTTAAAAAATTTGTTCTGATCCTCGTTTGACATTTTGGTCAAAAGAGGATTCTCAAAGAAGTGTTTATTCCATTTAGATTTTTAGGATGGACCAAATCATGAGGACAAGTGAGACAAGATTGGTTCTGTTCCTCGTTTGACATTTTGGTCCAAAGAGGACTCCCGAAGAAGACTTTCCTCCATTGGGAACTTTAGGATTGACTAAATCATGAGGACAAGATTAAAAAAATTGGTTCAGATCCTCGTTTGACATTTTTGTCAAAAGAAGATTTGATATGAATCATGGAACATCACAAAAAGCTCAAGGACCAATCACAAATTCAAAGATTAAGAGAAGCATTGAACATCTATTTACAAGCCTACATTAGTAAAGTCAAGATAAGCATTGAAGATCCGAGCAAAGAGGCTAACAAAGAAGACTTGATGTATATTAATCAATGGCAAATGCATTAGGATGAAGATGATTGAAGACTTGTTCAATTAGAAATGAAGAAGAGAACTAATTAGGAAAGTTGCATCACTTTTGCAAACTTTCCTTATTTGGACAACTTTCCATATTTGTCCCGAACTTGTCATATATGATGTCCACGACTTTATAATGTATTTGGACATGTTTTATTCCTTTATTTATCAGTTTTAATTGTTATAATAGTTTAGGAATGATATTATATCTTCTAGGGCAAAACTTTCCTAAAATGCACCAAATGCACTTAAGGAAAGATTTGGCAGATTTTGTGCCTCCTTGTAATCCGAATTTCCTTGTTTTTTTTCGGTTTCTTTGGCGGTTTAAAGCCTCATTTGTAACCCTAAACACTCAGAATTTATTTGATAATAATATTGCTTTTTGTTTAGCAGAAATTGCTTACTTTTTTAGCCTTGTTCTAGGTTGCATGTTTCAGAAACATTCAAGAACTTGTTGATCTATTGTGTTTGTGGATTGTTTCGATCTTGAAATAAGGACGAGTTCTCTTATTTCAAGGTATTAGATCATTGGAATAATCTTCTTCTTCTTGCTTTCCAAGGGTTTTGCCTTATTGTTTATTGGGGTTTTAGGATTTGCATCTAGGGGTTCTTTGTCTCTCTATTTCAATTTTTTACGGCTTCATATCATTCGATATAAGAGTTCAGGATTAAGGGAATATTTCTATCTTACTTGCTTTCCTGTTTATTGAATTTTTATTGTCTTCTTGTTCAACGAAAATTCCCAAAAAAAACAAAATAAAAAATAGTTGCAGAATTTCCTTATTGAGTTACTATTTTTGTAATTTTTAGTATAGTTTCATTCCGATTATCATAAAGTCATAAACTACAAAAATCTTTATCGTTTTGTCATGGTTATTTTATATTCAGACAAGTTTTTCAAAACAAACGTGGAAGATTGAGAAATATATAGGTCTTTACAGACTGTCGGATTGTCCAGAAAATTGAAAAAAAAAATTGTTCTTTCTTGCATTGTTTGAGTTTCAGAAAAAAAAAAGTGTTTAGTGTTCTTATTGTTCTTGAAGAGTTCATCTTAAATTCATCATTTATGCATCTTGAATCCGAAATTATCAAGTTGAATGAGCCAAAGTTGTTTGTTTTCTAAAAAGCTAGAACTTACCATAAATAGAAAAAACTGTTTTAGGAAAGTTTAAAATCTGCCCCATATTCAAATATATGCATATATTGCTTAAGGAAAGTCATATTTTCTTATCCAAATTGCTTTAGGGAAGTCTAAATTCGAATTTTTCTCTTTTAGGAAAGTTTATTCTTGCTTTTTTCTTTCTTATTCTTTCCTTGTCACTAAAATAAACCGGTTAAAAAAGGATTCGCAAAGAAGAGTTTCCTACATTTGGAACTTTCGAATGGATCAAATCATGAGGACAACTTTGACGTTCGACATTTTGATTTAAAGAGGATTCCCAAAAAAGATTTTCCTCCATTTGGAACTTTAAGAAATAAACTTGCCAAAACTTGCTAGGAGTTGACTCTTTAGATTCGAGTAGAGTAATAGTTTAATACAAATATAGTTTGATGCTCATGGATTTAAAAATTGAGAGAAGATAAGAGGTGGACTTCTGAATATTTGATTATGAAAGGATGAAAAAGAAGAACCTTATATGTGACTGTACTAAGTTCTTTCTTCACCTATTAGCAACACCACAAGCTCAGTACTGTAGAATGAGACTGTCTAAGACAAATGAAATATCACTTTAAGATATCAATAGAAGATTGACCTCATTTTCCTTCTAGATCTTTGTTCTTTGAACCTACTTTAAAAAAGAAATAAAATTTCCAACATGAAAATATACTGCATTAATAGAAAAAAAAAACCACACATTTGTTTCTAGAAATTATATAAATACTCTTCCCTTAAAAAAGCCTCTTAATATAAAAGAAAAATCAATGCTTTAATAAAAAAAAACACATGGAATCCCCACATGAGATGTTGAAGAAAAATTGAAATCTCACCTTATAACAAAGCTTAGCGTTGGAAAGCTTGAAAATGCAACAATTGAGAGGAAGAAAAATTGAAACATGTGGCTAGAAAGATAAAGGAACAAAGTCAATGAAGAAGAAATTCACTAAAGGAACAAAGTCTAAAATAAGATTTTCCAACTTAATATATTCTATACACCCAAGAATCTCACAGTAAAGATAATCCTTCACAATATATAATCAAAGCTCTTTGATCTCATTTTTAAAGAGGCCAAAGTATTTTTTGTTAAGTTTGTGTTTACGGAGAAAATTCTATAACCCTACAATAGATATCACATAGAAGTTAGAGATAAATTAGGTACATGAAAAACAGTAGTCCCAATACAGCCCTAAGAACAGTCCAACAACAAGAGAAAGAAGCTAGGGAAAAAATATGAACTATTGCTTACCAAAAGGTTAACCAAAACAAGACACAATTTATCAAAGGTTTACAATTAATTAACGATCAACCTTAGAAAAAACAAATGGATAAATAAAAAATCATGAAACTTCCATTCATGACACCACAAAAAATAAAAATTTACAACACTGTATAGGTTGGAAACAAACTGGATGAGAAATCAAACTCACCAAGTTGGTTCACTACGACATCGACATAAATTGTTGGCAATGTAAATAAGAGATTTTTCGCGATGAATTAATCTATGAAAAAAATAAAATCAAGGATGGAAAGTTTTTGAAAGACGCAAGAAAGAGGAAAAAGAAGATAAAAGAATTGAAGGAAAACTGAAATCTCACCATAAAAACGAAACTTGGCATTAGAAATCTTTAAAATGAAACAATGGAGAATATGAAAAACTGAAATTTGCGGCTGGAAGGAAGAAAAGAACAATAGGTTTTAGGGTTCAATCCCGTAATTCTACTATTTACGAAAATGCCACTGGTCTAATAATAGTTGACACGCAAAGCGTATCAATATTCACAGTTTTTCGCTATGTTAATACGATGTCGTTTTGATGTTTTGATCATTGAAAGTTTACACGCATAAGCCATCAATAATCACCTTTTTTCGGGATTGTTCAAAGTTGATGCTTTTGTTTTTTTCTCTTAATTTTTATTTTTCTTTGTTGACTCTTAATTATTATAAGTTAACGCTTTACAGCAAAAATATCAACTTACATGAAAATGATGGTGTCAACTAAGGCAAAATTTGTAGTAGTGTTTGGACCACTTTCCATATTTGTTATCGAACTTTCCATATTTGTTCCCAAACTTTCCATATATGGTTCCAACGAATTTACGATGTATTTAGACATGTTTTAGGCCATTTACATTCAGTTTATTAGCTAGGAAAGAATTAGGAAAGATATTATTCTCTAGGAAAGATTTTCCCCAAAATCTGCCAAATCCATATAAGGCAAGTTTTGGGCAGATTTTATTCTCTTCTTTATTCCGAATTTGCTTGTTATTTTTAGGGTTTCTTTGCCTATTTAAAGGCCTCATTTGTAACCCTAAGCATGAAGAATTAATATGATAGAAAATAGCTTTGTTTTTCTTATTGCTTGGTTGATTTTACCTTGCATTTTGTAGCCATGTTCTAGGTTGCATGTTTTAGAAACATTCAAGCATAACTTGATCTATTGTGTTTGTGGATTGTTTCGATCTTGAAATAAGAACATGTTCTCTTATTTCAAGGTATTAGATCATTGGAATAATCTTCTTCTTCTTTGTTTCCAAGGGTTTTATCTTATTGTTCTTTGGGGTTTTAGGATTTGCATCTAGGGGTTCTTTGTCTTCAAAGGGTTTCTATTTCAATTTTCTAGGGTTTCATATCATTTGGTATCAGAGCTTAGGCTCAAGGGAAGATTTCTATCTTAGTTTCTTTCTTGTTATTTCAATTTTTCTTACTTATTGTTCGTCGTTCATCGAAAATTCCAGAAAAAAACAAAAAAAAATCATAGTTCCAGAATTTCCATATTTTGCTACTGTTTTTGTTATTTTTAGTATAGTTGTATTCCGATTCTCAGAAAGTAATCAACTACAAAAGTCTTTATCAGTATGTCGTGTATATTTTGTATTCACAAACGTTTGTCAAAAAAAAATTGGAAGATTGAGAAAAATATAGATCTTCACAGACTGTCGGATTGTCCAGAAAATTTAAAAAAAGTGTTCTTGCTTGATTTGTTGAAGTTTTTGGAAAAAGAGGTTTTTGTTCGTATTGTTCTTGAAAAGTTCATCTTAAACTCATCATTTATGCATATTGAATCCGAAATTATCAAGTTGAATGAGCGAAAGTTGTTTGTTTCCTAAAAAGCTAGAAGTTACCATAAATAGCCCAAAACTATTTTTGGAAAGTTTCAAATCTGCCCATATTTCTATATATGCATCTTTTTCTTTAGGAAAGTTTTCTTTTCTGATCCAAAGTGCTTTAGGGAAGTCCAATTTCGAATTTTTCTCTTTTAGGAAAGTTTATTCTTGCTTGTTTTCTTTGTTATTCTTTCCTATTTACAAAAATACACCATTTGAAAAATCTGTCCTTTTATTTCTCTAGCCACCCAAGCTGATTGTTTATTATTTCTTTATTGATACTTTTTACAAATATCATTAGTATCTTAGTTGTTTGATAGTTGCTAAAGTGTGCTAATAGTTCAAGGTTACATTTAGGCCCTAAAATATGTTTTTGAGTGCAAACATGAGAGAACGAACATCATCGAGTGTAAACACTTAGGGAGTGATTGAGAGGTCCTATTTTTATTATTAACCTTTTTATTTGCCGCAATGTATCATGAAAAATATGATGAAAGGAGAAGCAATGGATGTTGAGATGTAGAGCATACTTGGAGGGAAAATGGGGAGGCTTATTATGAAAGGATGGTGCATAGGAGCTTTGGAGCACATAAGCTCAACTTATATACTTTCCATGGGAGTGTAGATCCAGAAGAGTACTTGCAATGGGAAAGTCAAATTGAGCATATCTTTGATTACAACAACTATAGTGAGGAAAGAAAGGTATTTCTTGCTAGTGCAAAATTCACTAATTATGCTTATGTTTGGTGGTCTCAATTGAAGGAGAAACTAAAGAGAGATCGACAACCACATATTGATACTTGGTACGAACTTAAATATCTCATGAGGAAGAGGTTTGTGCTGAGCCAAAGTCAGAGAGCTATTGTGAAAGAATTTCTAGATCTTACACAAGGTGAAAGGAGTGTTGAAGCTTATCACAAGGAGTTTGAAGTTCTCATGGCAAGGGCTGTCTTTTTTGAAGATAATGAGTCTACAATGACACGGTTCTTAAAGGGTTTAAAAGAGGAGATTGCTTATTGTGTCGAAGGAAAAACATATGTAGAATTGGAACACATGGTTTACTATGCAATTATGGTGGAAAAGAGACTTGAAAGAAGGGCTACAAAAAGGTATTCTACTAAACATCTTTCCAATCTAATTTCATCTCAAGAAAATCAATTAAAGAGTGCATTAAAGAGAAAGGATGTGGCTGCCAATGGCTTGATTAAGAAAAAGGTAACATTTGCTTTACAAGACCACTTCCAATCAAATATTCACATGGAGGAAACTTATGAAGCATGTGAGTTAAAAAAGTCTTCTACATTTGAAAAGAATGAGAATTGTCAAAAAGAGAGTCAGCCAAAAGAAAGAGAGATTAGTGCAAAAGAAAAAGAGATGCGTGATAAAAAAGCAATGAGTGAGCGAGAAGAAATGAGTGATTCAAAAGAAAGAGAGATTGAAAAGAAAGAAAGTGAAATTGAAAAGAAAGAGAGTTGTGAGTCTAAAAGGAATGAGAGTAATGGTGAGAAAAATGTGAGTTTTGTATCAAGTGAGGCTCAGAAAGCTTTGATTTCAAACAAAACCCACTTTGTACTTGCGTGCAAAGATTCTTTATTTCTAACTTATGAACATAACCTTTGCTTTTCTAGTGTTTTAGCTAATGTTTTGTAGAATTACATTGATCAATTTTCAATTGGAATGGAGCACAAAGTAGATGCATTTCAAGGGGCTGAAATACTTAAGGCACCACCATACTTCATGGAAAAAGATGTTGCCAACGGGATCCAAGGCCAGAAAAGGAAGTTTCTTACTTTTAATCCTTTTGCATCGGTTTGTTTAAATGATTATTTCTTGTTTTCCAATTCTGATTTTATGACTAGAAATCATCCAAACCAATTATATTTTTATGATAAACATGCATTCTTTTCTAGCAAAATTCTTTTGGATGATCTTTACTTGTTTGACAGCTTATCACATGCAAAACATGTTAAGCTAGCCTATCCATTTACTTGTGATGATGTGCATAGTTCTTGTTTGTTTGCTAAATTTGATCTCAACTATGATATTTTACCACTTCACTTTCATTCTAATGATAAACATATGTTTTGTGCTACACGAGTTATCTTTGATAAGACATATAATGCATTTAGGGAGAGCATAGAGTTTTCATATTTTCTAATTTACCCCAACACATTAGACCTATTTGACTTTGATTATAGTTCATATGCTTTGATTAATTTGTTACCTTCACCATGTGATCATCTTGTGAGCATTGTTGAGTATGAGAAAATTTACGAGGTTGACTATGGTCCATATATTCTATTAGACTTGTTCCCACTATCCACCAACCATATTGTCAATGTTGTGGTCTTTGATAAGCTAGGTTTTTTTGCTGATTTAAAGGGAAGAAAACGGACAATATTTGACCCGGGAGGTGTTAACTTGAAAGGAGAAAGAAGGGTACCATTGTTGCTCTCTTTGGTGCCAATTCACAATACACGAGGTACGTATGCATTAAGTGCTTTTATTTATATTATTAACTTAAGTTTTTTCGATGTTGTAACGACCCGCTTTCCGTTAAATTCTTTAAATTCAAATGCACAACGGAAGACTCAATTTCTAAAGAAAAACCTCTCGATCAGTCACGCGGCTCCACCTCCTCTACCACGCTTCTTAGCTCGAGTTTTACCTGAAAATTTTAAGTGTAGCACCATTAGCATAACATGCTAGTGAGAGTAAAATGAAAGCAAGTAATCCTATGAACAAAATCTCATAACCGAAATCGTGTCCAAAGGCCTATAATGCTCAATACTACCCACATCCACACTTCCAATTTCCATACAATCAATCGATAGTAGAATGCCACCCATACACGTCATTCAATACCATGAGATAGAAATAAAGACTTAAAGTAAAATTAACATTCACAACTAAGTCTCACTACACGTTTCTAAAGAATCGGTAAAAATAACATTAACTATCTTTATTACCAAACAAGTTTCATCGTATCGTGCTATTGTATGGATCGAAATCAACATACCACGTACCATATCACAACCATCGCACCATGATACGTATGGAACCGAATCAACATACTATCATGTGCCGTATCATAGATCATAATACCATGGTACGTACGGATCCGAATCCACGTACTACCATGTACCATATCTCAATCATCGGATATCAGGACTTTCACCATTTCGTATCAGGACTTTCACCATTTCGGATATCTGGACTTTCACCATTTCAGGTATCAGGACTTTCACCATTTCAGATATCAGGACTTTCACCATTTCAGGTATCAGGACTTTCACCATTTCGGATATCAGGACTTTCACCATTTCAGAACATGATACGTATGGAACCGAATCAACATACTGTCATGAGCCACTTTACAAACTGTTAAGCTTCCTAAAAGTTAGTTAATCTCAAAGAATCCTACTAAGTTATTACGAAGCCTAACTATCTAGATTACACGAGTTAACACTCAAGTGTATCTCTTGAGCTACATTAACTTTCAACCACTCAAGTAACTCTCATTCCACTTTCCTCTATCATCTCCAATTCACTTTGTAACACTTTCAAACCACTCCGATGTTTCCTTTTCATCGAACTAATTATAGTTCCAAAATTCCTCCACTAACTTCCGAATTAAAGTCTCTAACCAAACTTAACTTCTAAGAAGCTAAATCCCGCTTAACTTCGATAAACAATAACATAACGAAACTTAATTCATAAAAACAACTAACTTTCATTTTAAACTCACCTTGTAAACGAAGTCAACTCCGAAACACCGGTTGACCAAAAATCACGATCGATGCACGAAACCTATAATTAAATACACCTAAAGTATATTAATTAACTGAATCGAAGAACGATCGTCACGATACTAAAATAAAAGAAAAAACAACCCGGAACTTATGCCAAGAGGCCCACGGCCCAAGGGAAAGGAAGAAAGGGAATTTGTTTTCCGGATTTTAAGCATTTTAAAGACATTTTGGTTTGGTTTCGGGTACTTTGGAGATTGGTAACCTTAATGGGTATTCACAATTTAGGGTTTTGAGCATTAAACCATTTCCGAAACAATTAGAAAATAGCAAAAACATAATAAACTAAACATCCTAAATCAAGCCAAAAGAAGGAAAACCACAAGGAATGGGTTTCCGGCTCAAACTTGGTTTTAGGGTTTAGGGAAAGTTCCTAAAAATGACTATAACGACTTTCCCGATTGATATCTTAAAGCTCTAGTGAACGAATTCGAAGATTACAACTCAAAACCTCCATTAAAACACTATTCACATCAAAAATTTAGAAACTTTAACATACCTTTAAGCCTCGAGAAAACGAGCGAAAATGACGATGAGTAGGTTGGAAATGATCCACGGGCCAAGGGCTTTCCAACGGATGTAGAATCGATACAATCCGTTGAGAAATAAAGTAAACAAAAAAAAAGGGAGGAGGGTTTGGTCTTCACGGCAGCAAGGAGGAGAAAGGTGCAGGAATTTCCAATTTTTTTACTAAGTGTTGATATTTAAGAGAAGGTGAATAGTGATTTTTAGATATTTAAGAAATCGGGTAATGACGCCTACGTCCCTCTTTTGTTTTTGCTTTAAAAACGAATCCCGAAGCTCGTAAATAAATCTAAAGGTGATTAATAATTATTAATTGGCCCGTTAATAATTATTAATGTCACCAAAACATATTTAAAGTACTAAAACGATTAAAAACAAATTCGGACGAAAAAAGCTACTAAAATCGAAGTTACTGAATTAAAACTAAACTTTAAAAGCTTTAATAAATAAATAAAAAAAATTTACCTCTAAAAGTAACGGGACGTTACAGACTACCCTCCTAAAAGAGCTTTTCGTCCCCGAAAAGTAGGCCCCTAAGTGAAAAGATGAGGATGCTTCGCTCGCATCTCATCCTCACGTTCCCACGTAGCCTCTGATGATACTTGGTTCTTCCACAGAACTTTAACCAAGTCTATCGTTTTGTTCCTTAGCACCTTCTGTTCTCTGGCTAGGATCTCAACTGGTACCTCTTCATAGGATAGACTAGCATCCAAAGTAACAGGTTCATAATCGATAATATGCGAAGGGTCAGCCACATACTTCCTGAGCATGGACACATGGAACACATCATGAACTGCTGACAAGGCCGGTGGCAAAGCCAATCGATAAGCTACAGACCCAACCCTATCCAGGATCTCAAAGGCAAGTTTTGGGCAGATTTTATTCTCTTCTTTATTCCGAATTTGCTTGTTATTTTTAGGGTTTCTTTGCCTATTTAAAGGCCTCATTTGTAACCCTAAACATGAAGAATTAATATGATAGAAAATAGCTTTGTTTTTCTTATTGCTTGGTTGATTTTACCTTGCATTTTGTAGCCTTGTTCTAGGTTGCATGTTTTAGAAACATTCAAGCATAACTTGATCTATTGTGTTTGTGGATTGTTTCGATATTGAAATAAGAACAAGTTCTCTTATTTCAAGGTATTAGATCATTGGAATAATCTTCTTCTTCTTGGTTTCCAAGGGTTTTATCTTATTGTTCATTGGGGTTTTAGGATTTGCATCGAGGGGTTCTTTGTCTTCAAAGGGTTTCTATTTCAATTTTCTAGGGTTTCATATAATACCAAATGATACGAAACCTGAAGCGTTGACGGATTCAAGAACCGGATGATGCACCCTTGAACGGAAACCTTGAAAACCCTTAACAATTTGAATCTACCTTTAGGCGAGGTTGGGAAGATGATGACCTAATCGATCAATCCTCTAATTCAAGAATAGGTTTCTTTAATTAAGGTTGAGGCACTCCACAAGAACAATGATCAATTGGACTTGAATGACTCTAAACATGCAATTCAAGAACATGAATTACAAAGAGGTTTTTCAAAGCAAAAGCTTAAACAAAAACAAAAGGATTTTCATTCATTGATATTCTGATTGTAAAGCTTACAAAAGAGGCTTTAAATAGCCTAAGAAACTCTAGCTTGGTCGAAAATATGAAGGGAAATTAAGACCTAATAATAAAAAGGGAAAACTAGACTTTCGTAATTCAAATTAGGAAAGTTTTCCTAATCTTCTAAACTGTCTCCAAGTTTCAAAACTAATGAAACAAAGTCAAATCTTCCTTATTACATCATCAATAATAATAATAAATAAAACTAAAGTAATAAAACTCAAATAAAATACTAAAATTTGAAATTTGATGAAAATAGACAAAACTACAAGTGTCAGTCGCCGTTTTTTATGTCATTTTCACTCATTTGAATGTTGTCATGCGCGATTTTCTTTGGAGCTCTTTGAAACAAATATCCCATGAGTTTAATAGTGTTTTAAACTCATTTTCTTCATTAGTCAAGTATGTAACCCAATATCCTTGCAAATGCCCAAGAAAGTCAATCTTCACTCGTTTAGTCTTCAGATTCTTGATCTTTTCTCGAATGAAATCATGGAGTTAAATATCTTCAATTCTTTGACATTTGGGGCTGGGATGATTCATATCAACATTGCTGACTTGTTCTTTAGAGAAGTTGTTAAAATGCATGGCATTCCTCAAAAGCATTGTGAGTGATAGGGATGTTAAGTTCCTAAGTCATTTTTTGAGGGTTTTATGGGGTAAGTTGGGACTAAATTAATGTACTGTACTACTTGTCACCCCCAAACTGATGGTCAAATTGAGGTTGTCAATAGGACTATGGTTACATTGCTTAGGGCTATAATTGATAAAAACCATAAGACTTGGGAAGATTGCTAGCCATTCATAGAATTTGCATATAATAGGGCAGTCCAAGTACTACTAAATACATTTCTTTTGAACTAGTTTATGGTTTTAATCCAACTACTCCTATTGATTTATTGCCCATGTTACCCACTGATTTGGTGAGTTTTGATGCCAGTACTAAGGTTAACAGGATTCGAAAGCTACACAAGGAGGTTCGAGAGAGAATTGAGAAGCAAAACAACAAAGTAGCTTCAAGGATCAATAAGGGCCGAGATTGGGTTTGGGTTCACTTTAGAAAAGAGAGATTTCCATTGCAAAGGAAATCCAAGCTTAATCCAAGAGGAGATGATCCATTCCAAGTGTTAGAAAGAAGCAATGACAATGCTTACAAGATTGATCTTCCCGGTGAGTATAATGTGAGTGTTTCTTTTAATGTTTCTGACTTAAGTCCTTTTGATGTAGGTGATGAATCAGATTTGAGGAAAAATCCTTTTGAAGAGGGAGGGGATGATATGAATCATGGAGCACAAGACAAGCTAGACATGTTTAGGATGGTTCAAGGGCCAAAGACAATATCCAAGTCCAAGAAATTGCAACAAGCTTTGAATATCCATTGTCAAGCATACATGAGCCAACTCAAGGTGAATTTTGAATATTGGAACATTGAGGATAAGGAAGAAGACTTAATGCACATCAACTTGTGGCATGTGCAATTGGAAGAAAAATTTGGACAAGTTGTGCAATCAGATTCAAAAAATGAAGCTTAGAGAGAAACTTGCAAACTTTCCATATTTGACAACTTTTTTATTTGAGTTTTTTATTCATTTTATGCATTTAAAGCTATTGTGTAATGTTTCCCATGGCCAAAGGACGTGTTTTAGGCCTTTTATATTCAGTTTATATGTTTGGAAAGGATTAGGAAAGATATTATTCTCTAGAAAAGATTTTCCACAAAATCTGCCAATTTCATATAAGGCAAGTTTTGGGAATATTTTGTGCTCCTTCTAATCCGAATTTCCTAGCTTATTTTTAGGGTTTCTTTGCCTATTTAAATGCCTCATTTGTAACCCTAAAGTCTTAGAATTCATTTGATCATAATATTGTTTCTTATTTTGCTGAAATTGTTTATTTTGTAGCCTTGTTCTTAGATTGCATGTTTTAGGAACATTCAAGTAAACCTTGTCTAGTTTGTTTGTGAATTGTTTCAATCTTGAAATAAGAACAAGTTCTCTTATTTCAAGGTCTTTGATCATTGGAATTTTTCCAAGAGTTTTACCTTTTTTTTCTTGGGGTTTTAGGGTGCGCATCTAGGGGTTCTTTGTTCTTTCTATTTCAATTCTAGGGTTTCATATTAATTTCCAAAAAAGAGTTTTCTCCATTTGGATCTTTAGGATGGACCAAATCATTAGGACACTTTTGATGTTCAACATTTTGGTTCAAAGGGGATTTCCAAAGAAGAGTTTCCTTCATTTGGAACTTTAGGATGGACCAAATCATTAGGACAAGTTTGAAAAAATTGGTTCCGATCCTTGTTTGACATTTTGATACAAAGAGTATTCCCAAAGAAGAGTTTTCTCCATTTGGAACTTTAGGATGGACCAAATCATGAGGAAACTTTGACGTTCGCCATTTTTGTCCAAAGATGATTTCAAAAAAAGAGTTTCCTCCATTTCGAACTTTAGGTTGGACTAAATCATTAGGACAAGTTTTAAATGATTGGTTACGATCCTCGTTTGACATTTTGGTCAAAAGAGGATTACCAAAAAGTGTTTCCTCCATTTGGATCTTTAGGATAGATCAAATCATAAGGGCTATATTGACGTTTGACATTTTGGACCACAGAGGATTCCCAAAGAAGAGTTTCCTCTATTTGGATCTTTAGGATGGACCAAATCATGAGGACACCTTTGATGTTCAACATTTTGGTGCATAGGGGATTTCCAAAGAAGAGTTTCCTCCATTTGGAACTTTAGGATGGACCAAATCATTAGTACAAGTTTGAAAAGTTGGTTCCGATCCTCGTTTGACATTTTGATACAAAGAGTATTCCCAAAGAAGAGTTTCCTCTATTTGAAACTTTAGGATGGACCAAATCATTTGGACAACTTTGACGTTCGCCATTTTTGTCCAAAGAGGATTTCAAAAGAAGAGTCTCCTCCATTTCGAACTTTCGGATGGACTAAATCATTAGGACAAGTTTGAAATAATTGGTTCCGATCCTCGTTTGACATTTTGGTCAAAATAGGATTACCAAAAAGTGTTTCCTCCATTTGGATCTTTAGGATAGATCAAATCATGAGGGCTACTTTGACGTTTGACATTTTGGTCCAAAGAGGATTCCCAAAAAAGAGTTTCCTCTATTTGGATCTTTAGGATGGTCCAAATCATGAGGACAAGTTCGACAAGATTGGATTCAATCCTCGTTTGACATTTTGGTCCAAAGAGGATTTCCAAAAAAGAGTTTCCTCCCGTTTGAACTTTATGATTGCTAAATCAATAGGACAAGTTTGACGTTCGACATTTTACTCCAAAGAAGAGTTTCATCCATTTGGAACTTTAGGATGGATCAAATCATGAGGACAACTTTGACAAGATTGGTTCCGATCCTCGTTTGACATTATTGTCCAAAGAGGATTCTGAAATAAGAGTTTCCTCCGTTTGGATCTTTAAGATGGACCAAATCATGAGGACAACTTTGACGTTCGACATTTTGGTCGAAAGAGGATTCGCAAAGAAAAGTTTCCTCCATTTTGATCTTTAGTATGGACCAAATCATAAGGACAAGTTTGAAAAGATTGGTTCCTGTCCTTGTTTGACATTTTGGTCCAAAAAGGATTACCAAAGAATAGTTTCCTCCATTTGGATCTATAAGATGGACTAAATCATTAGGACAACTTTGACAGTTGAAATTTTGGTCCAAAGAGGATTCCCAGAGAAGAGTTTCCTCTATTTGAATTTATGATTGACTAAATCATGAGGACAATTTTGACAAGATTGGTTTCAATCTTCGTTAGAGATTTTGGTCCAAAGAGGATTCTCAAAGAGAGTTTCCTCCATTTGGAACTTTAGGTTGGACAAAATCATTAGGACAAGTTTGAAAACATTGGTTCCGATGCTCATTTGACATTTTGGTCCAAAGAGGTATCCCAAATAAGAGTTTCCTCTATTTGGAACTTTAGTGATAAGGATTATGGAAGCACTCCAAATCCAATACATGTTCCAACCGGCCCAATCACAAGATCCAAAGCTAAGAAGATCCAACAAGCTTTTATTACTTATGTGCAAGCTTTATTGCCAAGTGAGCAGCCCAATTCGGATGATGACTTGACTTATGACACTTTGAAGATCAATGTATGCAACTTGCAAATCCATATAGAAAATATCTACAAAGGTAACCTTGTGAAAGTGTCAACTATGCCTTCAATGGAAGAATGCAACAACTAAGCAAATCAGATTCACTTTTATTTGCATTTTAGTCAAACTTTCCCTATTTGTAACCGTGGGCATTAAGGGCTCTAGTTTCCTTTTTTGTTTTTACCAATTGTAACTGAATGCTTTAATGTTTGTTTCCTTTTATGTTTTTGCTTTTCTTTTCCTGTTTGAAGGCTAATAAAGCCGTGGAAACACTTTGTAAAACTCATATTATGTTTGAATGAAAATCAAGTCACTCATTGAGAGTTTCTTTTGAAAACCACATCAAGTTTTCAACTTCTTGCAATTCTTGTGTGTAGGGTTGCTGCCGAATCATTCAACTAGGAATTGATCAACTTAGTTGTGGAGTGATTCAATCAAGAACAAGTAATCTCATTCTTGTCTCTAGGTCATTGATCAAAGAGGTAATCTCATCTAGCCTTAAATCCTTTGGTTGAAACTGATTAGTAAGGGAGGGTTTGTGTTCTTGCTTCAAAGGTTCATGCTAAGCATAATAGCATAGGGTCTTTGGACTTGGAATTTGGGTTTGCCTTATCAGTTGGTATCAGAGCTTTGGTCGAAACGTTGGCCAAACTCTAGATTTGATTCTATCCTTTACTTTCCTTGCAATTTGCTTGTTTGTTTCAAATCTACCTTATCTTTTCATTTTCTGTCCAAACCATCATTTTCTTTTGTTTTGGTTCTGTTCTTGTTTTCATCTTGAAGATCCCATTCTGATATTCAAAATTAAAAAAAAAAAGAAAGAAAGAAAGAGAGCTTTGAATCCGAGAGCACTATATTGTTCATCTTGTGTTCTTCATTGTTGTGCTTTTAAAATTCTGAGTTTGGTCTATAGAAAACGAAAAAAGTCTGAGTTTTAAATGTTATTTTATCAATTTAGATCCACAATTTAAGCATCAATTCAATTCAGATATGCTGACATTCAAATCCTGCTCATACTTTCCATATTTGAATCTACTGCATTTAATGCTTTGTCTTGCTGTCTTAAATGCGTGAAATCTTTCGAATTAGCTTTCATAATCTCAATAGGAAAGTTAATTTAATCGGTTATATTTCATTTTCAAGAAGGAAATTTAAGGAAATTCTTATGTAAACGACTAAAATTTTGCAAATCAAAACAGTGCGATGACAACTCCTTAAAATCTGGATCTTGTCTATTCTTTGATTGGCATCTTTAATTCTCATCATTATTTCGAATATTTTGCCAATTGTACACTCTTAATAACTGATTGATTGAGCTATATATGAGTTTCCATCTTAAAATTCATTTCCAATAATTCCAAATTTGACTTACAATATTTGGCTTTTTCCTAGTTTTTCCTTGCCTTAAATTCTATTTTTCCTACCTTTTTGCTTTCTTTTCTAATTTCTTATTCTATTATTGTTTCCTTTCATACATAGTTGTATTTTACTAATTGAATTACTTTTGTAGCTTTCTAAACACGAATCTTGCTTGAAAAGTGAGTTCATATCAGAGAGCACCTACTTTCAAATTGGCCCACCTTGAATGCTAAACAAGTGTTTCCTTGAGTGACATATAGTGAGGGAGTGTTGTAAGGTCCTTAATACTTGTTACTTTGTGAGGAACATCATGACACAAGAGGGAAACAATGGGGGTGAGATTAGTGATGCTAGGTGGAGGGAGGCACAAACAGGTGCTTTTGCTAGGCTTACTCAAGCCTTAAAAGAACTTGATGAGAGTATGAGTAGGTTAGAGCTAGCTAACAACCAATTAAGGAGAGAGAACCTAGATGAGGGAGTTGAACACGAAGAGGATGATGATGTTACCATATTGGCTGGAGTAAACCCTAGAAGAGAATAAGGAGGGGGCCGAGGAAGGAGAGGTAGAGGAAGAGGAAGAGAATTAGGACCACCTAGGAGACCTATTAAGGAGTTACAAGAAGAAAAAGTGGAAGAGAGAAATCCAGGGGTTATTAAGCTTAAAATTCAACCATTCCATGGGAGGTCTAATCCGAAGGAGTACTTGCAATATGAAGACAAAATAGAGCATGTCTTTGATTGCAACAATTTTAGTGAGGAAAGGAAGATGAAGCTAGCCGTGGATGAATTTTGTTATTATACTAGCATTTGATGGACTCATCATAGGGCTGAATGGAGGAGAAACTATGAGCAACCAATTGAGACATGGGAGGAGGTAAAAGTATTGATGAGAAAGAGGTACATCCCGAGGCATTATCAAAGAGAAATTAGAAACAAGTTGTTCTCATTACAACAAGGATCCAAGAGTGTAGAGGAATACTATAGAGAGATGGATGTGTTAATGCCTAGATCTAATGTTAATGAGAGTGAGGATGATACTATGTCACAGTTCTTGGGAGGGATGAATAAGGAGTTTGCTAATAGAGTTGATATGTACCAATACTTTGACATGGAGAAACTCTTGCAAATTGCCGAGACGATTGAGAAACAACTAGCTTGGGAAAAGGATAATACCAAGAGATACACTTCTAAATCCACTTTATCATCATTCAATACTTGGAAAAAGGGAGTTAGTAGTTCTAAAGGAGACTTTAAGCCTATAACTTCATTTGAGGCTGCCAAGAAGGATAAGGGGGAGTCTTCAAAAGGTTAGGGAAAAAAGAAGGTGGATGAAGTAAAAGTTGAGAGAAATAGAGACATAAGTGCTGGAAGTGTCAAGGAATAGGTCACATTAGCCGAGATTGTCGTAATAAAAGGGCTATAATCATTAGAAATGGGGAGGTAGTCACGGATGGGGAGGAAAGTGACAATCAAGAGGAAGAGGAGGAGGTTGAGGAGTTTGATGAAGAAGTGGAGGATGGGGAACCAATTAGCTCTTGTTACTAGAAGAGTTTTGAGTATCAAAGTGAAGGAGGATTGTGTTGATGACAAAAGAGATAACTTGTTCCATACAAGATGTTTAGTGAATGGCACACCATGTAGTCTAGTGATTGATGGAGGAAGTTGTACAAATGTGGTGAGCTCTATTCTTGTCAAGAGGTTACAACTACCAACTCAAGCACGTCCTACACCATACAAGCTTCAATGGCTCAATGATTGTGGAGAAATAAGGGTAGTATCTCAAGCACTGATTTCCTTTAACTTAGGTAAATATCATGATGAGATATTGTGTGATGTTGTACCTATGCATGCTGGAAATATTTTGTTTGGCTGACCATGGCAATTTGATAGGAAAGTCATGCATGATGGGTTCTTGAATAGGTATAGTTTCACTAAGGATGGTAGAAAAATCATTCTAGTACCTTTATCTTTAAAAGAAGTTTGTAATGATCAAATGAAACTTGAGAAAAAAAATTGAATTTGAAGAAAAAGAAATGAGAGAAAAGACAGAAATGAGTGAAAAGAAAAAGGTGAGTGAACAATTAGAGAAGAAAATTAGAGAGAAAGAGAGAAGAGATGCAAAATAAAACAAAAGCAAGCAAGTGAGCTTATTAGAAAGATTTGGAGATGTGAGGAGGGCTTTACTTATCCAAAAACCAATCTTTGTGCTTTTGTACAAAGGAGTGTATTTGGCTACTAACACCCTAACCAAATTTTATCTTTGCCAAGTGTGTTTTCTTCTCTTTTACAGGAATTCAAGGACATGTTTCCGAATCAACTACCAAATGGATTACCCCCAATCCGAGGCACTGAGCATCAAATAGACTTCATCTCTGGGGCTGGAATTCCAAATAGGCTAGCTTATAAGACCAATCCAACCGAAACCAAGGAGATTCAAAAGCAAGTGGAGGAACTTCTTGGAAAGGGATATGTAAGAGAGAGTTTGAGTCCTTGCTCGGTTCCAGTCATCTTGGTGCCTAAAAAGGATGGAACATGGAGAATGTGTGTGGATTGTAGAGCCATCAACAAAATCACTGTAAAGTATCGTCACCCTATTCCTAGGTTTGATGATATGTTTGATGAGTTGTATGGGCCTTGTCTTTTCACTAAAATTGACCTTAAATCCGGATATCATCAAATAAGAATGCAAGTAGGTGATGAATGGAAAACAGCTTTTAAAACAAAATTTGGCTTGTATGAATGGCTTGTTATGCCATTTGGCTTGACTAATGCACCTGAATCATATTTTGAGAGAGTTTTTGGGTAAGTTTGTAGTTGTTTATTTTGATGACATACGGATTTACTCAAAGAACCTAAATGATCATGTAGAGTATGTTAGGTTAGTTCTAATTACACTTAGAAAAGAAACACTTTATGCTAACTTTAAAAAGTGTAGTTTTTGCTTGGATAGAGTTAACTTTCTAGGATTCATTGTGAGCAAGGATTGACTTGAAGTAGATGAGGAGAAAGTTAAAGCTATTAGAGATTGGCCACAACCTAGAAATGCTAGTGAAGTTAGAAGTTTTCATGGTCTTGCTAGTTTTTGTAGAAGATTCATTAAAGACTTTAGCACAATAGTAGCACCATTGAATGAACTTGTGAAAATGCATGTGACATTTATGTGGGGGGAAATGCAAGAAAAGGCTTTTAAAGAATTGAAAGACAAATTAACCAATGCACCTTTGCTTGTTTTACCAAACTTTGAGAAATCATTTGAAATTGATTGTGATGTAAGTGGGATTGGCATAAGGGCAATGTTAATGCAAGATGGTAAGCCTTTAATGTACTTGAGTGAAAAGTTGAATGGAGCATCTTTGAATTATCCTATCTATGACAAGGAATTATACGCTTTAGTGAGAGCTTTGCCCGTTTGGCAACACTATCTTTGGCCAAGGGAGTTTGTAACCAAATGGATAGAATTCATTGAGACCTTTCCATATGTCATCATGTACAAGCAGGGTAAAGACAATATGGTGGTTTATTCTTGATTCTGATTTTGGAACTATTTATGCTTCTTGTGTTAATGGGAAATCCATGGATGACTACTTTGTGTTTGAAGGTATGTTATTCAAGAAAAATAAGTTGTGTGCGCCAAAATGCTCAATTAGAGAATTGCTTGTTAAAGAATCACATGGGGGCGGCTTAATGGGACACTTTGGGATTCACAAAACATTTGACATGCTGAATGAGAATTTCTATTGGCCTAAAATGAGACATGATGTGCATAAAGTGTGTAAAAATTGTTTTAAATGTAAAGAGGCTAAGTCTAGATCACAACCACATGAACTTTATACACCACTGCATGTTCCTAATGAACCTTAGACAAACATATCTATGGACTTTGTATTTGGTTTACCTAGGACTAAAATAGGACATGATAGTATCTTTGTTGTAATTGACCGATTTAGAAAAATGGCACATTTCACTCCATGTCACATGAAAGATTAGGCTAAGCATGTTGCGGATTTTTTCTTTAGGGAATTGGTTAGATTGCATGGTATTCCTACTACTATTGTAAGTGATAGGGATGTCAAGTTCCTGAGTCACTTTTGAAAGGTTTTGTGGGGTAAGCTTGGGATTAAGCTTCTATTATCAACTACTTATCATCCCCTAACCGATGGACAAACTGAGGTGGTTTATAGGACTTTAGGGGCTTTACTTAGATCTATTATTTCCAAGAATATCCAGTCTTGAGAAACATGTCTTACTTTTGTGGAGTTTGCGTACAACCGAGCCATACACAGTACAACACATTGTTCTCCATTTCAGGTAGTTTATGACTTTAACCCTACTACACTTGATTTACTTCTTTTGCCTACTAATGTGTTTGTTTGTGATGAAGCTACTTCTAGGGCTCATTTTATCAAGAATTTGAACAAAGAAGTAAGGGACAGAATTGAAAAATAAAACACAGAGGTTGCTTCTCGGATCAACAAAGGAAGAAAGGAGCTTGTTTTTAAACCGGGAGATTGGGTGTGGATACACTTTAGAAAAGAGAGGTTTCCTTCACCAAGGAAAACCAAACTTCATCCAAGAGGAGATGGGCTTTATCAAGTGCTTGAAATATTCAACAACAATGCTTACAAGATAGATCTACCAGGTGAGTTCTTGGTTAGTTCTACTTTTAATGTTGTTGATTTAAGCTTTTTTGATATAGGGGATGATGACCATGATTCGAGGATGAATCTTCTTGAAGAAGGGGAAGATGATAAGGATCATGGAAGCATTCCAAGTCCAATACATGTTCCAACCGACCCAATCACAAGATCCAAAGCTAAGAAGATCCAACAAGCTTTTATTACTCATGTACAAAAATGGATAGGCTCGCATCAAGCTTTATTTCCAAGTGAGCAGCCCAATTTGGATGAAGACATGACTTATGACACTTTGAAGATCAATGTTTGCAAGTTGCAAATCCATAAGGAAAATATCTACAAAGATAACTTTGTGCAAGTGTCGACTATGCCTTAAATGGGAGAATGCAACAACTAAGCAAATCAGATTCACTTTTATTTGCATTTTAGTCAAACTTCCCTTATTTGTAATCATGGGCATTAAAGGCTATAGTTTCCTTTTCTATTTTTGCCAATTGTAACCGAATGCTTTAATGTTTGTTTCCTTTTATGTTTTTGCTTATCTTTTGTTGTTTGAAGGCTTATAAAGCCTTTGAAAACCACATTAAGTTGTTCTTGTGTTTAGAGTTGCTGTCGAGTCATTCAACTAGGAATTGATCAACTTAGTTGTGGAGTGATTCATTCAAGAACAAGGAATTTCATTCTTGTCTCTAGGTCATTGATCTAAGAGGTAATCTCATCTAGCCTTAAATCCCTTGGTTGAAACTAATTAGTTAGGGAGGGTTTGAGTTCTTGCTTCAAAGGTTCATGTTAAGCATAATAGCATAGGGTCTTTGGACTTGCAATTTGGAGTTGCCTAATCATTTAGGATGGACCAAATTATTAGGAAGAGTCTTAAAAGATTGGTCCCAATCCTCGTCTGGCATTTTGGTCCAAAGAGGATTCCCAAAGAAGAGTTTCCTCCATTTGGATCTTTAGATGGACCAAATCATGACGACAACTTTGACGTTTAACATTTTGGTCCAAAGAGGATTTCCAAAGAAGATTTTCCTCCATTTGAAACTTTAGGATGGACCAAATCATGAGGACTACTTTGACAAGATTGGTTTCGATCCTGGTTTGACATTTTGTTCAAAGAGTTTCCTCCATTTGGAACTTTAGGATGGACCAAATCATTAGGAATAGTTTGAAAAGATTGGTTATGATCCTCTTTTGCAGTTTTGTTCCAAAGAGGATTCCCAAAAAGAGTTTCCTCGTTTTGGAACTTTAGGTTGACCAAATCATGAGGACAAGATTAAAAGATTCACTACAAAATGAATGGGTACTACCAGCACACCTCCGCGCCGGCAATTCCAACCACATGCGCCAGAAAAAGGTAACATCGACGTCACTTCCGCGCCGGAAATAGCGCCGGCACTGGGTTGCCGGGAATGCCATTTTCAGGCATCACCGACGCGACTATTCATGGCACTGGGGATGCTAGGAAAGCATCCCCGGCGTGGTTGGCATAGCGCCGGCAGTGGGGTAATTCCTAAACCCCACTGCCAGGTATTGCTGGCGCTATAGCGCCGGTACTAATCATATTGCCGGCGCTGTAGCGCCGGCACTGAATATACATCCCCGGCGTGGTGGCACCGGCAGTGGGGTAATTCCTAAACCCCACTGCCAGGTATTGCCGGCGCTGTAGCGCCGGCATTGAACATACATCCCCGGTGTGGTGGCGCCGGCAGTGGGGTAATTCCTAAACCCCATTGCCAGGTATTGCCGGCGCTATACGCCGGTACTAATCATATTGCCGGCGCTGTAGCGCCGGCACTGAACATATTTTCGGCGCCATAGCGCGGGTATTGCCACTGCTATTATATTCATGTAACCCTACTGCCGGCGCTATGGCGCAGGTATTGCCACTGTTTTTTTTTTTTAATTTTACTTATTTTAAGCTCCTCAAAAGCCACCTGTTTCAATATATATATATATTAAGATTTTTCTAAACCATATAAAATCCAGAACCAGAAAAAGTTGTAACAAAATGTGATAGAAATTAACTAAAGTTCAATTAAGACAAATATAATGTCTTTAAGAAAGTAAAACATGATGTCTTATAATACTACAACAGACACGTAATGCTTTCAAAGTACATGTAAAATCCTAAGCATGACCATCCCCACCACCTCTATAGTTTCTCATGAACGCATCAAAGTCCTCTCGAAGTTTCCTGGCCTCTAAATCACGTGCCGCCTCACGAGCCTTCCGTTCCACATCACGAGCTCGAAGTTCCTCAATAGTAGTAAGGGCTTCAACTAGTTGTTGCTGACTTTGAGCTAGTTGTTGTTGACTTTGGGTGAGTTGTTCCACTTATGAAGACACAGAAGATCTCGATGAACTACTTGACTTTGGGGGAGGTTTAGGCCCTCTGCCCATACCTCTTCTATAGCCTGGTCTATGACCCAAAGTCATCTCCATTGCCTCGATATCAGTAATAGATTGGCTTGAATTCGTTGTGTCTGACGCAACTTGTGGCTGGTTCATATATTCCACCATTTTTTTCTAAGACAATAGAAAAAAACTCGAAATGAATACAAAATATTTAAAACAAAAACATAACAAACTTAAAATAATAAACTTACATGATGTTCTTCGGCCTGTCCGCTCACCCACGTTTTTGGACTTTCATAAGAATGTTGTTGCTCAAACACGTCGACCCATGTAGCTTCTGGGTTATCTTGTCTCTGCAAATATTCATATAAAATGTGTATGATACTACAAAAATAGAAAAAAGTTTAATAAGTAAAGTGTGTGAAATAGTATTACCATCTCATAAAGTTTGTTAGCATTGGATTTCGAGCCACCTTTATGTAAATACGGTACTGCCGCTCGGGAATGAGTGTTTGTCTCTGATAGTTTCTACACAAAATGAATATCATAAGTAATTATTTAGTTATTATTCATAAATAAAGATACTAAGATTTAGATAATACGATTTTACTTTAAATTCAGGTGATTTCAACTTCTCGATTAATAACCTCCATTCATCATCACTATGCACTCTCGGATGTTTCATGCGGTCAGCTTGCTCTTCACCAAACTCTTGTACGTTATTGCGATAGTATTTTCCCAGCTCATATCGATACTCATTCGCAGAAGATATCATTTGTCCTTCCATAGTTTTCCAATGTACGCCATTGGCTAATTGAAGATTGAATTTGTCCATAACACATTAGCAATCATGTTAGTGTAAATTATATAATACTTGCAAATCATATATATAAATACAAGACTCACTGCAAGTCGTTGCTTGATATTATTAAGAATCTCTGCCGGCACCAAATCATATCTCTTGTGGCTCGGTGGTATAAGGGCACGCACCAATATGCCAGTCTCAGTGATAAATGATCTAGCATTGTCGCCAACCACCCGTTTTAAGTCTTCCGGGATAGTCAGATCTTTCTTACCCGTCCCCTTATGCAATGAAAGGTTCTTCGCATAACCACGTCTAGAAACCGACGATTGAGACGAGACTATAAAACAAATTAAAAAGTAAGTACAAAACAAAGCGTAAGTGACATTCACAAAAAAAATGATTCTTACCATGATCGAGTGTGGGTGAAGGTGACTGAGAACGCATATCATGTGATGACATCGGTGAATCTGAAGTCGATACATGACCTGGTGAGGGAGAAGGCGACTGAGAACTCATCAATGTATCCGATGATGGCTCCGTAATAACTACCCGCCTGTACGACGACGAGGAGTCTTCCTGTTGCCCGGTGCGATAGGTCGTGACTCGTCAATCTGACCCTTCCCCTTATTATTCCTGTTTAAAACACGCAAACACAATATTTGTTAAAAGTTAAGAGCAAACGCATGTTTAAAAATTATATATTAAACCTAACTTACTATTCTGAGTCATCGTTTTCTGACTCATCGCTCTCATTTTCCGAATCAACAATATCATTTTCCGGCTCTTCTTCATTATTGGTTATAAACTCTTCTATGTCATCATCTCTATCGAGTCTCTGTGCATCTAGCCTATCACTGACATGAGTATCTATGGGTGAACTCACATGCAAAATCTTATCATCCTCGTCATCTTCCTCTAACTCAGGGACATTGCACACATTTTTTTGTCTTAAAGTTTGAACTACTCTCCAATCTTTCCTATATTTAATATCATCCAAGTATAGAACTTGTTGAGCTTGACTAGCTAAGATAAAAGGTTCTTCTTCAAAACAATTTCGAGACATGTTAATCGATATGTTTCCCGACTCTTTCTTCATTTTAGATGGAGATGTGTCAAACCATGTACATCGGAATAAAACAACTTGATTAGATCTTAAGTAACTAAGTTCTATAACCTCTTTTAAGAGTCCATAAAACGTCGTTGATCCTTCATCGTGATCACCCTTAACAGAAACCCCACAACTCGTAGTAGTACGGCCAGAAGATCTTTCCATTGTGTGGAAACGCATCTCATTGACACAACATCCTGTATATGATTTAGCACGAATGTCTGGGCCCATTGACAATGCGTACAAATCATAACTTACTTCATGACGACTCCATAATTCACTAACCTACATTGTCAAATAAACTTTTGTATGAAAACTTATGGGTACAGTGTGCTATAAAACAAAAATAACTGAGAACATATCTTACACGACGTTTGAACCAATTGGCGAATTGTGCCTCTTGATGCTTATGTATGTCGCTCAAGCCCTCGTGTTCAAGTAAATCAAGGTGATCCCTATGGATGATTAAGTAAATACAAAGAATCTATATGAATACATTAAAAGCAGTGTTAAAAATATGGATTAGATATACATACCGTAAATATGGTTCTACTTCATCACAATTACTCAAGGTGTACCAGTGTGCTTTAGCAATGTCTGATTGTGTTAAGGTTAATAGATCGTAACGCCCAAGATGACGAGACATATCTTTAAACACTGATATATCACTCTCTACACGACCGTCAACTTCTCCTTCATAATTATGATCCAACCTATTAAATCGAGTCTCAATCCCTTGAAGATATCTAGAACAAAACGTTATTGACTCGTTGAAAACATATGCCTCTGCTATGCACCCTTCTGGATGTGCTGTATTTGTCACATAATTCTTTAATATCTGAAGACTGCGTTCTATTGGATACATCCAACTATAACAGACTGGCCCTATTATTTGAGCTTCATACGGCAAATGAATTGATAAGTGAACCATGACATCGAAAAAGGCAGGAGGAAATATTCTTTCAAGTTTACATAAGATGAAAGTGATATCACGCTGTAACTGATCCAACTCATCTAAGCTTATTACTTTCGCACACAAACTATGAAAGAAATTACTGAACTCTGTTACCACCTGACTTATGTCGTAATTCAAAAATGCTCGAATTGCTAATGGTAGCAATCGTTGAAATAGAACGTGGCAATCGTGGCTCTTTAACCCAGTAAGTTTTCCAGCCTTAACATTAACACACCGAGATATGTTTGATGCAAACCCGTCTGGAAATTTTACACTTTTCAAGAACTTACATGCCTCAATGCGCTGACTCATAGTCAATACGTAAGCAGCTGCAGGTTTCACAAACTTATCTCTCCCAATTTTTTGTATATGCAATTCAGCTCGAATTCCCAAGTCTACCAGATCGTGACGTGCTTTCAATGTATCTTTATTCTTTCCTTCAATAAAAAAAATTGTTCCTACCAAGTTATCACATATGTTTTTCTCTATATGCATTACATCTAACTTATGACGTAAACGCAATTTAGACCAATAAGGAAGACTAAAGAATATGCTTTTCTTAGTCCAATTTTCGTTTTCTTCTGGTCGTTTTCTCTTCTTCTCTTGGGTGCAAGGATTTTTACCAAACTTTGGGAAAATTAATCGATCTAAATCTTGTATAATCTCAACTCCAGATTTAATATTCGGCTTGCCCCTCAAATCTTGTTTTCCATCATTCACTGTTTCAAAACGCCATGGATGGCCCATATGAATATATCGTCGATGACCCATGAAACATATTTTGCTTCGAATACCCATTGAAGAAGTATCTTCCAAACATATGGGACATGCTTTGTATCCTTTCGTACTCCAACCAGACAAATCACCATATGCGGGGAAATCATTGATGGTCCATAGCAACGCAGCCCGTAATTGAAAATACTCGGACTTTGAGCTATCAAAAGTTCTTATACCCTCACTCCATAAATCATTCAACTCTTCAATCAATGGTTGTAAGAATACATCAATATCCTTCCCGGATGACTTAGGGCCAGGAATCAGTAAATACACAAAAAAAGTAGATTCTTTCATACATTTCCAAGGTGGTAAGTTATATGGAACCAAAATAACGGGCCACGTGCTGTACGTGATGCTCATTTTCCCAAATGGGTTAAAACCATCAGATGCTAATGCTAGACGCACATTTCTAGGATCAGAAGCAAACAACGGAAACTCTTTGTCAAAATGCTTCCATCCTTCTGCATCGACCAGGATGACGTAAAACGCCTTCCGTTTCCAAACGTTTATCCTTGTGCCATCTCATATCGAGGCGTATATTTTGATGCAAAAAGTCTTTGTAACCTAGGTTTCAATGGGAAATGTCTAAGTACTTTTTGAGCTACTTTATGTTTAGTTTTTCCCTCATTCACCTCATATCGTGGTTCCCCACAAACTGGACAAAACTCTTCTTTCGCGTATTCTTTTCTAAAAAGAACACAATCAAACTTGCAGACATGAATTGATTCGTACCCCAATCCAAGCGCACGTAAGAACTTCTTAGAAGCATAATATGATCCCGGTAGAACCGTCCCTTCGGGAAATGCTTCTTTTAATAACTCGAGAAGCATATCAAACGACTTATTACTCCACCCGTTTAAAACCTTGATATGAACTAATTTCACTAAGAAACTGAGAGATGAAAAGTTCTTACAACCCGGGTATAACTCTTTTTGTGCTTCACCGAATAAGTGTGAGAACTCACTATCACACTCACCCGTGTCCACATTTTCCTCACCATCAAGTATATTTTCTGGGTTCTCAGTTTCATATTCATGTAATGCACCATCTTGTAGGTCATTAAGCATGTCTATCATTCCATCATCATCATCATTTTCACTAAAGGATGCATCTAAGGGAGGCACACTACTACTCGTGCTACCCATTTTAAAATTCTCTCCATGGTTTGTCCAACGGGTATATCCTCGTGATATTCCATAAATATGCAAATGCTCTCTAATTTATTGAATTGTGGCAAAACCAACATTCACACACTTTAAACAAGGACATCGGGTTTTTCAATTATCATTCAAAACCGTCACCGCAACCTCTAAAAATGAACTCACCCCATCAATATACTCTTTACAAAACCTATCATTTAGTTTCATCCAACTCCTATCGACATTCGACCTATTTTAAATAAAAAAATCCCAAATAAATTCCATGGTAAAGTTCTACTCCTCAATGTAAAAACCTCTTAAACATACAAACTATATAAAAAAGAAATATATACATATTTTGAGACGACTAACTTTGATGCAGGTTAGCCGTCTCCCATGACATTAAAAAAAATACTAAAAACAAAAAATTATATCCACACACATGTCAACCTAAGTAAAACATAAAAACATTAAGACATGGTTTGAGACGGCTAACTTTGCTGCAGGATAGCCGTCTGACAAAACATAACGACGTTAAAATATAAAAGGTCAGAAAATTAACATGGATATTGACATTTGTATATAAGCTCACGAAAGATTCGAAAATATTATCTGTTTCAATTTACAATTGCATTATTCAGTCATTTTAATAGGCAACTTTCATATTTAATCACATAATTAAATAAAAAAAACAGTGAGTTTATATGCTAAAAAGTTTGAAATTGCCTTAAACTTTAAAAACAATTCAAGTTTTGTTCAATCAATTATTTAAATAATTATTTGAATCATTTTTTTAAACAAATTAGAATAAAAACATGTTAACAAAACCTAAAAACTCAAAACATCAAATTGAAAAAACCCACTAAATATGCAAAGTTTAAAATTAATCACATAATTAAATACAAAAAACAATAAAATTTAAATTAAATAAATTGTTCATTCATATTAACAATAATTGATAAAATTCATCCCAAATCTATAATCAATCATGTATAAAGTAACTAATTTACTTCATAATTACCAAATATTAACAATTTAACACTAAAAGTAAATAACACACACAATTGTTTTAAAAAAAAAACCTAAAAAACTCAAAATAGTCAATTTGAACAAAATCCATATTGATAAAAAAAAAATTATCTCAAATCTCCATTCAATCATGTATTGTGTGTGCCCAATCTAATTCATAACAACTAATTATTAAGAATTAAACAATAAAACAACAAAAAACCCAATTTTTCAAAAAAAAACCTAAAACTAAAAACTATGAAATCTAACCAAATAATAATTATTTTAGTAAAATAGAGTATAGAAACATACCTAAAACGATGGATAATGTAAATTTTGGCTTTTGAACGGAGGAAATCGGTGAAGAATCGACGGAAAAAGAGAAATGATGGCAAGGGGCGGCGGCGTCTTCGCTGGAGCATGGGGGAGGAGAAATCGGAAATAAAAAATGAGGAAGAAGGAAGAAGGGCTTCTGGGGGGGTCTAAAAACTGGGAAGTTGTATCGCCGACAATACTTAAAAAAAATAGGCGCCGGCATTGGGCCAGCCCAATGCTGGCGCATGTCAAGCCCAGCACTGGTATTGGACCGGCCCTGGGCTTGGACTAAACCAATACCGGCGCAGCATAAGGCTTGCGTCGGTATTGGTCAACCATTTCCGGCACACAGATTGTGCGCCAGAAATGGCTGCCTTTTAAGTGGCTTTGCCGGTGCCGTGCTTGAGCGCCGGCATTTCTGACGTCGGTAGAACCATTTATTCTTGTAGTGATTTGTTCCAATCTTTGTTTGACATTTTGGTCCAAAGAGGATTTCAAAAGAAGAGTTTCCTCCATTTGGATCTTTAGGATGGACCAAATCATGAGGACAATTATGACGTTCGACATTTTTGTCCAAAGAGGATTTTTAATGAAGAGTTTCCTCCATTTAGAACTTTAGTATGGACCTAATCATTAGGAAAAGTTTTAAATGATTGGTTATAATCCTCGTTTGACATTTTGGTCAACAGAGGATTACCAAAGAGTGTTTCCTCCATTTGGATCTTTAGTATCAACCAAATCATGATGACTACTTTGACGTTCGACATTTTCGTCCAAAGAGAATTCCCAAAGAAGTGTTTCCTCTATTTCAATCTTTAGGATAGACCAAATCATGAAGACAACTTTGACAAGATTGTTTCCGATCCTCGTTTGACATTTTGGTCCGAAGAGGATTGCCAAAGAAGAGTTTCCTCCATTTCTAACTTTAGGATGGACCAAATCATTAGGACAAGTTGTAAAAGATTGGTTTTGATCCTCGTTTGACATTTTGATCCTAAGAGGATTTGCAAAGAAATGTTCCTCCATTTGGATCTTTAGGATGGACCAAATCATGAAGACAAGTTTGACGTTCGACCTTTTGGTCCAAAGATGATCCGCAAAGAAGAGTTTCCTCAATTTGAAACTTTAGGATGAACAAAATCATTAGGACAAGTTTGAAAAGATGGGTTCCGATCCACGTTTGATATTTTTTTCCAAAGAGGATTCCCAAAGAACAGTTTCCTCCACTTGGATCTTTACGATGGACCAAATCATAAGGACATCTTTGACGTTCGACATTTTGGTCCAAAGAAGATTCGTGAAGAAGAGTTTTCCTCCATTTGGAACTTTAGGATGGACTGAATCATAAGGACAAGGTAGAAAAGATTTGTTCCGATTCTCGTTTGACATTTTGGTCCAAAGACGATTCCCAAAGAAGAGTTTCCTCCATTTAGATCTTTACAATGGACCAAATCATGAGGACAACTTCGACGTTCGACATTTTGGTCCAAAGAAGATTCGTGAAGAAGAGTTTTCCTCCATTTGGAACTTTAGGATGGACTGAATCATAAGGACAAGGTAGAAAAGATTTGTTCCAACTCTCGTTTGACATTTTGGTCCAAAGACGATTCCCAAAGAAGAGTATCCTCCATTTGGAACATTAGGATGGACCAAATCATTAGCACAACTTTGAAAAGATTGGTTCCGATCCTCGTTTGACATTTTGGTCCATAGAGGATTCCCAAAGAAGAGTTTCCTACATTTGAGACTTTAGGATGGACCAAATCATGACGACAATTTTGAAAAGGTTGGTTCCGATTCTGCTTCGACATTTTCAAAAAGAAGAGTTTCCTCCATTTGGAACTTTAGGATGGACCAAATCATTCGAACAAGTTTGAAATGATTTGTTCCGATCCTTGTTTGTCATTTTGGTGCAATGAGGCTTACGGAAGAAGAGTTGCTTCCATTTGGAACTTTAGGATGGGCCAAATCATCACGACGGCTTCGACTATTGAAATTTTGGCACAAAGAGGAATCCCAAAGAAGAATTTCCTCTAGTTGGTACTTTAGAATGGAACAAATCCTATGGACAACTTTGACAAGATTGGTTCCGATCCTCGTTTGACATTTTGGTCCAAAGAGAATTCCCAAAGAAGAGTTTCCTCCATTTGGAACTTTAGGATGGAGAAAATAAATAGGACAAGTTTTAAAAGATTGGTTCCGATCCTCGTTTGACATTTTGATCTATAGATGATTCACAAAGAAGAGTTCATCCATTTGGAACTTTAGGATGGACCAGATCATGAGGACAATTTGAAAAGATTGGTTCTCTGATCCTCGTTTGATATTTTTGAAAAATGAGGATTCCAAAAGAAGAGTTTCCTCCATTTGGATCTTTAGAATGGACCAAATCATGAGGACAACATTGATGTTTGACATTTTGATCCAAAGAAGAATTTCCTCAATTTGGATCTTTAAAATAGACCAAATCATGAGGACTACTTTGACATTCGACATTTTGGTCCAAAGAGGATTCCCAAAGAAGTGTTTCCTCTATTTGGTTCTTTAAGATGAACCAAATCATGAGGACAAGTTTGACAAGGTTGGTTCCGATCCTCGTTTGACATTTTGGTCCAAAGAGGATTTAAAAAGAAGAGTTCCTCCTGTTTGAACATTAGGATGGACCAAATCATTAGGACAAGTTTGAAATGATTGGTCTCGATCCTCGTTTGATATTTTGGTCCAAAGAGGATTACGAAATAAAAGTTTCATCCATTTGGAACTTTAAGATGGACCAAATCATCAGGACAACTTTGACAATCGATTTTTTGATCCAAAGACGATTCTGAAAGAAGATTTTCCTTCATTCGGAACTTTATGATGGATGAAATCATGAGGACAAGTTTGACAAGATTGGTTCCGATCCTCGTTTCATATTTTTGTCCAAAGAGGATTCCTAAAGAAAACTCCATTTGGAACTTTAGGATGGACCAAATCATTAGGACAACTTTGATCAGATTGGTTCCGATCTTTGTTGACATTTTGGTACAAAGAGGATTCCCAAAGAAGGGTTTCCTCCTTTTGGATCTTTAGGATAGACCAAATCATGAGGACAACTTTGACGTTCTACATTTTTGTCCAAAGGGGACTCCAAAAGATGAGTTTCCTCAGGACATATTTGAAGAGATTGGTTCCGATCCTCGATTGACATTTTTGGTCCAAACAGGATTCCCAAAAAATAGTTTCCTCCATTTGGAACTTTAGGATTGACAAAATCATTAGGATAAGTTTGAAAAGATTGGTTACGATCCTCTTTTGATATTTTGGTCCAAAGAGGATTCCCAAATAAGAGTTTCCTCCAATTGGAACTTTAGGATGGACCAATTAATTAGGACAACATTGAAAAGATTGGTTCATATCCTCGTTTGATATTTTGATCCAAAGAGGATTACCAAAGAAGAGTTTCATCCATTTGGAAGTTTAGGATGAACCAAATCATAAGGACAACTTTGACAATCGATTTTTTTGCACAAAGAGGATTCTGAAAGAAGAGTTTCCCTCATTTGGAACTTTTGGATGGACCAAATCTTGAGGACTACTTTGACAAGATTGGTTCCAATCCTCGCTGAAATTTTTATCCAATGAGGATTCCTAAAGAAGACTCCATTTGGAACTTTAGGATGGACCAAATCATTAGGACAACTTTGACAAGATTGGTTCCGAACCTCGTTTCACATTTTGATCCAAAGAGGATTCCCAAAGAAGAGTTTCCACCTTCTGGATCTTTTGGATGGACCAAATCATGTGGACAACTTTGAAGTTCTACATTTTGGTCCAAAGAGGACTCCAAAAGAATAGTTTCCTCCATTTGGAACTTTAGGATGGACCAAATCATCAGGATAAGTTTCCTCCATTTGCAACTTTAAGTATTGATCAAATCATGAAGAAGAGTTTGAAATGATTGGTTCCGATCCTTGTTTGACGTTTTGGTCAAAAGAGGATTACCAAAAAGTGTTTCCTCCATTTTGATCTTTAGCATAGACCAAATCATGAGGACTTATTTGACGTTCTACATTTTGGCCAAAGAGAATTCCCAAAGAAGAGTTTCCTCTATTTGGATCTTTATGATAGACCAAATTATGAGAACAAATTTGACAAGATTGGTTCCGATCCTCGTTTCACATTTTGGTCCAAAGAGGATTTCCAAAGAAGGGTTTCCTCCCGTTCGAACTTTACGATGGACCAAATCAATTGTACAAGTTTGACGTTCGACATTTTGGTCCAAAGAGGATTACTAAACTAGAGTTTCCTCTATTAGGAAATTTAGGATGGACCAAATCATGAGGACAACTTCGATAATCGAATTTTTGGTCCAAAGAGGATTCCCAAAGAAGAGTTTCCTGCATGTGGAACTTTTGGATGGACGAAATCATGGGGACAACTGATATGATTCATGGAGCACAAGCACCACAAGACAATCTTAGGATGCTACATGGACCAATTACAAGATCAAATGCCAAGATGCTTCAACAAGCCTTGAATATCTATTGTCAAGCATACATGAGCAAAGTGAAGATAGATTTTGATGATCCAAGCTTGGAGGAATTGGAAGAGGATAAAATGCACTTTAATTTATGGCAAGTGCATTTGGAGGATGAATATTAGAGACATGTGGAAGGATTTTTAAATTTAAAGTCATTTTAGGAAAGCTTCCTAAAATGGGAACTTTGCTTTTTGCTTTAAGCTCTAGTTGCTCTATTCTTTCCTTAAATGTTGTTCACATGCCCAGATTTTATCATGGGCTGATTACTTTTGAGCTTTTATTTTAGTGTTTTTCTCTTGACTATTTAAAGATATTTTGTACCCTAATATTCAGATTTGATGAAATGAAAAGTTGCCACTTGGCTTGAAACCTCTTGCTTGGATGATTGTCAAGCCTAACTTAGTATTCTTGCTTTAGATTACTTGTTTAGAAACAATCAAACAATCTTGATATAAAGCGTTTGTGGACTGTTTCAATCTTGAGATAAGAAACAAGTTCTTCTTATTTAAAGATCATAGATCTAGAAATAATCTTCTTGACTCATGTTCCTTGGGTTTTGCTAAATTACTTTGGGGGGTTTTAGATCTTGGTGACTCAAGGGTTCTTGATCCAAATCTATGGTTTTCATATCAACAACTTTGAAAAGATTGGTTCCGATCCTCGTTTAATATTTTGGTCCAAAGAGGATTTCCAAAAAAGACTCCATTTGGAACTTTAGGACGGACCAAATCATGAGGACAACTTTGAAAAGATTGGTTCAGATACTCGTTTGACATTTTGGTCCAAAGAGGTTTCCCAAAAATTGTTTCCTCCATTTCAACTTTGGGATGGACCAAATCATTAGGACAAGTTTGAAATGATTGGTTCCAATTCTCGTTTGAAAATTTGGTCCAAAGAGGATTAACAAAAGGAATTTCTTTCATTTGGATCTTTAGGATGGACTAAGTCATGAGGACAACTTTGACGTTCGACATTTTGGTCCAAAGAGGATTCCCAAAGAAGAGTATCCTCCATTTGGAACTTTAGGATGGACCAAATCATGAGGATTTTAAAAGATTAGTTATGATCTTTGTTTGACATTTTGTTCCAAAGAGGATTACCAAAAAGAGTTTCCTCTATTTGGATCTTTAGAAAGGACAGAATCATGAGGACAACTTAGACGTTCGACATTTTGGTCCAAAGTGGATTCTCAAAGAAGAGTGTAACGTCCCGTTATTTTGTGATAAAAAAAAATTTATTATTTTATTTTATTTAAGTAATTAAAGTTTATTTATTAATTATTAAATTAGAATTTAGTAGTTTATTTCATTTTAATTCTTTTTAATGGCTTCATTTATTTAAATACGTTTTAATGGTATTAATAATTATTAATCACCATTGGGATAGTTTGAGATGTTCCGGATTCGTTTTAAGCCAAAAGTCTTAAAAGGGGCAAAGTCGTAATTTCCAAAATTGCAAAATATCTAAACACTATTTGCTTCATCTTCTTTAAATCACCATTGACTCATTTTGACCAAAAATCACTCCTAATTTTTGCTCCAAGGCCGTGAGCTTCAAGAGAGAAAAGTGAGATTTTTGATTTCGTTCGTTTCTTGCCCGATTGACTTGATTCCGGGTCCTTTGGAAAGGTATCGATCATACGAATCTTTTCCACCTACCCATCGCACGTTTCTCTCGAGATCCACGGAGTTCTCGGTAAGTTTCTCTTGAAACCCTAAGCTCCAAATAGAGTTTCAATGGAGTTTTCATTATTTTCTTTCGATTTCTTGCCGTGAAACTCGGTGTTTGTCATTTCGGGAGTAGTTTTAAGAGTTTTTGGAAACTATTCCTTAACCCTAAAACTGAGTTTCAGTCGAAACCCTTCCCATTTGAATTTTACCCTTTTGGGTTTGATTTTGGGTTAGAATTTAATGAATGAACTAATTATCGATACCCATTGAAATCAGGAATATCAAATTTGCTTAAAACCAACTCAAAACGTATTTAAATTGCCAAAAAGCCGGAAAACCAAACCCGAAACCCATTTTATTGAGGGGGGGCCGAGAGCCCTAAGGGAGGGTTTGATGAGTTTTCATTGTTTTGAACGTTTAGTTGGTGTTTGATCGATAGTTGGTAAAGTTATTGATTGTATGATATAATTCGTTTGTAGGTGTTTTTGAACCGCGTGGTTGATCGCTCCTTCGAACTTAGGAGCAAAGTCATCTTTCTCTTTAAGGTGAGAATAGTTAGGATTTAAAGTAATTATAGAAATCGAATAAGTGTAATGGTTTGTGGAATCGGAAACTAAGATTAGAATCCAAACTAAGATTAGAGGGAGTGAGTTAGTGCCTTAGAATTTGTAGTTAATCCTTTAAGCGAGAAACTTAGGATTTCTCGATGAAGCCTCGAATCTTAGAAGATTCTAAGTTAGATAAGTTTCGGATTTTAGAATGAATCATTGGAAGTTAAAGGATCCAAGACTTTGATAAAGAACGGTTACTAGAACCTCAGATTGTTTTAGAAGTTTAGAATCCTGGAAGGTATAGGTTAATCGTTTAAGTTATGTTTCTACTTTTATTATTGATACCGGAGTTCGATTGACATATCGTTCGTCCGAAGTTTACTATTTATTTACTTTATGTCCTTTTACTTCATGTTTGTTTCAGCTACTTTAATATTGTACTTTAGGTTTATTTACTTTCGCGAGCATATCATAACATCTCGCACCATAACATATTGCACCATAACATCTCGCATCATTGAAAGAAGGAAAGAATGTAGGACCCTTATGGGGATGTCCGCATCGCCTTCAGAGAGAGAAAGAAAAGAAGGAAATAATATTAGACCCTTCGGGGAATGTCCGCATCGCCTTCAGAGAAAAAGAAAATAAAGAGAGAAAAGAAGAGGAGGGAAGAATGTTGGACCCTTCGGGGGATGTCCGCATCACCTTCTTCATTCATTCATGCATAAAGGGCGAATGCGTATCCTACGGGATGTACTCATTACTTTTATGCATAAGATAGATGAGAAAGAGAATTGAGATGTTTAATTGATGCAAAGTTTATTTACTTTTATTACTTTACGTCATAACGAGTTAATGGAGGAGTTTTGACTATAAGTGTTAGTAATATCATCCTTTGGAGAGTATAAAACGAATTACCTAGAGTTTGGAGAACTTTAGGAGAGAATGTGTCAGTTTACTTGGACACAAATCGAAATGCGAGTTTGAGGTCTATCTCTACTTTTTATGCTTATTATTCTCACTGGGCTTAGTTTGTTAGCTCATGATATTACAACCAATTTCAGGTAATGCCTTGGCCAGAGGTCGAGGGAGAGGAGGTGGTGCTGAGTGATCGAGGGATGCTGACCTCGAGATGGACACTTTTGTTTGTAAAGTTGATGTCTTTATTTTGATGAATTTTTAAATCTTTGATGTTGTATTTAGCTCATAAGAGCTTTTGTCGATGTTTTTATGATATGAAATATTCGAACTCCTGATTTGGGACTTAAAGTCCATGAGATTTTATTAGATTTGAAAATTAGGATGTAAACAGGTTTTCGGCATGCCAATTTTCAAACAAAACCACGCAAATTTTTCTTAAAATAAAAGACTTCCGCTGTTTTCTCTGATTTTAATTTATTTAAAAGTGACGGGTGGTCACAGTTGGTATCAGAGCCGACGGGTTCTGTAGACTACATGCGATGCATGTTTGTATTTCATATTTTGTTTTAAGTCCATTCTCGAAAGTCATCATCTGAGATCAGCAGCACCAGGTATTCCTAGACCTTATCTTTAAACTCGCATTTCATTTCGATTTGGTAAAGGAGTGGTGAATCATCTTTTACTAGTAACTTATCAAGTTATATTGACTTTATTGCAGAAAAGTTTGAAAAGATTGGTTCTAATCCTCGTTTGACATTTTGGTCCAAAAAGGAGTCGAAAAGAAGAAATTTCTTCATTTGGAACTTCAGAATGGACCAAATCATGAGGACAACTTTGACGTTTGACATTTTGGTCAATAAAGGATTCCCATAGAAGAGTTTCCTTCATTTGGAACATTAGGATGGACCAAGTCATGATGAAAAAATCATTGGTCGTTCTTCTTTTGATCTTTAGGATGGACCAAATTATGAGGAAAACTTTGACAAGATTGGTTCAGATCCTCGTTGGACATTTTTGTCCAAAGTGGATTCCCAAAGAAGAGTTTCCTCCATTTGGAACATTAGAATGGACCAAATCATGAGGAAAACCTTGACGTTCTACATTTGTGTCGAAAGAGGACTCCCAAAGAAGAGTTTCTTCAATTTGGAACTTTAAGATGGACCAAATCAATAGGACAAGTTTGAAAAGATTGGTTCCGATCCTCGTTTTGCATTTTGGTCCAAAGAGGATTCGGCCCAAAGACAAGTTTTCTCCATTTGGATCTTTAGGATGGTCCAAATCATGAGGACAAGTTTGAAAAGACTGGTTTTTGAAATATGCTTTTCTATTTTTGTATTCGTTCGATCCGTGTTCGACATTTTGGCCCAAAGAGGATTCCCAAAGAAGAGTTTCCCCCATTTGGACCTTTTGGATGGACCAAATCATAAGGACAACTTTGACGTTTGACATTTTGGTCTAAAGAGGATTCCAAGAGAAGAGTTTCCTCCATTTGGAACAATAGGATGGACCAAATCATGAGGGAAAAATCATTGGTCGATCCTCTTTGGATCTTTTGGATGGACCAAATCATGAGGACAACTTTGACAAGATTGGATTTTATCCTCGTTTGAAATTTTTGTCCAAATATGATTCCCAAAGAAGAGTTTCCTCCATTTGGAACTTTAGAATGCACCAAGTCATTAGGAGAACTTTGACGTTCGACATTTTAGTCCAAAAAGGATTCTCAAAAGATTGTTTCCTCCATTTGGAACATTAGGATGGACCAAATCATTAGGACAAGTTTGAAAAGATTGGTTCTGATCGTCGTTTGACATTTTAGTCCAAAGAGGAGTCGCAAAGAAGAGAACTTCATTAGGAACTTCATAATGGACCACATCATGAGGAGCACTTTGACGTTCTATATTTGGATCAAAAGAGGACTCCCAAGGAAGAGTTTCCTCAATTTGGAACTTTAGGATGGACCAAATCATTACGACAAGTTTGAAAGATTGGTTTCAATCTTTGTTTGACATTATGGTCCAAAGAGCATTCCCAAAGATGAGTTTCCTCCCGTTGGATCTTTAGGATAAACCAAATCAATTGGACAAGTTTGAAAAGATGGGTTCTGATCCTCGTTTGACATTTTGGTCCAAAGAGGATTCCCAAAGACGAGTTTCCTCCATTTTGATCTATAGGATCGACCAAATCTTTAGTACAAGTTTGAAAATACTGGTTTTTGAAACATTCTTTTCAGTTTTTGAATTCGTTCGATCATTGTTCGATATTTTGGTCCAAAGGGGATTCCCAAAGAAGAGTTTCCTCCATTTGGATCTTTAAGATGGACGAAATCAAGACTACAACTTTGATGTTTGACATTTTGGTCTAAAGAGGATTCCCAGAGAAGAAATTCCTCCATTTGGAACATTAGGATGGACCAAATCATAAGGAAAAAATCATTGGTCCATCCTCTTTGGATCTTAAGGATGGATCAAATCATGTGGACACCTTTGACAAGATTGGTTTTGATCCTCGTTTGACATTTTGGTCCAAAGAGGATTCGCAAAGAAGAGTTTCCTCCATTTAGAACTTTAGGATGGACCAAATCATTAGGACAACTTTGAAATCATTGGTTCCGCGATCCTCGTTTGACATGTTGATCGAAAGTGGATTCTTAAAAAATAGTTTCCTCCATTTGGAACTTTAGGATGGATAAATGATGAGGATAAGTTTGAAAAGATTGGTTCCGATCTTTGATTGACATTTTTGTCCAAAGAGGATTCGCAAAGAACAGTTTCCTATCGTTGGATCTCCAAGATGGACCAAATTCAATAGGATAAATTTGAAAAGTTGGTTCCGATCCTTGTTGGACATTTTGGTCCAAAGAGGATTCCCAAAGAAGAGTTTCCTCCATTTGGATCTTTAGGATGGGCCAAATCAATAGGACAAGTTTGAAAAGCTTGTTTCCAATCGTCGTTTGTCATTTTAGTCAAAAGAGGATTCCCAAAGAAGAGTTTCCTCCATTTGGAACTTTAGGATGGACCAAATCAGGAGGACAACTTTGACAAGATTTGTTCCGATCCTTGTTTGAAATTTTGGTCCAAAGAAGATTCCCAAAGATCATTTCCTCTATTTGGAACTTTAGGGTGGACCAAATCATTAGCACAAGTTTGAAAAGATTATTTCCGATCCTCGTTCGACATTTTGGTCCAAAGAGGATTTGCAAAGAAGAGTTTCGTACATTTGGAACTTCAGATGAACCAAATCATGAGGATAACTTTGAAAAGATTGGTTCCGATCCTCGTTTGACATTTTTGTCCAAAGAGCTTTCCCAAAGATCGTTTCTTCCATTTGGAACTTTGGGATGAACCAAATCATTAGGACAAGTTTGAAATGATTGGTTCCGATCCTCGTTTGATATTTTTGTCCAAAGAGGTTTACCAAAAAGAGTTTTTTCCATTTGGAACTTTAGGATGGACCAAAGCATGAGGACAAGTTTTAAAAGATTGGTTCTGATCTTTGTTTGACATTTTGTTCCAAAGAGCATTACCAAAGACTCACAAATCAGAATTGTAACTCTTGTATTTTCTGTTACACTTTATTTTCAATAGGCTAGTTAATTGTCTTTATTTTAGACTTTACTATGGTCGGCTGTCTTTTGGCCTTTTTTATTCTTTTTTATCAGTTTATTTTCGTGGATTTTGAAGGCTATAAAGCCATGAGACATTCTTGTAAGAAATCAGTTTTTATTAAAGTTAAAATACAAAGTCTCATTGTGAGCTTTTTCTTTGAATTTTTGTCAGCCGTGCTTACCTTTTCATCTTGTCATTCCTTGTCTTTAGGGTGGATGTAGAATCAAGCCATTAGAATTGATCACTCTAATTATATGGATGGATTCGAATATAGAACAATAAATCCAATTCTTGTCTTTAGATCATTTGTCATAAAGATAATCTTTTCTAGCCTTTTTCCTTGGGTTGTGCCAAATGGCATATGTTGGTTCTTTGGTCTTGATCTTTTGGGGTCCTTAGTTAATTTTAAGGGTTCTAAGAGCATTTCGAAAGGGTTTTCGTATCATTTGGTTTCAGAGCATAGGTTGATCCATATAAATTTACATCCGAGGGCACCAAATCTGTTCAACTTGCAAGTTCTTGAATTTTCTGTGTTTGATCCATATAAATTCGTGTAGATCTGATATTATTGTGTTTATACATCATTTATATTTCAAATAAATCAGTTTCTTATTCATTTCCACGTATTTAAAGCATAAAAATGGCTATAGTTCAAAACTGTCAAAACTGTTCAATTTTGTAACTGTTGCATTTAATGCTTCTGTTCCCTATTCAAACTCTATGCTAACGTCCGAATTTGCTTTTGTTTCCTGCATAGAAAAGGTGTATCTGACCGTTATCTTTCTATGTTAAGAAGGGCACGTTGTCAAAAATCATAAAGAAAACTATTGCAATCTTGGATTTCAATTATGTGCGCACGTTTAGCCTAATTTCTAGCAACTTCAATTCTGTGATTTAGTGTTTTCAATTCTAAATGTATTTTTGAATTTTTCCTTTTGTATGCTCTTTATTATCATCTTAATAAGCTACATATAGACTTCCAATTGAAAATTCATTCTCGAACTCCACGAATTTTGAAATTTGTAACTGTCATTTTTCTTGAGTTCCTTGCTTTCAAAAGTCTGTTTTGCTTTTCCAGTATTATTTTTTCCTATCCAATCTGTTTTTCTTGTTTTATTTTTGTTTCTTTTCATTATTTTAGATCATTTAAAACTGATTGCTTGATTGTTAGTACTTTAAACACAAGTTGCTTCATTTTGACCATAACTTATCCAAGAGCCTAAATTGACATTTTGGCCTACCTTGAGTGATTAATCACGAGAGTTCCTTGAGTGATATATTATGAGGGAGTGTTGTGAGGTCCAGAAACATGTCACAAGGGGAAATTAATCAGGGTGAGATTAGTGAAGCTAGGTGGAGAGAGGCACAAATGAGAGCTTTTGCTAGACTTACTATTATTGTAGAGGGGCTTAATGAGCGCATGGGTAGATTAGAGATAGCTAGTAATCAGCAAATGAGGAAGATAATTGAAGATGAATTAGAAAGTGATGTTGTTGAAGAAGTAGTCACTGATTGTGAAGAAAGTGACATTGAGGAAGTTCTTAAGGAAGCCTAAGAGAGTGATACTATAGAGGAGAATATTGAGGAACCTGAGGCGAGTGATGGTAGTTAGGGGGAAGGAAATCAACTAGCACTTTTGTGTAGGAGAGTTCTAAATTCAAAAATAAAGGATAATTTTAAAGAAGACCAAAGACATAACTTTTTCAATAGTAGGTGTTTGGTGAATGAGACTCCATGTAGTGTTGTGATTGATGGAGGAAGTTGTACAAATGTTGTGAGCTCAATTATTGTAAAAGGACTAAAATTTTCTACCATTCCACATCCCAAACCTAACAAGTTACAATGGTCAAACAATAGTGGTGAGGTGAAGGTGCATAAGAAATCTATTATTTCTTTTAACCTTTGGAAGTATAAGGATGAGGTAGTTTGTGATGTAGTCCCAATGCATGTCGGGGATATACTTTTGGCAGTTTGATGGGAGAGTGACCTATGATGGCTACCTCAATAGGTACACTTTTACCAAGGATGGGAGAAAGACTACTTTGGTACCTTTATCTTCAAAAGAGGTTTTCATTGATCAATGTAAGCTTGAACAAAGAATATTTGAGATTGAGTTGAAAGAAAAAGAGTTGAAAGAAAAGGAATTGAGTGAAGAAATAAGTGAGAGAGAAAATAGAGCTTTGAATTGTAAAAATGAAAGTGATATAAAAGAGGAATGTGTGACAAGAGAGTTTCGAGAAAAAGAAGTGAAAGAGATCAAAGAGAAGAGTGAAAAAGATAAGTATGAATACGTAGAGGAAAGAGAAAGAGAAAAAAAGTTAGTGAGCTACCTTGTAAGTTTGAGTGAGGTGAGGATAGTTTTTGTTAGTCAAAAGCCTAATTTTGTGCTTATGTGCAAAGTAGACTTTGGCAACTAATATTAACCATTATTTGCCTAGTGTGTTTGAATATCTTTTTCAGGTTTGGAAGCAAAACTTATGGCCAAATAAGAGCTTGAGGTGTTTGAAAGGACAATACATCAAAGAAAGAAAGTATATAGATTCTAACGAGAATGTTGTAAGTTCTATACTTTCAAGTTTTGAGCATATGAAAGTTCTTATCATTTCCTAAATTGTTAAATATCTAAAAGTTACTATTCATTCATCTTTTAAAAGTCAAATTTTAGGCAAAAACTATCATTTTTCTCTTCTCCTTTCCTCCTTGCTGCCGTGACCACCAAAACCCTTAGCCCAATTTTTGGTTTTTCCTTATTTCTCGGTAGATCGTCTCGATTCTACTACCATCGGAAAGCCCTTGGCCCGTAGATCATTTCCAACCTACCGAACGTAATTTTCGCTCGTTTTCTCGAGGCTTAAAGGTATGTTAAAGTTTCTAAATTTTGATGTGAATAGTTTTTTAATGGAGGTTTTGAGTTGTAATCTTCGAATTCGTTCACCGAAGCTTGAATGTTTCATTCGGGGAAGTCTTTATGGTCAATTTTAGAAATTTTCCCTAAACCCTAAAACCGAGTTTGAGCCGAAAACCCGTCCCTTGTGATTTTCCCTCTTTGGGCTATGTTTAGAATGTTTGGTTCTTTGTGTTTTTGCTTTTTAGTTAATTTTTTGAAAATTGATTATTATGCAAAACCCTAATTTTTGGTTACCCATTAATATTGCAAGCCTCCAAAGTATCCGAAACCAACCCAAAACACCTCTATAATGCATAAAAGCCGGAAAACCAAACCCGAACCCCTTTTTCCCTAGCTTGGCCGAGAGTACCATAAGGGTAGAATCCGGGATTTTCGCGGTTTTATGTGTTTAGATGTTGTTTGATTGTTTTCCGGTTAATTAATGTTCTTTAGGAATAATTCGTTTGTAGGATTGTGAATTGTTCGTGAATTTACAACCTCGGATTATTTGGAGCTTGTCTTCAAGCTAAGGTGAGTTTAATGTGAAAGTTAGTGGTTTTATGAATTTAGTTTCGTTATGTAATTGTTTATCGATGTAAAGAGGGAGATAACTTCTTAGGATTATAGTTTGGTTGCAGACTTTAATTCGGAAGTGTGTGTGGAGAAAGTTTGGATTTATGGATAGTTCGATGATTAGAGAACATCGGAGTGATTTGCCAATATAGTAGTGTGATTTGGAGATGTTAGATGAAAGTGGAATGGAAGTTACTTTGTTGGATTTGAAAGTTACATTGATGGATTTGGAAGTTAAGTAATTAGAAGATGCACTTGAGTGATAACTCGTGTAATCTAGCTAGTTAGGTTTCTAATTACTTAGTAGAATTCTTTGGAGTTTAGCTAACTTATTGGAGACCTAGGGCACATTGATTTACACATGGTAGTATGTGATTTTGATCCATATGTAATCATGGTGTGATGATTTGTGGGAACCTTGAGCACTTTGATTCTGCACGTGATAGTATGTGATTTTGATCCATATGTAATCATGGTGAGATAATTAGTGGGATAGTACATGGTAGTATGTGATTTTGATCCATATGTAACCATGGTACTATGGTTTGTAACTAGCACATGATAGTATGTTGATTTTGATCCATATGTAATCATGGTGTGATGTTGGTAACATTGTACGACCGTACATGGTATGTTGATTTGGATCCATACAATAGCACATTACGATGATGGCACTAAGGCACATGATTGTATGTTGATTTTGATCCATATGTAATCATGGTGCGAGGGTTTGTGAAATAAGTACATGGTAGTATGTTGATTTTGATCCATATGTAACCATGGTACTATGATTTGTGATACGGCACATGGTAGTATGTTGATTTTGATCCATATGTAATCATGGTGCAATGATGGTAATATGGTACGACCGTACGTGGTATGTAGATTTTGATCCATACAATAGCATGTTACGATGAAACTTGATTGGTAATAAGGATAGATAATGTTACATTTACATATTCCTTATAATTGCGTAGTATGATTGTACTTTACTTTAAGTCTTTGTTCTATCTTATGGTATCGAATGACGATTACGGGTAGTATGTTACTATCGTATGACTGTATGGAAATTGGAAGTGTGGATATGGGTAGTAATGAGCATTTTAGGCCTTTGGACAAGATTTCGGTTATGAGATTTTGTTCATAGGATTACTTGCTTTCATTTTACTCTCACTAGCATTGTTTGCTAATGGTGCTACACCACAATATTTTCAGGCAAACCCCATGGCAAGAAGCGTTGTAGAGGAGGTGGAGCCGCGTGACTTGACGAGATGGTGCAAGGACAATGTTAAAACTCTTTTTGTTAAGCATTCGTAAAAATGCTTGCAAATCATATACTTTTTACATATTTGTGTCTTTTTGAGCCCGCGAAGGGTGTTTGTATAAAGTATTTTGATGTTTTATGATTAAACTCTCTTTTGGAATGCGCATTCCCGATTTATAGCTTTCCCTGAAAATTTGGGTTGTAAACAGGTTTTGGTTATTCGATTTTTAAACGAACCCATGCCGTTTTTCTTTAGAAATTGAGTCTTCCGCTGTGCATTTGAATTTAAAGAATTTAACGGAAAGTGGGTCGTTACAAATCTTGTTAAAGTTGTCTTCATAATTTGGTCCATCCTAAAGAACCAAATAGAGGAAACTCTTCTTTGGAAATCTTTTTCTGACCAAAAAAATAAACGAGGATCGGAACAAATCTTGTCAAAGTTGTCATCATGATTTGGTCAATCCTAAAGTTCCAAATGGAGGAAACTCTTCTTCGCGAATCCTCTTTCGACAAAAATGTTTAACATCAAAGTTGTAATGATTTGGTCCATCCTAAAGATCCAAATGGAGGAAACTCTTCTTTCATAATCATCATTAGACCAAATTGTCAAACGAGGATCGGAAATGTTCTTGTCAAAGTTGTCCTAATAATTTGGTCCATCCTAAAGATCAAAATGCAGGACACTCTTCTTTGGGAATCCTCTTTAGACCAAATCACAAACGAGGATAAAACCAATCTTGTCAAAGCTGTCCTCATGATATGGTCCATCCTAAAGTTCCAAATGGAGGAAACTCTTCTTTGGGAATCCTATTTTGACCAAAATTTCGATTGTCAAAGTTGTCCTTATGTTTTGGTCCATCCTAAAATTCCAAATGGAGGAAACTCTTCTTTGAAAATCCTCTTTGGACCAAATGTCAAAAGAGGATCAGAACCAATCTTTTCAAACTTTTCCGAATGATTTGATCCATACAAAAGTTCAAAATTGAGGAAACTCTTCTTTGGAAATCCTCTTTGGCCCAAAATGTCCAAAGTCAAACTTGTCCTAATGTATTTGTCCATCCTAAAGTTCCAAATGGAGGAAACTATTCTTTGGGAATCCTCTTTGGACCAAAATGACAAACGAGGATCTGAACCAATTTTGTTTAAGTTGTCCTCATGATTTGGTCCATTCTAAAGGTCCAAATGGAGGAAACTATCTTTGGACAAAAATCTCAAATGAGGATCGGAACCAATCTATATTGTCAAAGTTGTCCTCATGATTTTTTCAATCCTAACGTTCCAAATGGAGGAAACTCATCTCTTGGAATCCTCTTTGGACAAAAATTTATATTGTCAAAGTTATCCTAATGATTTGGTCCATGGTAAAGATACAAATGAAAGAAACTCTTCTTTTGAAATCCTCTTTGGACAAAAATATCGAACAACAAGTTTGTCCTATTGGTTTGGACTATCCTAAGGTTCCAACGGGAGGAAACTCTTCTTTGGAAATCTTCTTTGCACGAAAATTTCAAACGAGGATCGGAACCAATCTTTTCAAAGTTGTCCTCATGATTTGGTCCATCCAAAAGATCCAAATAGAGGAAACACTTTTTTGGGAATCATCTATGGACCAAAATGCAAACGAGGATCAAAACCAATCATTTCAAACATTTCCTAATGATTTGGTCCATCCTAAAGTTCCAAATAGAGGAAACTCTTCTTCGGAAATCTTCTTTGGACCAAAATGTCTAACGTCAAAGTTGTCCTCATCATTTGGTCCATTCTGATGATCAAAATGGAAGAAACTCTTCTTTGGGAATCCTCTTTGGACCAAAATGTCAAACGAGGGTCAGAAACTATCTTTTCAACCATGTCCTCATGACTTGTTTCATCCTGAAGTTTAAAAAGGAGGAAACTCTTTTTTTTCGAATCCTCTTTTGATCAAAATGTCAAACGAGGATCAAAACCAATCTTTTAAATCTTTTTCTAATGATTTGGACCATCCTAAAGTTCCTAATGGAGTAAACTCTTCTTTGGGAATCCTCTGTGGACAAAAATGACAAACAAGGATCGGAACCAATCTTGTTCAAGTTGTCCTCATGATTTGGACAATCCTAAAGATCCAATTAGAGGAAACTCTTCTTCGCGAACCTCTGTGGGCCAAAATGTCGAATGTCAAAGTTGTCCTGATGATTTGGTCCATCCTAAAGATCCAAATGTAGAAAACTATTCTTTGGGAGTCCTCTTTGGACCAAAATATGAAACGAGGATCAGAGCCAATCATTTCAAACTTGTCCTATAGATTTGGTCCATCCTAAAGTTCTAAATGGAGGAAAGTCTTCTTTGGAAATACTATTTGCACCAAAATGTCAAACAGGGATCGGAACCACTCTTTTCAAACTTGTCCTAATAATTTGGTCCATCCTAAAGTTCCAAATGGAGGAAACTATCTTTGGGATTCATTTTTGGACCAAAATCCGAAACGAGGATCGAAAAATATCTGTTCAAAGTGGTCCTCATGATTTGGTCCATCCTAAAGTTCCAAATGGAAGAAACTCTTCTATGGAAATCCTCTTTGGACCAAAATATCGAACGTCCAACTTGTCCTATTTATTTGGTCCATCCTTAAGTTTAAACAGCTTTGGAAATCTTCTTTGGACAAAAATGTCAAACGAGGATCGGAAAGAATGTTTTCAAACTTGTCCTCATGATCTGGTCCATCCTAAAGATCCAAATAGACAGAACTCTTCTTTGGACCAAAATGTCTAACATCAAAGTAGTCCTCATGATTTGGTCTATCCTAAAAATCCAATTGGAGGAAACACTTTTTGGTAATCCTCTTTTGAACAAAATTTATAAACGAGGATGGGAACCAATCATTTAAAACTTGTCCTAATGATTTAGTCCATCCTAAAGTTTCTAATGGAGGAAACTCTTCTTTGGGAATCCTCTTTGGACCAAAATGTCAAATGATGATCGGAACCAATCTTTTCAAACTTGCCCTGGTTATTTGGTCCATCCTAAAGTTCCAAATGTAGGAAACTCTTTTTTTCGAATCCTCTTTGGATTAAAATGCTTACGAGGATCTGAACCAATCTTTTAGAACCCTTCCTAATGATTTTGTCCATCCTAAAGTTCCTAATGGAGGAAGCTCTTCTTTAGGAATCCTCTTTGATCCAAAATGTCAAACAAGGATAGGAACCAATCTTGTAAAAGTTATCCTTATGATTTGGTCCATCCTAAAGATCCAAATAGAGGAAACTCTTCTTTGGAAATCCTCTTTTGACAAAAAAAAAGCGAGGATCGGAACAAATCTTGTCAAAGTTGTCAACATGGTTTTGTCAATCCTAAAGTTCCAATTGGAGGAAACTCTTCTTCGCGAATCCTCTTTGGAAAAAAATGTTGAACGTCAAAGTTGTCAAAATTTGGTCCATCCTAAAGATCCAAATGGAGGAAACTCTTCTTTGGGAATCCTCTTTAGACCAAATCTCAAATGAGGATCAAAACCAATCTTGACAAAGTTGTCCTCATGATATGGTCAATCCTAAACTTCCAAATGGAGGAAACTCTTCTTTGGGAACCAATCTTGTCAAAGTTGTCCTAATAATTTGGTCCATCCTAAAGATCCAAATGGAGGATACTCTTCTTTGGGAATCCTCTTTAGACCAAATCTCAAACGAGGATCAAAACCAATCTTGACAAAGTTGTCCTCATGATATGGTCAATCCTAAACTTCCAAATGGAGGAAACTCTTCTTTGGGAATCCTATTTTGAACAAAATTTCGATTGTCAAAGTTGACCTGATGATTTGGTCCATCCTAAATTTCCTTTCGACTAAAATGTCAAAGGCGAATCAGAACCAATCGTTTCAAACTTATCCTAATGATTTGGTCCATCCTAAATTTCCAAATGGAGGAAACTTTTCTTTGGAAATCCTGTTTGGACCAAAATGTTGAAAGTCAAACTTGTCCTATTGATTTTGTCCATCATAAAGATCCAACGGGAGGAAACTCTTCTTTGGAAATCCTTTTTGGACCAAATTGTCAAACGAAAAGTTGTAATCATGATTTGTTCCATCCTAAAGAACAAAATGGAGGAAACTCTTCTTTGGGATTCTTCTTTGGACCAAAATGTCGATCATCAAAGTTGTCCTTATGTTTTGGTCCATCCTAAAGATCTAAATGGAGGAAACTCTTTTTTTGTAGTCCTCTTGGACCAAAATGTTAAACGTGGATCAGAACCAAATATTTTAAACTTGTTGTAATGATTTAGTCCATCTTAAAGTTCAAAATTAAAGAAAACTCATCTTTGGAAAACCCCTTTGGACCAAAATGTCAAACATCAAAGTTGTTCACATGATTTGGTCCATCCTAAAGATCCAAATGTAGGAAACTCTTCTTTTGGACTCATCTTTGGACAAAAATGTCAAACGAGGATTGGAACCAATCTTGTCAAAATCGTTCTTATGATTTGGTCCATCCTAAAGTTCCAATGGAGGAAACTCTTCTATATGAATCCTCTATAGATCAAAATATCAAACGAGGATCAGAACCAATCTTTTCAAACTTGTCCTAATGATTTGCTCCATCCTAAAGTTCCAAATGGAGGAAACTCTTCTTTGCGAATCCTCTTTGGACCAAAATGTCAAACGAGGATTGGGACAAATTTGTTCAAAGTTGTCCTCATGATTTGGTCCATTCTAAATATCCAAATGGAGGAAACTCTTCTTTGCGAATCCTCTTTGGACCAAAATGTCGAACATCAAAGTTGTCCTCATGATTTGGTCCATCCTAAAGATCAAAATGGAGAAAACTCTTCTTTGGGAATCCTCTTTCAACCAAAATCTCAAACGAGGATCGGAGCCAAGCTTTTCAAAGTTGTCCTCATGATTTGGTCCATCCTAAAGTTCCAAAAGGAGTAAACTCTTCTTTGGGAATCCTCTCTGCACCAAAATGTCAAACGAAGATCTGAACCAATCTTATCAAACTTGTACTCATGATTTGGTCCATCCTAAATTTCCAAATGGAGGAAACTTTTCTCTGCGATTCATCTTTGGTTCAAAATGTCAAATGAGGATCGGAAACAATCTTTTTAAACTTGTCATAATGATGTGGTCCATCCTAAAGTTCCAAATGGAGGAAACTCTTCTTTTGGGAATCCTCTTTGGACAAAAATGTCAAATGAGGATCAGAACAAAACTTTTTAAACTTCTCCTAATGATCTGGTCCATCCTAAATTTTCAAATGGAGGAAATGATCTTTGGGAATCATCATTGAACCAAAATGTCAAACTAGGATGGGAACAAATCTTTTCAAAGTTTTCCTCATGATTTGGTCCATCCTAAAGTTCCAAATAAAGGACACTCTTCTTCGGGAATCGTCTTTGGACCAAAATATTAAACGAGGATTGGAACAAATCTTTTAAAACTTGTCCTAATGATTTGGTCCACCTAAAGTTCCAAATGGAGGAAACTCTTGTTTGGAAATCTTGTTTGGACCAAAATGTCATAGGTGAAACTTGTCTTATTGATTGGGTCAATCCTAAAGATCAAACAAAAGGAAACTCTTTTTGGAAATCCTCTTTGGACCAAAATGTCAAACAAGACTCAGAACCAATCTTATTAAAGTTGTCCTCATTATTTGGTCAATCCTAAGATCCAAATGGAGGAAACTCTTCTTTGGGAATCGTCTTTGGACCAAAATGTTGAACGTCAAAGTTGTCCTCATGATCTGGTCCATACTAAAATTACAAATGGAGGAAACTCTTTTTGGTAAACCTCTTTGCACCAAAATGTGAAACGAGGATCGGAACCAATCATTTCAAACTTTTCCTAATGATTTTGTCCATCCTAAAGTTCCTAATGGAGGAAATTCTTCTTTGGGAATCCTCTTTGGACAAAAATGTCAAACGAGGATCGAAACCAATGTGTTCAAACTTGTCTTTTGATTTGGTACCTCCTAAAGATCCAAATGGAGGAAACTCTTCTTTTGGAATCCTCTTTGGACAAAAATGTCAAACGAGGATCGGAACCAATCTTGTCAAAGTTGTCCTCATGATTTGGTGCATTCTAAAGTTCCAAATGGAAGAAACTCTTCTTTGCGAATCCTCTTTGGACCAAAATGTCGAACATCAAAGTTGTCCTCATAATGTGGTCCATCCTAAAAATCCAAATAGAGGAAACTCTTCTTTGGTTCAAAATGTCAAATAAGGATCGGAACCAATCTTTTTAAATTTTTCCTCAAGATTTGGTCCATCCTAAAGTTCAAAATTTAGTAAACTTTTCTTTGGGAAGTCTCTTTCGACCAAAATATCAAACATCAAGCATGTTCTCATGATTTGGTTCATCCTAAAGATCCAAATGGAGGAAACTCTTCTTTTCTAATCCTCTTTGGTTCAAAATGTCAAATGAGGATCGGAACCAATCTTTTAAAACTTGTCCTAATGATGTGGTCCATCCTAAAGTTCCAATTGGAGGAAACTCTTCTCTGGGAAACATCTTTTGACCAAACTGTCAAACGAGGATAGGAACAAATCTGTTCAAACTTCTCCTAATGATCTGGTCCATCCTAAATTTTCAAATGGAGGAAATGATCTTTGGGAATCATCTTTGAACTAAAATATCAAACGAAGATGGGAACAAATCTTGTCAAAGTTTTCATCATGCTTTGGTCCATCCTAAAGTTCCAAATGGAGGAAACTCTTCTTTGGAAATCGTCTTCGGACCAAAATGTCAAACGAGGATCGGAAGCAATCTTTTCAAACTTCTCCTAATGATTTGGTCCATCCTAAGGTTTCGAATGGAGGAAAGTCTTCTTTGGCAATCCTCTTTGGACGAAAATGTCGAACAAGGATCACAACCAATCTTGTCAAAGTTATCCTAATGATTTGGTCAATCGTCAAGTTCCAAACGGAGGAAACTCTTCTATGGGAATTCTCTTTGGACCAAAATGTCAAACGAGGATTGGAACCAAGCTTTTCAAACTTGTCCTCATGATTTAGTCTATCTTAAAGTTCCTAATGGAGGAAACTCTTCTTTGAGAATCCTCTTTAGACAAAAATGTCAAAAGACGATTGGAACCAAGCTTGTCAAAGTTTTCCTCATGATTTGGTCCATCCTAAAGTTCGAAATGGAGGAAACTCTTCTTTGGGATTCCTCTTTGGACTAAAATGTCGAATGAGGATCGGAACCAATCTTTTCAAACTTGTCCTCATGATTTGGTTTACCATAAAGATACAAATGGAGGAAACTCTTCTTTGAGAATCCTCTTGGACCAAAATGTCAAACGAGGATTGGAACAAATCTTGTCAATGTTTTCCTTATGAGTTGGTCCATTCAAAAGTTCCAAATGGAGAAAAATCTTCTTTGTGAATCCTCTCTGGACCAAAATGTCAAACAAGGATCAGAACAAATCTTTTCAAATTGTCCTATTGATTTGGTCTATCCTAAAGTTCCAGATGAAGGAAACTCTTCTTTGGAAATTCTCTTTGGACCAAAATGTCGAACATCATAGGTGTCCTCATGATTTAGTCCATCCTAAAGATCAAAATTTAGGAAACTCTTCTTTGGGAATACTCATTGGACCAAAATGTCATACGATTGTAGGAACTAATGTTATCATAGTTGTCCTCATGATTTGGTCCATCCTAAAGTTCCAAATGGAGGAAACACTTCTCTGTGAATCCTCTTTTTACGAAAATGTTGAACATCAAAGTTGTCCTTATGAGTTAGTCCATCCTAAAGTTAAAAATGGAGAAAACTCTCCTTTGTGAATCCTCTCTAGAGCAAAATGTCAAACAAGGATCGGAACCAATCTTTTCAAGCTTGTCCTATTGATTTTGTCCATCCTAAAGTTCATGATGAAGGAAACTCTTCTTTGGAAATTCTCTTTGGACCAAAATGTCGAACATCAAAGTTGTCCTCATGATTTAGTCCAAATAGAGGAACCTATTCTCTGGGAATCTTCTTTGGACCAAAATGTCAAACGTCAAGATTGTCCTCTTAATTTAGTCCATCCTAAAGATCAAAATGGAGGAAACTCTTCTTTGGGAATCCTCTTTTGACAAAAATGTCAAACGAGGGTAGGAACTAATCTTGTCATAGTTGTCCTCATGATTTGGTCCATTCTAAAGTTCCAATGTCAAAAAAGGGTCAGAACCAAATATTTCAAACTTGTGAAATGATTTAGTCCATCCAAAAGTTCCAAATAGAGGAAACACTTCTTTGTGAATCCTCTTAGGATGAAAATGTCGAACGTGAAAGTTGTCCTAATGATTTGGTCCATCCTAAAGTTCTAAATGGAGGAAACTGATCTTTAGGAATCCACTTTGGACTAAAATGTCAAACGAGAATCGTAACAAATCTTTTAAAACTGGTCATCATGATTTGGTCCATCCTTTGTTCAAAATGGAGCAAACTCTTCTTTTGAAATCCTCTTTGGACTAAAATATCGAACGTCAAATTTGTTATCATGATTTGGTCCATCTTAAAGTTCCAAATGAAGGATACTCTTCTTTGGGAATCCTCTATGGACGAAAAATCTTAAACGAAGATTAGAACCAATCTTTTCAAACTTGTCCTCATGATTTGGCTCATCCTAAAGATCCAACTAGTGGAAACTCTTCTTTGGGAATCCTCTTTGGACCAAAATATCAAACAAAGATCAAAACAAATCTTTTCAAACTGTCCTCATGATTTGGTCCATCATAAAGATGCAAATGGAGGAAACTCTTCTTTTGAAATCCTGTTAGCACCAAAATGTCTAACGAGGATCGGAACTAATCTTTTCAAACTTATCCTTATGATTTGGTCCATCCTAGAGTTCCAAATGGAGGAAACTCTTCTTTGCGAATCCTCTTTGGATCAAAATATTGAAGGAAGATCGGAACAAATCTTGTCAAAGTTGTTATCATGATTTGATCCATCCTAAAGTTCCAAATGGATGATACTCTTCTTTGGGAATTCTCTTTGGACCAAAACCTCAAATGAGGATAAGAACCAATCTTGTCAAAGTTTTTCCTCATTATTTAGTCCATCTGAAAGATCCAAATGGAGGAAACTCTTCTTTGATATTACTCTTTAGACTAAAATGTCAAACGAGGATCGGAACCAATCTGTTCAAACTTGTCCCCATGATTTGGTCCATCCTAAAGTTCGAAATGGAGGAAATTCTTTTTGGTAATCCTCTTTGGACCAACATGACAAACAAGGATCCTAACCAATTTTTCCAAACCTGTCTTAATGATTTGATCCTTCGTAAAGTTCCAAATAGAGGAAACTCCTCTTTGAAAATCGTCTTTGGACCAAACTATTGAACGTCAAAGTTGTCCTCATGATTTAGTCCATCCTAAAGATCCAAATAGAGGAAACTCTTCTTTGGGAATCCTCTTTGAACCAAAATATTAAATGAGGATCGGAATCAATCTTTTTAAACTTGTCCTAATGATTTGGTTCATCCGAAAGATCCAAATGGAGGAAACTCTTCTTTGGGATTCCTCGTTGGACCAAAATGTCAAACGAGGTTCGAAACCAATCTTGTCAAACTTGTCCTCATGAATTGGTCCATCCTAAAGTTCCAAATGGAGGAAACTCCTCTTTGGGAATGGTCTTTGGACCATATCTCAAACGAGGATCGGAACCAATCTTCTTAAAGTTTTCCTCATGGTTTGGTCTATCCTAAATATCCAAATGGAGGAAACTCTTCTTTGGGAATCCTCTTGGTCCAAAATGTCGAACGTCAAAGTTGTCCTCATGATTTGGTTAATCCTAAAGATCCGTGAGGAAACTCGTCTTTCGAAATCCTCTTAGGACCAAAATGTCAAACGAGGAGAAGAACTAATCTTTCCAAACTTATCCTATTTGTTTGGTCCATCCTAAAGTTCCAAATGGAGGAAACTCTTCTTTGCGAATCCTCTTTGGATCAAAATATTGAACGAGGATCGGAACAAATCTGGTCAAAGTTGTTATGATGATTTGGTCCATCCTAAAGTTCCAAATGGAGGATACTCTTCTTTGGGAATCCTCTTTGGACCAAAATGTCAATCATGAAAGTTGTCCTCATGGTTTGGTCCATCCTAAAGATCCAAATGGAGGAAACTCTTCTTTGCGATTCCTCATTAGACTAAAATGTCAAACGAGGATTGGAACCAATCTGTTCAAACTTGTCCCCATGATTTGGTCAATCCTAAAGTTCGAAATGGAGGAAATTCTTTTTGCTATTCCTCTTTGGAAAAAAATGACAAATGAGGATCGGAACCAAGATTTTCAAACTTGTCTTAATGATTTGATCCATCGTAAAGATTGAAATGGAGGAAACTCCTCTTTTGAAATCGTTTTTGGACCAAATTTTTGAACGTCAAGGTTGTCCTCATGATTTAGTCCATCCTAATGATCCAAATGGAGGAAACTCTTCTTTGGGAATCCTCTTTGGACCAAAATGTTAAACGAGGATCGGAACTGATCTTTTCAACCTTGTCTTCGTGATTTGGTTCATCCGAAAGATCCAAATGGAGGAAACTCTTCTTTTGGATTCCTCTTTGGACCAAAATGTCAAACGAGGTTCGGAACCAATCTTGTCAAACTTGTCCTCATGATTTGGTTCATCGTAAAGATCCAAATAGAGGAACCTCTTCTTTGGGAATCATCTTTGATCCAAAGTTTCATTCTAAACCCATTGCAAGAGTTTGTTTATACTTTTTTGCAGGAAAACAATGACAATAATGGTGCCATAAATGCTTTAACATTTGGTGAACTTTTCAAGGGAGACTCCACCATGACCAAACCTCTAGATTTGAGGACGAATCTTTTCGAAGTTGAAGAGAATGATATGAATCATCCCAGCCTTTAATGTCAAATAATTTAAGATATTGAAGTCCAAGGTTTCAATCAAGAAAAGATCAAGAATATGAAGACTAAACGAGTGAAGATTGACTTTCTTGGGCATTTGCAAGGATATTGGGTTACATACTTGACTAATGAAGAAAATGAGTTTAAAACACTATTAAACTCAAGGGATGTTTGTTTTAAAGAGCTTCAAAGAAAGTCACACATGAAAACATTCAAACGAGTGAAAATGACATAAAAAACGGCGAACGACACTTGTAGTTTTATCTATTTTCATCCAATTTCGAATTTTAGTATTTTATTTGAGTTTTATTCATTATTATTATTATTATTAATGTAATAGGGAAGATTTGACTTTGTTTCCTTAGTTTTTCAAAATTGGAGACCAAATTTAGAAGATTAGAAAAACTTTCCTAATATGAATTAGGAAAGTCTACTTTTACCTTTTTTTATTATTAGGTCTTTATTTCCCTTCATATTTTCGACAAAGCTAGGGTTTTTTAAGATATTTAAAGCCTCTTTTGTAAGATTTACAATAAAAATATCAATGAATAAAAATCTTTTTTTTTTGGTTTAAGCTTTTGCTTTGAAAAACCTCTTTGTAAATCATGTTCTTGAATTGCATGTTTAGAATCATTCAAGTCCCATTGTTTATTGTTCTTCTTGAGTGCCTCGACCTTAATTAAAGAAACCCATTCATTAATTAGGGGTTTGATCGATTAGATCATCATCTTTCCAACCTCGCCTAAAGGTTGATTCAAATCGTTAAGGGTTTTCAAGGTTTTACATTAAAGGGTCCATCATCCGGTTCTTGAATCCATCAACGCTTGAGGGTTCATATTAGATTTGGTCCATCCTAAAGTTCCAAATGGAGGAAACTCTTTTTGGTAATCCTCTTTGTACTAAAATGTCAAACGTCAAAGTTGTCCTCATGATTTGGTCCATCCTAAAGTTTCAAATGGAGGAAACTCTTCTTTGGGAATACTCTTTGGACCAAAATGTCAAAGGAGGATCAGAACCAATCTGGTCAAAGTTTTCCTCATGATTTGGTCCATCCTAAAGTTCTAAATGGAGGAAACTCTTCTTTGGGAATCCTTTTTACACCAAAATGTCAAATGAGGATCTGAACCAATATTTTTAAACATCTCCTCATGATTTTGTCCATCCAAATGTTCCAAATGGAGGAAACTCTTCTTTGGAAATCCCCTTTGGACCAATATGTCGAACGTCAAATTTGTCCTCAAGATTTGGTTAATCCTAAATATCCAAATGGACGAAACTC